>JAXRJS010000014.1:2132500-2555000 GCA_037127375.1 Dione juno
GAGGTTAGGAGATAATTCAGGAGGAAGACTACAAGACTGCTGAGTGTTCAGCAGCTCCTTAAAGTAGCTTCTCCATCTCTCCTTCACAGAGGCATGACTACAAAGCAACGTGCCCCGAGAATCTCTGACGCAAAGACATTTTGTAATATCCTGCGTACGCTTTATCTCGAGCACGAGCCAGTTTGTATATGAGCTTCTGCCCCTCCACAGTTTCAAGTTTATCGTACAATGGCGACAAACTTTCTCTGCGGGCTCTGGCTACAGCTCTTTTGCTGGCCCGTTTCGCTAGCAATGTACTCCAGTCTGTCTTCAGGAGAGTTGGAATGCTGCCACTCTTTAAACGCAGCCTTCTTTTCCTGAATCACCCCCTGCACCTGGTCATTCCACCACCATGTCTCCCTGTCGATGACACGCCCACCCTTAGTAACACCAAGAACTCGCTTGCCCGCCGCAATGATTGCTGCATGAGCTCGATCCCATGCAGTCTGAGCGGTCTCGGTGTTAGTCAGTAGATTTTGACTCTCCACCTCCGCCAAGAAGTCTGTCTGCATCGGCCCATTCAACAACCACCACTTAATCCTAGGCTTGCGTTTCTCAGCTACTTTCTTTTTCGGGGTAACATTATAGTCCAAGACAAGGAGGCGATGTTGGGCCGTCAGGCTTTCGCCGGGAATGACCTTACAGTTGGTCACCCTGCCTATATGACACCGTCTAGTCAGCAAATAATCAATTTGAGTTGAGTGGGACCCGTTCTTATACGTTATAAGGTGCTGAGGTTTCTTCTGGAAGGAAGTGTTTACGATGGCCAGATCAGACGCAATGCAGGTTCTTAGAATATTTTCTCCCTCTGCATTGCGAAAACCATATCCAAAACCCCCGTGAACACGTTCATACATTCAGCGACCCTGCCCACGTGGCCGTTAAAGTCCCCCCCAACCAAGACTGATTCGGTAGACGGTATAGCGAGTAGGACCTCTTCATACTGCTCCCAGAAAGTCTCCTTTTCAGCCGCGCTACAACCTGCCTGGGGAGTATAAGCACTGATTATGTTTGTGATAACGCCCTTTATCCGCATCAAGCGGTCGCAGCGACGGTCCACTTCAAGAAGCCCATTCTGAAGCTCTTCAGAAAGCGCTACCGCCACACCGTTTTTGCCTGTAGGTGACCCAGTGTATATAAGGCGGTAACCCTGCCCGATGTTACGAGACTTATTGCCCTTCCAGCGAGTTTCCTGAATGAAAGCACACTGGACCGACGTCTCATGAGTACATCTGCGAGTTCTCTGCATCGTCCGGTTAGAGAGCCAATATTCCATGTTGCAAAGCGGAGTTTCCGTCTGGGTACTGACTTCGTTAGCCGTGCCCGTACTTGACACGGTAGCCCTTGCCCACTTATCGCGGGTGTAGGGCGATGTGCCTGCGCGTCGTTTAACGGCGACGCCCTAGCCATACCCAGCTTTATTCCAGATCGGTCCATACGAGTGGCGAAGTGGTTTTTTAGTGGAGCGATTGCCATCTGACCTCCAAACCCATTACTGGGAGAAACCAAGAAAGGAAAGGGAATAACAGGCAGAAAGACTTGGAATATAGGGGAGGGACACCACTTACATGGATTG
The DNA here is from genome assembly GCA_037127375.1 of Dione juno. NCBI lineage: Eukaryota > Metazoa > Arthropoda > Insecta > Lepidoptera > Nymphalidae > Dione > Dione juno. The sequence continues at coordinate 2,134,116 of JAXRJS010000014.1, forward strand.
GATCGGGTTATGAAAGTGGTGGCTCGAGGTCCCGGGGTCACGTATCCGTATGTCAAAAACCAAATATCGGACAGATAATTGGCTAGACACCCTCTGGGTATGAAACCTTTATATGATGTCATTCCTCATAAAGTTCCCAATCCCATTAAAGTTCAATGTTTGTTATTGTTTGTGTTTAGTCCATTTTATTGTAAATAAACTAACATATTTGTTCAATATTACTTTTACTAACCTAAGCCAGGTAATGTATATACTATTAATATTAATTAATTAATGTATTTTAGCTGGATCTCTTTTAAACAAACATTCTTCCTCACGTCTATTATTGTCTCTTTTTTACCGTACAAACTCCTTCGCGTCTTCTCCATACAATGTGACATTGGCGAAGTGAACAGTGCTCAACTGGCAAAATCAGAACGCAATATGCAAAAGAATTGAATTGAATTCCATACACTCTTTCTGACTTAGTCGGTTAAAAAGGTTGTTATATAAGAAGAGTTTCAGCCTCAATCATCGGACGTCATAACAGCTATCTTACAAGTATACATAATTTATTATAAGGAAGTAGAATTTCCTTTTGATTTACTCGAGTAAAGACCTCTCCGTTTTTTCTTTAATAAATTCGCTTTTTATAGACCATTATGTTTTATGTCGAGCGAAACCCAAACAAATATATTTATCATTTCCAAGCTTTATCTTTCTCAGCCAGTTTCTAAAGTAAAGTTAGGTAAGCATAGTTTCGAGATTTACAAGCCTTTTCTGTACTTTTTTTACAATTTTACTTAAGAATCTTATTTGTTAGAGTTGCCAACTTGATTATACTAATATATTCAATAAATACTACAATAACATAAAGAATAAAAGCTATATTTTAATGTCATGTTTGGAGGTACATATATTTTGCTATGAGGAGAAGTCGTAGATGGCATTACCGCCATGGTGAAGGACATGACTTTTGTGTTTAAGTCACGAAGCTTAACGAGGGAAGAGGTCCTTCTTTATTTTAATATTTTCGTTAATTTATATAAAAGGTCACGTTACCATTACCCTATACATTCTGAAATTGTTCAAAAAAAAGTAATTCTTAAAATTTTAACAAATTATGAAATGATTCCACATATTAAAACTTCTTGAACTGGTTAGTAGTGACCATACCTGACAAACTGCAGACACTGAATTCGATTTAAAAAAAATAATAATATCGCATTCCATAATAAACATTTAAAAGCGATATGTACCCAATACATTAGTGGTGCACGCCGCTTATTATTTAATAAATATTAGAACATTTTGTACTCAATAGATCAAAAGCTTCACGCTATTTCCCGCATATAGATTACACAGAAGGAACCTAGTGTTAAAACACTTCGTTCCCCACTTTCCACCGGCAAGTTCTTACGGTAAGAGCTTAACCCCGCGCTTTGTCTTGTTACCAGAGGAAATTTAATAATACATTATTATCGAGTGGAAATCGATCCCACAACCGTCTTGTATACAGTCAAACGCTGTCCCTCTAAGCCACGACGGCCTGAAGTCTTGATGCTTATTATTTTCAAAGTAATATACCTAGTGTGGTAAATTTATTTTTTATAAATTCAGAATTAATCATCTATTTATATATATATATATATATATATATATATATATATATATATATATATATATATATATATATATATATATATATATATATATATATATATATATATTCACACTAGAGTAGAGTAGTAAAGTAACATATTGCCAAAACTCTCCATTCCCCACTGTCCGCCCAACTTTCGAGATATTACATATTGAGTGACGGAAATTAGCGCTGCGCTTTGTCTTCACACTAGAGCGAGGAAATAAAATAATTCATTCACCCAAGTGGTAATTGAACCCACAACCACTACGTTTACTACAGACAAACGCTATATATAGTATAGTATATATAGTATAATTTAGAAATTTGTATTTTAAATTTAATTAAATATATAACTAAAAAGTAAGTTATTAAAGTCGTCTCTCCGGCCCTTTCATTTAAAAGTGTCCCTTCCCAACCATCTCACTTATTGCAATAATGAAAGAAAAACCCATGCGTATACCTAGTGCCGACGTGCCGACGGCGAAAATGTGTTATCATTTATAACAAGCATTACGCTTTCTAGATGTGACAGTATAAAATATTATTTTTCTTAACACTTCTCTCTTTACACGTTACATATGTAGATATAGTACAAGGATATATAATACTTAAAACTTATACTCTTGGTTTTTTATGATAATCCTTCGATATTTATTTGCTGGCACGTTTCACTGCCATGTACACCAGTCTGTCTTCAGGAGAGTTGGTTCACTGCCACTCCTTAAATGCAGCTTCTTATCATGAATCACCCCCTGTACCTTGTCATTCCACCACCATGTCTCCCTGTAGATAATACATCCTACTAGCCGTAATAATTGCGGACTGGGCGCGATCCCAAGCGTCCTGAACAATTTCGGTATTAGTTGATAAATTTTGACTGTTAACCTCTGCCAGAAAGTCGGTCTGAATCGGTCCATTCAGCAACCACCACTTGATCTTAGACTTATACTTCTCGGCTAATACATAATCCATGACAAAAAGACGATGTTGGGCCGTGAGGTTTTCACCAGGAATAGCTTTATAGTTAGTTAACTTGCCAAAATGACACCGCCTGGTCAATAGATAATGTATTTGAGTTGAGTGGGGCCCATTCGCTCATCATACCAGTGTGAGAGATAAAAGAGTGTCTTGACACTAGATTTTTCTTGCTGGAACTTTCAATAAGAACAGACGGTAATTGTATGTCGCATATCAAATATTATCAGTCCACCGACTAGTATATTAAATACCTATGTAAAAGCCACTTCTAGTGAACATCTAGTAATATCTATGTGTAAAGTATTGTTTTAGTTTTATTCCTTCAATTTCAATGTCGTGAGCTCGCCGGGCGTTATTCTGCGACCGTTAGAAAGTTATATTATATAATATGTGCGGCGAGGTGAGTGTTAAGACACTACTTTTTTTACTTTCTTCATTGCAATTTGAATGTTAATATCCAAAGTCATATTATTTTTTATTGTTCCGAATATATGTAATAAATCGAAAATAGGGTAATTTGCTTGTTCTGTTAAAATATTATAATACTTTATACATACGTATTTTATGTAGCAATTGATTTTAATGCAAGTGCGTGCATGCTACCAAGAACGCTTTGTCTATAAAAAAAAATCTGTTAAACGTTTAAATTTCACTTTACTTACATACTTATTAAGTAAAGAGAGTTTATAATGTCATTATTAGCTATAATATAATACATACATACGAAATAATTGTTTTTTATAACATCTAATAAATATGTCTATAAATATAATTGACATTTAATAATTATGAAAATTAACCAGAGTGTGAATACGAAACGATCGCGGAATGGCGCCTTCATTTTTTATTTATCTTATCGCCAGTCGAAGCAATGCTTGTTGTTCATTTTTTTGAAAGCTTCACTATAAAAGCATTTTGCCTCCCTGTCTTGCTTAATTCTTGACGAACCTCTAACGAAAATGTATCGGATTGTTATCACACTTGCTGTTATCAATTTGGTATCAGCATCCCTATGGGATGGAGATCTTAGCATAGCTGATGGTGTAAAATTGGTTTCGGTCCATGACAACACTGTAGAGGATGAAAGCAGATCATTCGGAAACACGCCACTCCTAAGGATAGCGAAATTCCTACAAAATCACGAATTACACGTCAAATTGCCAAATTTGATTGAAAAGGATAAGCTTAGTAAAATTCTGTCGGAATCGCTCAAAGCGATAGATGATACAAACAAAGAGAAGACCGGTGAGTGATTATTAAATAATTGTAGTTCGATTAATTAAATTGTTATACATGAAGAAGTTTTATAATTAATTAATTAATATATCAAAAAGCGTCAGTATTAGTTGTTAGGAAAAAATTATTCCCGCGTGTTATAGAGTGTACTTCTTATAAGAGATATATTATGTAGTTTCTATAAAAATCTCTATATACATAAGGTTGATATTAAAAGAAACATTTTCATGAAATATTAATATTATTCACAATAATAAATAATTCGTATTATTATAATAGTAAAAACTGAAACGGAATACCGTCGTGGTGAAGAGGCACAGCATCTGCCTGTAAACGTGACGTTTTGTGGGTTGTATTCCAGATTGGGGAGAATGAATAAAATCATTTTGTTATCTCTGGTAACAAGGCAAATTACAGCGTTGAGTGCCGCCACTCAACACGCAATGCCTCGAAAGGAGGAAAGTGGGGAACGGAGTGTTGTAACACTAGGTTCCTACGGCTTATACGGTTCCTACGGTTTCCTCTGCCTACCCTGCCATATGCGGGATACAGTGTGAAACTATAAAACGGAGTGATATCACTAGGTTCTCTATGCTCATAATACGAAAAAAATTATAAACGATATAAAATCTATCGTGGCTATATGAGATAGAGTCTAGATATTAGTCTAGTATTAAGATGGTATTTTTTATTTTACTACTAAGACAAACAAAACTAAGAAAAACAATAGACATACACTCGAATTTGGGCGGAAAGCGGAGAACGGGGTGTATTGACCCTAAATTGTCTTTACCTATCTTGTTATATGCAGAAACACGCGTGAAGCTAGAAACATTTATTCGCCATTAGGTCTAGAGGCCTAACGGATATGACGCGTCAGCGTGATAATAGATACAATAAATAATGTTAGCCGTTGTAGTGCGTTCACAAATTAGTTTATTTATTTAATTTATTGAGCTTTATGAGTTCTAATTCAATATTAAATCGTATTTGTGAGATGAGACGTTATGAGATGTTTGTTATTTTTTTTGTTTATAATCAATATATTGTACGTTTAGATTTAATAAAAATGACAGTAAAAAAAATATTTTTCATTCCTCGTTCTGGTAACAAGGCAAAACACGGCGTTGATATCACGGCGTTGATACCACGGTGGTATATGAGGGAAATAGCGTGAAGCTGCTTTAAAACTTTAGTTAACTTAAAACTTGTAGTTATGCTTAAAAGCTTAATAAACTTTGTCGGTTAATCATATAAACGTTACGTACGTTTGTATGATTAAACGACAAGTTTGGATATTTGTAGAGGAAGCCTTATTATTTCTGTTTAAGCAAAGAACGTGTGCTATTTTGACATGCAGCATTCATTATAAATAGGCGAGAAATCGTCATCAATGTATATTTTACTTTAAAAAATATATAAAATTTCAATTTATAAATGATTTTTAACTTCACATCAATGAAAATTTCTAAAATAATTGCAAAACGGAGTCATAGAAAGCAGCTAGTATATTATAAATTTTATACCTATACTATAAAGAATGACATTCTATTTTCAACTATAGTAGTAAAAATTTACATTATTACACTAAAATGGAATTGAACTACTTCCTGTATTTATTGAAATTATTAATTGATTATTCCACATGCGATTATATACGGCTAACGTTCCGGTACAAAAATGGCGTTTCCTTGATATAGTAATTGGTATACAATTGAATTTAAGTTTTTATATGAATTTCAATTAAAACATATTCCTTTTAATATTTAACTTTTTAAATGGATAGTGGCGTATATTTTAGTAAGCTGTGGTCACAGGCAGCCTGCTTCTAAATAGATTTTGGAATTATTTGCTTTAAAAATGTTGCAGGAGTTATTGCAGTGTATGAAGTTCAATTTACACTGAAAAAAGATTTAATAATACATTAATATCTCCGTGATTTTTATTAGCTTAATTCTATTTATGACAAAAGGAGAGAGTCTTGTGTGAAGATATACAAGTATACAGTTCTTAACTTTTCATCCGAATCGATGACAAAACATTGATGTCAAATGGCGGAACCTAACGTTACAATTTGTCAAAGTCAAAGTCATACATTATACATCAGAAAGCGCAATCTAAGACCACATCACACAAACCTTTAGTACCTACATTCTCTTAGTATAGTTTGTAATAGCACAATTTCGCTGACGAGCAGGACAGGCAGAGAGAATTTAGTGCCAAGACACTCTGTACCGAGTTATGTGAAATGTAAAATATTTAAAAATTATAATTTAAATTTTCTTTCAGCAACGGGAAGGGGAAAAGGAGATGGCGGATCGTCATCGCTAGCGTTGCTCGGCTTAATGTTTGCCAAAACCTTAGGTGCCGCAGGTATTGGTGGATTAGGTCTACTCACTATGAAAGTAAGCATTTTTTTATAATAAAACTATAAGTAAAATAATACCAAAGGTATAATTTAATTACTCATAAAGATGAGGGTATTACAAATATTTAGTTTTGTAAAAATATCTGTATATTAAAACAATTTTACATTTCGAACCAATCTTAAATTCAGTTTGTGACATATTTTAACTATTATCTTATAAGCTTTTTTTTTCTTTTGAATGGAGTAGAACGGAGTGTCCTAACACTAGGTTATCTCTATCTACCCTCCTATAAGCGTTATAAATCGTGTACCGTACAAATATATACAAATGCAATAATAAATCGCAAAACTTATTATTAGACAAAAAATATAATGTTTATTAAAGTATAAGTTCGAATTAATATTTACTATGTATTATTGTTTTTATAAATTGATATAAATTAATTAAAATTTTACCGGAAGACATGAACATGCTATGAATAATGTCGTAAATTTTTATACAAAATTATCGATATTATATGACGAACGAATATTTCCAAGACCTCTGTGGCGCAGCGGTACAGGTTTTGACTGTAATAGTCGAAGTTATGGGTTCTCATTTGATAAAAGTTACGCCATTCAACACACAATGTTCGAAAATTTAACATAGTGTCTTAACACAACACCTCTTTGCTTATCCTGTTACATATGGAATAAAGTGTGAAATTCTAAACAATATTTCATGATTTAAGCTTGGTGTGTCTTCGATAAATGTCATTTTTAATACAATAATGCAATATTCTAGTCAAACAATACTTTTTTCTCACTTCTTTCCAATTACGTACAAAACATTAGCGTAATGCTTTTTAGGGTCTCGAATCTCAAAAGGAAATAAAACGGAACACTTATCACAGGATATCTACACTGGGATCACACTCACTTTGTTGTCTGTCTGTCTGTACGTCTCTCAAGACCTCTAAGAGAATTAATATAACTATAAAAAATCGATTACTTCTTGAAGCACACAAAAAGTCAAACTCCAAAATTAACGCAATCATAAGATATGAGCGTTTTTGCATTTTGTATGAAAACGTACAAACTAAAATAAAGGAAAAGATCCGCAAATTGAAAATTTATAGTGATATCCTGGAAAAAATCGATTAAAAACTTAATACTGATGTTCATATTAAAGTTTATCGCCTCTTGTTAGTTGTACTTCATTGAAATAAACTCATCCATTGTACATATTTATTGTATGTGTAGTTTTCTTCATACAAAATGAGTTGATACTACCGTAAATTTAAGTTGGTAAATTTTTATAACTAGTATTTTCCTCAGCGGAATACCTACAATCATAAAATGGTACGGAACCTCCATGCGCGAGTACCACTCGCTCTTAATTTCACTCTTTATAGCACGTAGTGGGATAGAGAGACTCGAGCGTTTTCCGTTCATAGTGTGTTGCCTGCCAGTAGTTAACGCCGCGATTCTTAGAATAGAAAATGTAATGTTATTTACATATAATTTTACATTAGACTGTCCATTGCCACGACGGCCTCTTATACTTATATTATAAAAACATTTATATTAACAAACGCACGAAGCAAATGTTAAAATAATAGTATATTTTATATAAAATACATATATATTAGATTACAATACTGATTGGTCTAGCTATAACATGATGCATTAAGAGCAAACTTTCTTTTCTTAAAGAAGTGGCCGTCACGGCGCACGCGCATACCGCAATCGCTCTTACCAATTACTATACAATTGTATTGAAAAGTGAATTGGATACCGTAATGATATACTTTTATGAATTATGTTTTTTATGATGGGAACAGGTTCAAATTTCGTGTAAGGGACGCTTATAAATAATATTTGAGTAAATAGGTACTTTTTTTTAAAGTAAGTATATATACTATAAAATAGCGTATTTAAAAAAGAAATAGATATCTAGCATTTTACAAAAGGAATTTTACAGTTACTTTCGTCCTAAAGCTTAATACTTAAAGTATTCGTGACATCTTATACATCCGAAGAAAAAATAATTAAATATTTTTTTTTGTACTCAACACATCAATAGACTAATGATAAATGCTTATTAAATTTTATAATTAACTACGAGTAAATTAGGACGATCGAATTTTTTTATAAAATTAAATATTCAAAATCGTTTTCTATTATCAATTAAATTCCCTTCAAGTCTCAAGAGCATTCTATCAATTATGTCACTACTGCCAGTGGCAGTATTACTAGTAGGCTGAGGCTTGAACTTAAGGCGGTACTTTTGATTTTTTTGTTTACTTATAGATATCAGAAAGATATTTCTATGATGATTTTCTAATATCTAACATATAAATAGATAATCTGTGGTACATTTTGCCAGTGACATTTTCTTCTTATTTGTTATTTGTACATTTTGCCAATTGCCAATTTGCTGTTCCCTACTCCAGCAACAGCAACTTTCAAGTTAAATAGAGCTAAATTGTGGAAAATATCTTTTTCACTGGTAAAGGCATATGTAAAACTATTCCGTTACCGAATGACTGACAGACAGCGCACATTCGTAACTATGAAACTAAAATTTTACATATATGATCCCTATTGCTCGTATTTCTGTATGCATGCTGAATTTAGGGAATTTCTAGAAATTCCGCAACGTGGATTAACGAGATTTCACATTTTATAGTCCACGAATATAGCTATAGCATATGGAATTTCAGGCTACCTATAACTAGCCCAGCTTTTTAAACAAATCTGTCCATACCAACGAAATCGTTTATATATTATATTTAGGTGAAAGTGTATAAATATTTCAACAAAAAGTATTTCCTTATTCATCAACCTACTAAAGTGTCACAATGATAAATTACATTGCTATGGGAAAGCTTGACACCGTCCTTATATCAACTTAACAAGAGTGGAATGGTCCATCTATATTTTACATCTTTCAGAATTCTCGGGTTCAAATGAACCCGGTAGATGAATCCTTTAAAAGCTTTTCGGGACAAGCTTGGAACGGAGATGCCTCTTACATAATACAATACATTTTAATATGCATAAATGTTCATAGGCGGAATCCGTATCTGAAATTTTTACTGGTTAATTCTTAATAACTATAGCAAATATAGATAACTAAATTGAGACTATAGAAATGATTTACTTGGACTAGGCTATAATATTATTATGATTAATTATTTATATGTTTAAATACAAACATTTTTATTTTCTTTGGCCAGCATTTTTACCGTAACGCATTTGGAAAGTGTTTGACTACATGCCTCTTGGAGAAATGCTATTTCTTCGTGTGTTTTCAATATATCTGTTTCACTAGATCTGAAGAAGCGTGATATTGGGATAGTAAACGGGGAACGGAGCGTCTAAGCTCTACTTTCTCTTTGTCATTATGTGTAAGATAAAATATGAAAGAAAAAAAGAAAATTATACCCAGTAGTTATACAGAATAGTAATTTAACGATTAAAGTCGAGGAAAAAATTATTTATTGGGATTCTTCCTCTTCTGTCTACTTAGTTAGATACGGGGAAGAACATAAATTTAAAAGCGCAAGTCAAATACTAAAATCATATAAAATACTTAGTTAACACATAATGCTATCTAACGTAACAACTTTCCAATGTAAAACAAGTCTTTTAAGTGGCATTACAAAATTTAATTTCATCGTAAAGCACACATACCGAAAAAACACCATCTTAATAAGTATATATATATGTGTGTATATTTACATATATACGTATTCACGCTGAATCCCTCAAATATTAAGGCAAGCAGAGGGAACTTAGTGTTAAGACCCTCCGTTAACCACTATCCGACTATTTCTCAAGACATACGTGCTGAGTGGCGGATCAACGCCATGCTTTTTAATATGATTTTACCTTTTGAAATCCAAACAAAATATCATACCACATACAAAAATTTCTTAATTAAAATTTCCAGGCATTAGCAGTATCAGCGTTAGCGTTGTTGCTCTCAGCCATAGTTGGTGTAAAGAAACTTGCCTCCCACGACGACCATGACGACCACCAAGTCATATACGCAGGACATGGTCACCACCGGAGAAGAAGGGATTTGGATACACCCTTACCTTATCAAGGCTGGACCGAATATCAGTAGTTAATTTTATTATTTATTTAATTTATTGTTATTTTAAATGTAATATATAATTATTTATTGTTTGCAAATTTTGTTTTATTTTGTTATTTATATGCTTAAAAAGGAGAGAAATTATTACTTAATAAACTTAACGAGGTCTTGGCACAGCGGCACAACGTTTGATTGTAAAAGGGATGGTAATGGGTACGATTCTTATAATGATTCTTTTTTAATTTCTTTGCTCTGGTAAGTATTTAAAGCGCTGCGTTAAACTTTACCACTCAAGACGCAATATCTTGAATATAGAGTAGAATGTTGGTAACGGAGTTTTTGCATCTGTCTACCCTGAAGCGTGGGGCATATTGTGAGGATTTTGAACATTGAATAGACAAGATACGAGTTTAATCGTTTATAATAAAAAAAAATAAAGACACAAATAATAATTAAAAAAAAAAGAATATGAGATAAAAATAAGAATATTCTATACTAAATTTTATATAGTTTCTGAAAAATGTAGCTTGTGTGTAGTCAATATGTTTATGTTACAAAAATATAGAATTCTTCAAATTGTTTTAAATTAATAATTTGTTATTTAATAAGCGACCTGTTCAATAGATGCTCTTATTTTTACTCTAATATATAATACTCAGGAAATAGGTACGTACTTTTTGGTAGAGTGTAGAGTACTCTCATATAGTCGTTAACACTTGCGGCGAAGCGGTTAGTCTTTCAGTAACAAGAGCACAGAGAAACATAATAACCAGTATACGATCAATAGAGTTTGTGAAAGAAGATTCTTATATAAGCCCTTCTAAATTTTAAATCAAGTTCTTAATTGGACTCTTATGATAGATACGTATGCGAAACAGTATAAGATCCTTGAGAATATTGATGTTTCGTCATCCAGACTACCTATCTTTGTCTAGAAGCCTAAAGTGCATAATACTGATACTGAACTAACAGTTCCATGGAAAACGAACATAAGCTTAAAGATCTCGGCCTATCTAGAACTATAATCATTTAATTTCTGAATTAATTAGAACGTAATTTAATGGCAGTTTGATGTCAGTATAGTTTAGTAGTAGTACAGGAGCTTGGACAGTAGAGGTGAGCGTAATTTCGAAAGGCATTTCAAAGGAGCATCTTTAGACCAACATCTGGGTCGCAAGCTGGGTCTCCCTACACTGCGACGGACGCGGCATCTGCACGGTGCACCTAGGGAATAGTTTATTCTCACACACATATATATATTTATATATATATATATATATATATATATATATATATATATATATATATATATATATATATATATATATATATATATATATATATATATATATATATATATATATATATATATATCCTTCTTCAGCTCATGATACAATTACTAAATAATCATAGTAAATAAATTGGCTTAATAGATGAATATATCCAAAACCATGGATCAAATATTGCAATCTAAAATAAATCTGTAAGGGAAATTGGCCTGTGAAACTCAAGTCAGGTGTAATGGAATTAAGTCTATTTCCGTGCTTAACGTATGCCTGTCATACATGGAAGTTTACTGGTAATATAACAAATGATATAAAAATATATAAACGTGCAATGGAACGCAGTATGGTGTACTACATCTCTATATAATATGGGCAATGTACATAGAGTTACATACGAGTATATTCTGCGTTGCTTGGAATCATACAAGTGTAAATGTTGATCTCGTATCGGCTATGGGTACACTTAATTTAACTATTATGTAAATACGAGTCCTAAGTCTCTTAAAATGCAAACATCACGTTAATATTTGAACGTACTAGTTATTTAATTGAACACCGGTTGGCCTGGCTTAGTGTAAAAATTTATATTGTATGGAAATTCATCCTATCAGAGACTCAAATTTTAAAACTTTCAAATTCGAAATATCTAGGTATATTTATCATTCATTGCGATAAGAAGATAAGTTACATACAATATCCTTATACCTAAGAAAAAAAACAATATCATGTTAAAGTGAATATGAAATGAAAATGTAAATAATATAATAATTTCATGAAATGTTTTAGTTATTTGAGCTATTTGTCCTCCATCTATTCAACCGTACTTTACAATCTATTCGAAACAAATTTACTAATTAATTTTAATTAATACCTCTTGTTGTTAAATTTATAAAGTTTCGTGTACTATTTTTCAATAATATGCTATTTATTTGATGTGTTAAAATTTTATTTAGATTTCTTTGTATGGTAAAATTTTAGACAAATAATTTATTCAAAAATACTAGGATGACAATGAGGTAATATCAACGTGGGTGAAGCAGCAAGTGGCAAAGTGGAACGCTAGTTAACATATATGTACATTTTAATTGACAGATTTTATGTGTGGTCATTTTTATATGACAATTTAATAGAAAAAACAATACTACGGTACCTATTAGTATTGTGTAAGATTGGCTCGAACTCTAACCACAGGAATTTGTTTTAATAAAGATATATAGATGACTCTATTTTGCATACATCTTGTTTTTTTTAAATTATGAATAAACGAAATTATCATTACTTTAAGAAAAAAAATAGTGTAGGCGATATTTCACCAAAGCTTTAGATTTAAATTTTATTTACAAATTAGCAAGGGAATGTTTGTTGGAAAAATCCATGGCTTTAATTAAAAATTATTATAAAAATTAATATTTTTTTTACTAGAGCCATCTAAATTGTATTCCGTAAACTGCTAGGTCATAAGAGTTGGTATTTTGTATAAAAAGTTTTGCTATATGTCACTAGATGGCGTACATTCTGATTCTAGTTTTTAGAATTACCTATGAGATAAATTCTAAATAACATTCAGTCTGTGCGTATTTTTTCTATATATTTGATATTTATTTATAAAGAAAATTCTTTTGTGGCCGTTCTGGAACAGTGAGATAGCGCTTGACGGAAAACGCGGGGAATGAATAATGATTTCCTAGTGGGTTTAACTTGACGGCTTGAATTTAAATAACCACTTGGATAATTTCAATTTTTTCGTTCTGATAAGAAGACAAAGTGCATCGTTGAGTTCCGCCACTCAACCATATCATAAATTCGAGCAGAAGGCGGCTATTTGCTCATCTATTAGTATTCTTAATCTCATTATTTTCTGTCAACTTTCATAAAAAGGATCTAAATATTTTTTTCATAAATATATACTGTGTAATAAAATATATATTGGGTTTTTAACAGTGAAATAAATATTAAATAAACAGTATTAGTTATATAAATAATATATTTAAAGAAAACTGTTTATAAAATATAATCATTAACAATAAAATTCTATACATTAAGCCAATTATCATAAGTTGTTACTAAATAATGAAAGTTAATATACTTCAGTTCTTACTTAGTGTCTAAGAATGTCACATAAGTGAGATTGATCTCATAGAATAGAAATCAAAGTTTATGTTCACAATACTATACAACACAAAAGGAAGAGTATTAGTTGTTTAAAAAAAAAAAGTAAGAAGTGTTAAGATTGATGTGTTGATAGATTTAGGTGAAGCTAATATATACATGTTAAAAAACAATACAAAATAGCTTTTTAATTTTTTATATATTTTTTTGCATGTTATATATATTATTATAATATCTTTTTTCTTTTGATAAAATAACTTAGACTATGAAAGTACTAACTGGGCATGGAAATATCTAAAAAGTGGTAAGCGGCGTCCACATGTATAGTTTCTAATAAGGCCAACTGTAAATTGTGTACTGTAGGCATATAAATTCATGATTTTATAAAGTGTAGTGATCATAATTAAGATATATTTATCGAAAAATAAATTCATATTATTGACACGGTACAAATATTTATCTTTTTAAATCAATTCAATTGTGTTTTTTTTATGTTGGACAGGAGAAATAAAAGTACACACATTAACAGACTAAACACATACATTTTATTAAAAGTTATACTTTTTTTTAACAAAATATACGAAAATGTAAAGAATGAAAAATATTTCCTATTTTTGTTAAGACGACAAAACACAGCGTTGAGTTCCGCTACTTAACACGCAAAATCTCAAAAGTTGGTTGAAAATTGGTAAACTATGGTGAGTATTAAGTACTAGATTCTCTCTGATTTGTGAAATACAGAATAAATAAAAAAAAAGATTCTAGAAAAGTGTATATAAATGAAGTGTATATGTAATTATACATGGCAAGATAGGTAAGACATTGTATATGAAGGTCTATTTATATGTATTAATTGACGTACTGTTCTCATACAATTTTTGTTATCGGAAAACGGAAAACGGAGAGTCTTATCTCTCTGCCTACCCTGCTATATGCAAAACCAAGTTTAGAGTGAAAAAAATCCAATATAATTTATGTTCTCAACCATACAAATCATAGGTCCGGTTGTAGTTAGAAACCGTCACCGTATTCCATAATTGCAGTAACGTTAAGGATATCCGACTAAAAAACTTCATCTTTAAAATAGAAGTCTGCAAATTAACTATATCTAATTACAGGTGTAAGATATATATATATAGTTACATATATATATATATATATATATATATATATATATATATATATATATATATATATATATATATATATATATATATATATATATATATATATATATATATATATATATATATATATATATATATATATATATATATATATATATATATATATATATATATATATGGTGAGTATTTAGTACTAGATTCTCTCTGATTTTTGGAATACAGAATAAATAAAAAAAAAAGATTCTAGAAAAGTGTATATAAATGAAGTGTATATGTAATTATACATGGCGAGATAGGTAAGACATTATATATGAAGGTATATTTATATGTATTAATTGACGTACTGTTCTCATACAATTATTGTTATCGGAAAACGGAAAACGGAGAGTCTTATCTCTCTGCCTACCGTGCTATATGCAAAACCAAGTTAAAAGTGAAAAAACTCTAATATAATTTCTGTTGTCAACCATACAAATCATAGGTCCGGTTGTAGTTAGAAACCGTCACCGTATTCCATAATTGCAGTAACGTTAAGGATATCCGACTAAAAAACTTCATCTTTAAAATAGAAGTCTGCAAATTAACTATATCTAATTACAGGTATATATATATATATATATATATATATATATATATATATATATATATATATATATATATATATATATATATATATATATATATATATATATATATATATATATATATATATATATATATATATATATATATATATATATTATATATATATATATATGTATATATATATATATATATATATATATATATATATATATATATATATATATATATCTTACACCTGTAATTAGATGTAGTTCATTTGCAGACTTTTATTTTAAGATAAACTTTTTTAGTCGGATATCCTTAACGTTACTGCAATTATGGAATACGGTGACGGTTTCAAACTACAACCGGACCTATGATTTGTATGGTTGACAACATATATATATATATATATATATATATATATATATATATATATATATATATATATATATATATATATATATATATATATATATATATATATATATATATATATATATATATATATATATATATATATAGTTACATACCATGACATGTAGGTATATGTGAACAATTGTATAGTTACGCAATCACATGGTTCAGACGCCTGATTGAAAAAAAATATTGTGGCAAATTGGGAAAATTAATTGTTAGAGCACGTTGGGTTCACCGTTTTGCAGTCAAGTTCTTCAATATCTTGAATACCGACAAAACGCGGATATGAAAGTGTTTTAAGTCTAGGTTCTCTCTGCTTACCCTGCTTTGTGGAAATATATATATGACGAAATATATTCCGTTTATTGAATTATTTATATGAAATGAGAGCATAAATTTGTATCACAAATACCTACTACATTTCTAATGCCTATGACCACAATTTATACCTACTATCCTTCTGTAGACTTACAGATGCGAGCTTAAAGAAAAGCTTTTAAATAAGCACGCACTGTCAATTGCTATATGATGGTCATATTCATGAAGTATCATTAGACTATTAAGAATATAAAAAAACATTTGTATATAACACAATTCACATTTTTATACTCACGTACAGGTGTTTAAAGCACAATGTTGAAGAGTAATGACCACACAGAGTAACGTATCTATAGATAAGTAAAAACAGCCTTTGCTTGAACAATAATTTAATTTTGGAAGATTTACCTCACACAACACGCTACTTAAATATTGCCACATATACTCATGTATTATAAGGACAATTCATACCTTTGATGATATTCAAGGCCGAAGTGAAAAAAGCCTTTATTAAAAATTATATTAAATTTAAGCTCCTCGCACTAGCAATTGACTGTTCTTTTTTTACAGAACATATCATTCTATAAATAACGCCATCCATTTGATTAATCTCTATACAAATCTACTCTGTATAAACGATCTTGTTGAATCGTGTTTCGAGGTAAAGAGAGGTACACCGTATAGTACATTACTTTCTACGTGACTATCCGCTATCAAGCTCTTATGAAACATAAATAATTATTTGTTGTACTTACTTGATTCGCTTGAAGGAGAAAGTTTATTTTCTCTTCATTTGATATCTGTACGGAGAAATCGGAGATTTATGTACAAATTTAGTTTAAATAAAAATACATTACCTACTTATGTAAAAAGTGATATTTAGGCACATCCAAGCTACCACGCTGTCTTTCACATATACCAGAGTAAATAGAGGAATCCTAGTGTTATATATATATATATATATATATATATATATATATATATATATATATATATATATATATATATATATATATATATATATATATATATATATATATACATATATATATATATATATATATATATATATATATATATATATATATACATATATATATATATATATATATATATATATATATATATATATGTGTTTTTTCTACTTTTTTTTTCGGCAAATAAAGATATAGCGTATTGTATACATAAATCCAAGTCGGCACTTTGTAAAAGCAAATCGTAAAAGCAGATCCATTTTAAATATAAGATTAAGAGGAAGAGGACAACTACGATTTCACACATCACAAATATCATCTCGTAATATACTCAGTTTTAGTAGGCAGAGTGTCTAGTGTCTAGACACTCCATTCCACTTTTAACACATCTTCTTAACTCAACAACAAGTCTTTTGCCAGAGCAAGGAAATAACAATAAGCTATACTACTATAATATACATAGCATACATAAATAAAAATAATTTAATAACCTGTTCTCCCGACTGAATATTAAAGCTACTATCGAGCTTACAGTCAAATTTTGTTCCACTGAGTCACGACACCATATCTTGTTACTTCTATGGTAAATATTGCAAATTCAAGACATTCCCAACTACACGATAGTATCAAAAAGAGAAAGTCTACAGCCAAACGGCTTTATGAGAGTTATCTACAATTATAATTAAATTTGACGATGTACATGCTCATTACGTTGGAGTTCATAGGTTCGATATTTGTGTGTAGTAAATTTTATACTTAAAATTACTTGCAGTTTCACATATGTTCAATTATATCGTCGACAATATGTAGAAAATATGATGACACTTGACATTTTCAATATAGATAATAATGTAATAAAATCAAAATATTATTTATTCAATTAGGCCTTTACAAGCACTTTTAAATCATTTTAATGATTTCTAAAGTGTTAATCCACACTAAGGATGGAAAAAATACTTAAAGAAAATGGCGGTTGGACGGTTCCATGAGGCGCAGGTTCAAATCCCGCTGCGTTCAAAACTTTTTAATTGTCAATTTACATTGAAGTGTCAGTAGTGTCAGTCCTACAATAAGCTACTACCACTTCAATACATAACCGTAATACCGTTATAACAGCACACTTGCGTGGTCATTCATGTCTACGGGCTAAGGAATTTGTTTGGAATTTGGAAGTTGCGGAATTCAACGCCGTATTTCGTTTTACTAGAGCGGAAAAATAATAATAGTTCATTCTCTGTATAATTTTTTTATATAAACAGAAACTCGGGAATATATTTTATTCTATGATGCGAAATTAACATCAGTAATGAATATTCCTATACCGTCATGCTTCATCTTTGATATAGATGGATAGAGAAAGACAATTTTGTGTTGAAACACTACTTTCTCTAAATACAATGTAAATTTGAGATATTGCGTGTCGAGTGGCGGGACTCAACGCCGCGCCTTATATCCTAAAGCGGGTATAACCTATACAGATATTTTAATACAAAATACTTTATTTGATTTAACTTATGAATCTGAGGAGCAATGGTTGCATAGATACAACCGATTGAGACGAAGGTAGCCGACCTTTCTGGCAGCAAAATGTTATGGAAATCGTCTCAGTGATAGTTATTTACATGAATATATATAATAGAGATCCATTTGCGTGGGATATCGAACGACACTGTTCTAGTTTGGAGTAAAACTTCTCATATTATTATTACTTATCATATAGTGGTCTAGTTATAAAAAAACCTTTTATATATAAACCTGGGCCCGTCGTTGCACAGAGGCACAGCATCTGCATGTAAACGCGACGGTTTATGGGTTCGATTCTCACTCGGGAAGAGTGAAATTATTTTTGTTGCTCTGGTAACAAGGCAAAGCGTGGCTCTGAGTTCCACCACTCAACACGCCATACCTCGAAAGGCGGAAAGCGGGGAACGGAGTGTCTTAACACTAGGTTCCTTGAGCCCACGGTTCCCTCACCCATGAGCGGTATATAGCTTGAAGCTAAAATAAACCACTATAAAATAAGTTTATTTCATGCAATACAAGCCAATAGATGTTTAGTAACGCTGTAACTACATTTTTTTTTTTTTTTTTTTCGGTGGGAAATGCTTTTACGCAGACCATCCCCGAGTAGGACACTTGTGTCCTACAGAGGAATGGTACTGTGGGACTCATCGAACCCGACACTACCCACTAAAACCCAGCGGAAACCCTCTCCACCTATATGAGATGCTGCAGGATCGCTTGCGCATGCCACTACAGCACCTCGGTGGAAGGCCCACCTAACGTGGGCCACTATCGCCTTCGGGGAGCCCCAGTGTATCTTCCAGGGCGCCCGCAGCCTCGATGACTTGCGGGAAGATCTTCATGACCTTCCTGCAGTAGCTCCTCTAGGGTTAGGGAAGTTGGAGATGCGCGTACCGCCTTCTCCTACCTCCCGGTCTACGACGGTGGAGCAGATCTGCATCCACGCTAAGCTCGCGCGCACGCTCCGCGGCCTCCTTCTGTGCGATAACAGATTCACAGTAGGAGACTGCTACAGACCAGTTCCTCTCACTCTCCAGCATGGCTTCTATCATACTAGACAGTGAGAGATCCCTACCCACTACAGACATCAAGGCGTGACATTGCGGAGCCCAAGCAGGGCATTCGGCCAGAATGTGATGCGCCGAATTAACGGAGGCATCACACTCGTGGCACGCTGGTGACATCTCCCAACGCGCAATCTGATGCAAATATTTGCCGAAGCAACCATGCCCCGTCAATACCTGCACCAGTCTGAACGTCAGGACGCCAAACGCTGTAACTACTTGCTGTAAGTACTTGCTGTACGTGGAAAGAAGTGTGTAGCTAACTTATTTGTTACAAAGACATCCAGTAAGTCATACTTAATTATATTACGTCACAATGTATATAAATTATTCACGTTTTAATAACCCAATGAACTTGATATATTTCTCACAAACACAAAAACAAAAACAATGACATATATACACTATATAATAACAATGATATAGTCATTGGCACAATAAAGATTTACATTATTAGATAAAATACTTACCACGATCTCATTGCTAATTGTGTGAATGTGCTTTGCATTCCACTTTTACGGAAATTATCTATTACTTCTGAGTGTGAATGTAACGGTTGTGGGTTCAATTCTCATTTGGGGAATTATTTTAATTTTCCCCGTTATGGCGTAAGCTCGTTGAAATCTACCAATTAATATGCAAAATCTCAAATTGGAGTGAAAAAAGCTACATGCGGGATAAAGCAGGATAAAAAATTAACGATAGTTTTCAGTTTGACAAAAATCACTTGTGATATAATGGTAAAAATGTATTTAAATTGATACTGATATCCTAAGTTTTATGCAAATGTAAGCTTAATAATGAAAAAATATGACATCGTGGCGCAGTGAGGCTGACCACGACCACAACTCGAGGTCCTTTATTTGTGTATATGAGAAGACAAAGTGCGTCGTTGAACTACACAACTAAGCACGCAATATGTATTTATTGTCAGCAGGTTCTTATGAAAAAATCTTTGCATGTCAATTTACCCGGGTTGTGCCGGGCTTTCATCGGAAGATTGAGGACACCAAGGTACTTACTTACTTATATTTATCCCGGACTTCCAGAGGGATAGGCGGAAACACCATGTATAATGCGCACTAGTTCCTTCCGTCCAGATGAAATATTGCATATAAATTGATAGTTTTCTTAACTATACAGACAATTTTCATTTCTTTTCATCGACAAAGTAATATATAGTATATATATAAAATTATAAAAATTAAATATTATTAGCATTTATATCAATATTCTGTTTTCGTTTACTTTATTGAAGAGAAAGCTGGAGTCAAAGGTTATTCCAATATAAAGGGAATGCAACAATTTCATTGTTTATGATAAAAATCGTGTACACAGACGTGTGAAACTCAAAACTTTCTACGCCTCACAAATATAAGTTGTTAGAGCGTGAATAATTTTATAACGATTTTTATAGTTTCCTTAGCGTTACATGCTATATTTTGCTTTAGTTTTTTAATTAAGGTTAACAGCTTCGAACACTTTTGATGTTCTCGTAAATGAAAGAACTTATTGATGTAAACCGTTGAGTTTTTTTGTCTGATTATAAACGCGACGCGTGTGGATTCGATTCCCACAATAATCAATACTAATTGTGACAGGACAGTTCTGCCAATCAACATGCAATATCTCAAAAGACGGAAAGCGGGGAGCGGAGTTTTTTAACCCAAGGTTCCCCTTGAAGCTAGGAAAGAAATATATATTTAATATGATATATTTATAAAATAATCGACATTGTAGTGCAATGAAATGTCATACTATATAATATATTTGAGTTGAGTTGAGTTTTTTAGGTTTAAATTAATCCTTTACCAAACCTTCCAGGCATATTTATATCAAAATATCTTAAAACTTCAAATGTTTGATGCTATGTCACAAATCTGTATATGGTACTCAAAAACTCAAATCTGGACTGTATTACAAAGGCGCGGGTTCGAGTCCCTTTACTTTTAACTTTTCGTACCTTTTCTAAATATATGTCACAAAGCATTTTTCAATTTGTCTCATAAGTAAATATAAGCTTTCCAAAGCTTGTAGGCTCATAAGAATTCATAAATTAGTACTAGTAATCAATATTAAAATTAACCTTAAAGTAACTTTCAATATCAATATTAATAATATTAACAGACAGAGTGTAAACATAATATGGTATCAAAATCATCTACCCGAGACGAACGAAAGTGGCGAAAGCTGACCGTGACACCTTACCCTTGGATCGAGTGGTTGCCTCCAACCAGTGGCCAGATTCTTTGAAAGGATCACAATTTGATAAATTATATACGATATAAATGAATAATTCGTTTGTAATTTTTTTTATTTTATTTATTTATTTGGCGCTGTATCCCGCACATAGCAGGGTACGCAGAGGGAACCTTAGATTGAAGAAACCTAGTGTTAAGACATTGAGTTCCCCACTTTCCGCTATTTGATGCCATTTTTTTATTTGTTAACAGTTTTGTATTCAGCCATAAGCAATTTCTTAGTTAGTGGCGAAATCTTTTTTTACTTAAAAGATTTCTTTTATTTATAAATTCCTATTCCGATCAAAAGACAGAAAAATATTTTAGAAAACGTACAAAAAGGCGTATGCTCAAATAAATCCCGCTAAAACGTAAAAATGTGAAGTTAGTATAACTTCTATATAATTTACATAACTTTCTTAGAAATAACTACCTAAAGTCTTAGTAATAAATCTACTTCATAAATGTTTCAAAAACAGAATGTCATGGTTTAAATTATTATCGGATAATACATACGAGATGAAGTACCTACTAAAAAGCACCAAAGTACCGAAATCGCATGTGTAGAGTAAAAATGGAAAGAGTACACAAATTACAATTCTTTTATATACTTGAATTACTTTCAGTATTCATTTCGCTTATATATATATATATACATATATATATATATATATATATATATATATATATATATATATATATATATATATATATATATATATATATATATATATATATATAAAATACTTTTTTCTATTGTTTA
This sequence comes from Dione juno, assembly GCA_037127375.1. Lineage (NCBI taxonomy): Eukaryota > Metazoa > Arthropoda > Insecta > Lepidoptera > Nymphalidae > Dione > Dione juno. Next base: position 2,156,795 of record JAXRJS010000014.1, read on the forward strand.
AACGAATATAATAACATTAACCTAGTAACATGATTTATTTACATTCAAAAGAGTAACAGATACAAAGTTATATAATTTTCATAAGCTTGACACCAACTGGTTTTCAAAGTTGCGATTTCGTTCATTTCACATGCCTATAGTATGAATGGTTGTGAGAAAATGCCTCTATCTAATGGAGTCGATTTCTTGGAATGTAAACTGACATCCAATAAATGATAATTATTAATTATTTATCAAGTATATAAAATTTTTCGAAGGTTTATTGGCATATATTCCTTTGAAAGACTCATTTGACTTTCAACTTGGAAACAAAATTAACAGTGAATTTCAAAATATAAACAAAAAATTATAATTCACCCACAAAATGCATTTGCTAAGTTATTCAAAGTATCTATAATAATAATATAAAATATTTTGGTATTGAATAGTCCAATTATAGAAAAAGACTATAGTCTATAGGCTATCACATCACTTGTACATCACGTTTATCGTTTAGATCTTTATCCTAATTTAATAACTTGACTGTAGGAACCTACGGTTTGAGTATGCACAGTCACTATATCATATGTCATACAGTATTCTTAGTAACACATATTTAGTCACGGAAACAAAGCCTTAAAGAAAGGTAGATTTAAATTACTGTAGGTAAAAAAATATTTTATATACAATACCCGCCATTCTATTTAACAGCGTATTGGGTTACAACAATAAGTGACAGAGAAAGTAAAAATCTAACGTAACGTCTTCAATTATATTATATCAATTAATAAAATGTTATATTGAAGATACTCATATTGTATACGAATTGAACTTTCTAATTGAAACACGTATGAGAGTCATGAGCTGAAACTGCAATAAATTTGAAAATTGTATAAAATTTATAATTAAAAAAAATTGATAGCTGAAAATTGATTGACAGCTTTAGCTAGTTATGCTGTGGGTTCGATTCCCACTCAGGTAAATAAATTACCTATTTACCCGCTTTGGAATCATTCAATCCACATTGTCTCGAATTAACGTGGAAAGTGCAGAACGAAGTGTTGTCACTTAAGTTTCCTCTGCCTACCCTGGTATATGGGATAAGGTGCAATGCAAGAAGAATGCAAAAAAGACTTTAAAGAACTTACTTCGTTCAGTTAAAACAACTTTAACTGTAAAGTTTTTAAATTATTATAACTCTAATTAGATTATAAATTATAATTTTTTTATCAATATTAAAAATGTTATATATCACATAATAATAATAATATGATATAATCTTTTAATATTATTAAATTAAAATACATTCATATATTTTTTACTGTAATTATAGTTAGTAATAATAGTAGTTAGCGGTTATTGACTTTGATGTAATATTTTTTCTGACCGAGTGGGATCAATGATGATTCTTACACCACGTTTTAAATTTAAGTTCTTGTGATTTATACATATATATATATATATATATATATATATATATATATATATATATATATATATATATATATATATATATATATATATATATATATATATATATATATATATATATATATATATATATATATTTTTATTACCAGGCCAAATTATTGCAGATGGCCTACAGGTCAACTAAGGGAATTACCCTTATATAAAAGTATTCAATCATTATAAAGTTTTTTTTGTGTAGCTTTATGCTGTATCCTGCACATACCAGGGAGGGCATGTAGAGTGGCGGAACTCTACACCGTGTTTTGCCTTGTTGTCAGAGCGAAGAAAATGAAGATAATTCATTCTCCCCGAATGGGTTTCAAATCCACAAACCGTCGCGTTTACAGACAGACGCTTGATCTCGGCGCCCTGACAGCGTCTTCCAGTTATAAAATACTGCTAAAAAAAACTAATATATAGAAAGCAGTCTAGCTGATTATAAAAGTAATGTTGTTGTTGTCTGATTATAAAAGAAAAGTTGCGAGTTCGATTCCCCTCAAGGGAACAAATTATTTCACATTACACTAGGATTCCTCTGTCTATCCTGCTATATGTAGGATACAGTGTGAAAATAAAAAAAAAATAATTATATACCATTATAAAATAAATGATATATATTTGCACGGAGCATAAAAGCAATATAGGTTAACGACCACAAGTAATTTTTTGCATCGTTGGGTTCTCACGCTTGATCCTCATCAAGGGCAGGCGAATTAACAGTAATAAAAAACGTATTTAAGTATATAATCTTCTATAGGAACTATATCAAAACAGTACAAAAATAATGTCTGTACATTGAATATATTTAGAAAAAAATGATACAGGCCATTGTAAATACACTTATAGAATAATTTAAAATTTATGTCTTTCTGTCTGTGTGTTGGATGGATGGATTTGTATAAACTTTTTTATTGTATATCTGTTTGGCCTGACCTAAGTCAGGGTCAGGGTCTAAGTTATGAAAGATTTAAAAAAAACTAGCATACCTGATGCATTACCATAGTTTACTAGCTAAGTTATAAAAAATAATGAAATACTGCCACAACAAAAATAATTGAACGTGACAATCACTTTCCAATGACAGAAAATTCAAGAAACTGGACACCCGATGTAGCAACACAATAGAACAAGCAAACTATAAGTAACCAGAAAGTGGCTCCTTGGTAAAAATGTGGATCGTGATGAGCATTTTACAAGGATCTGGAAAACCTGACGTGGAACCGAAATCAATCTCATGAATCGCATTGAAAAAGGATAGCAGTTCGTAGGTGGCAGGGACCAAGTCCACGACAACAAAATTGCAAGCGTCAACTAGTTTATAATATATTTTGTCCGGAACAGCGTTTGAAAGTAAACCTTTGATGGTTCCAGGTTCAACTTCACTAGGGAGAATATTTAAAAATAATGATACATAAATTATCACCGTTTCGCTGCTCTGGTAAGATAAAGCGGTGAGTTTTGCCACTCATCCAGCAAAATACAAATTTCAGATGAAAAATGGAAAACAGAGGGTACTGACACTAAGGTAACTCGCTATAGCAGGATATAAAGCATATTGTTAAGGTAATAATAAAAATATTATCTTAAAATTTGCTTTACTCCAGCATCCATGCACCCACAATGGCCATGTCAATGAACCTCAATGAAAAGTGAAAGGTATAAGAATACCTTATGAAAATGTAACGTAACACAACCATTATATTTAGTATGCATAATTTAAAATTAATATGTAGCTTCCAAGCTTCTTAATGGATTCTTAAGAAAAATTACAACCCGCAAAAAGAATACTTCTCTTTAAAACTAATTTTGCTATTTAAAATAAATTATCTTATTACTATAGAAGAATATATTACTGCTTATTTTTATGTAAGTGTCTATAATTTTATATATATATATATATATATATATATATATATATATATATATATATATATATATATATATATATATATATATATATATATATATATATATATATATATATATATATAAATCATTTACATATAAGCAAAACTAAGACGACTAAGAACGTGAAAAGTTTTAATGGGTTACTTTTTTATAAATATGTTGTTAAGTATTTCCAGTATATTTCTTGAAAGCAAGCAAGCAAGAGGAAGTTACAAGAAGAAGTTGGAATTATCAATCATCAATATCAATTTAAAATAATACACCCAATATACCTAGGGGAACGTAAAGGCACAGGGTCTACCTGTAAACGCGACGGTATATGAGTTCGATTCCCTCTCAGGGAGAATAAATTATTCTCATTTTCTTCGCTCTAGCAACAGGGCAAAAGCGCAGTGTTGATTTTCGCCAGTCAATACGCAATGCCTTTAATGGTGGAAAGCGGGGAACGGAGTGTCTAAGCACTAGGTTCCTTCTGCCTACGGTTCCCTCTGCCTACCCTGCTATGTTCGGCATACACAGTGAAGCTATAAATAAATAAATAATGAATTATTTTATCTCTTCTAGAACATGAGGAAACACAGCGTTGAGTTCCGCCAATAAACACTTAATGTTTTGGATTCATGTAGCTATAAACTTTGCTTTCAAGTCAATAGCTCATGAAGCTAATAATACTCGTATATATAGCTATTTACAACAATAGTGAGTTGGCCCATTGTGAAAATCTCTCATTAAGCTTATGTAGGATATTAGAACAGTTAACGGGATCAATAGGACTGGGTTAGTGTCAGTATTTTTCATATCAATATTATAAATGCGGTTTTTTTAAGTGTGCTAGTCAAAGTGACGGTGCACCAAATCTTTTGATGAGTATGTCCCTGAAGACCTCTTTCGCCTCGTAAGCTATCATCTTCATACATACCTCTCAAGGTGACCTTTGAGAATGTATATATACTGTATATACATTATCAAAGGTTAAATTGAAGTCTCTATCTGCTTTTCTCAACACTTACTCTTACTTGCTTTCTGTCATCATTTGTTTTTTTTTGTATTTATTTTTTTGCACGTAGCAAAAAATACTTAATAAGGTGTTATGTACTCTAAAGTTTACTTGCTATGTGACAAAATCTGATCCTGATATGAGTCTAACCAAACGTGGAATTTCATTATTAAGTTAAGTCTGACATACCATTTTTATAGTAATTAAATATTTTCATGGGCAATTTCTAACATGGATATCCGCATACCGGGTGAAATGCAATGAAGATTATGTGAGACTGATATACCTTCACTTATCTTTAGATCTCGTCTAAAGGGGTTACAAATTAACGGTATATCGTCGTCTACGCACGTCTCCTGCAAAGAATTGAGCCAAATGAAACAACTCTCTCTCTCTGAATCTTTTTGCGTCTGTTTCCTTTCATGATATCGCAAATTCACAAAGTACTAAGCTCCTTTTGGATTCTTATGTAACTCTAGGTCAGCAAATAAAGCTGTAAGTAAATGCCTGCCTTAGCCTGCTGACCCTAGAACTGATACAACAATCTATTTTGTGTATTTTTTACATAAAAATCACTATATTATGTTAAAACATTTTATAGAAATATATATGTACGTACTTATATCATAGACAATTTTCACTAGCCGTGTATGAACTTATGACTTATTTGACACTTTACCATTTGTTCTAGAGCCAAACAATACGTGAATTAATCAGGTATCTATTATACAAAGACATATACATTGTACATACAAACATACACACTTATATACATAAATAATACATTTTCTACCAGCAGGTCTTATGTTTACGATCCGAACAACGTCCTACTAACCTTGAAATCTAGGTAAGGTAAGGTTACGTGAAAATTCATCTATTTGTTACTTACTGGAGTTTTTTGAAAAGAGGTATACTACGATGATTATACATAAACAAAAAGTGATTATAATAAATATTGCAAGCTTCTTTAATTATTTCAGTTGTTGCTTTATGGATAGGAAAGTTAAAATTACTAAGAAAACGATCATAAGAATAAGAAGAATACAGAGTGATTTAACACTATATTCTTTAACTCTTAAAGACGTATAAGGATATAAAATATAAAGAAGTATCTTTAAAATAAAAACTATTTAAATTTTACTTAAATATTGAAAATAATAATAGAAAACCCATCATGGTTGTGGGTTCATATCACCACTCGGTGAAGATAAAATATGGCGTTGAGTTCCGCTACTCAACAAGCAATGTCTGTCTCTGCACAAGGTTCTCTCATCTCACAATGCTATGCGGAATACAGCATAAAATTAAAGAACAAAATAGAGCCAATGACTTTAAAAAGAATTCCAATAAAAATTAAGCTAATGTCAAAGGAAAGTTTTACCTATACCATTATTACCGTGATTAGAATCTATATTGAATTGACATATGAATCGAAGGAGACATGCGCGTGCGCAGAATAAAAGGCATTGCCGGATGCGTGACTAAGAGAGGGCTTAACTCTTACTTTTCTTTTAGTTTAACCGAAATAGTTTAACGCTTTCACGGTTAAGGAAGGTAAATTTGCAAGTTGTAATTAGTAAAATATGATAAATAAAATGATTTTGATCTTAAATAAATTTGCTTTAAGTCAGAAAGATAGAAGTTTGATTGTAAATTTGCATAGTACATATCATTAAAAAAATGTACTTTATAAGAAGAAAGATATACATAACATATTCTAAGTTTCCATGTTAAATCAGACCGATAGATAAGTGAAATATTGAATATGAAAAATATCTCAATTCTAATCAATACTTTCAGTACGTTTGATCGAAAACACCCCTAACATTAGTATATACTTTTCCTGCGACTTTGCCCTTTTAGTCAAGTGGAAATATTTATAAAGAATATGAATTGTTCATGCCACATTACACATTCCGATGCTATATAATATAGCTTATAGTGTTCTTCTTAATTTTTAACTTACCAGAAAAATTTAAAAAATTCTTCTTACGGAGCGTATATTGAAACTATAAAAAAATCTCGTATACAGTCAGATACTGGCCTATAGCAGTGTAAGTAGAGGCCATATAAGTATTGTCAGAGGGCGTTTTGACTTTAGACTTTTGGATATCAGTTAGATGCATAACAAAATACAAATATCCAGTGCACGTATACACGTATACAAATAAATAATTATAATAAGTCAACATTAGGATTATAAAGCCTTTATGGCACAGCGACACAGCTTCTGACTGTAAACGTGACTAATGTAGGTTCGATTCCTATTCGGGGGCGTAAATTATCATTTTGGTAAGAAGACAAACCACCGCATTGAGTTCCGCCATTCAACAGTGAGGAACATATCTTTCTTCTTCCTTAGCTGCTATATACAGGATAAAATATGAAACTCTTTGATTATTTTGCTAGTTCAATATTAAAAAGACTTCTTCTTGATTATAAAAAAGAACTTAGAAAAACTTCTACAAAAAAATTCGAGAAGTCTTTTCAATTTTCCCAAAGGTTTTATGGGTTGTTAAATATAACCCATAAAAACTTTGGGAAAATTCAGTAATGGGCAAATTAAACTGAAATGTAAAGTACCTATTTATATACTTAATTTACTTTTATTTATCGGAACGCTTAACACTTGAAAGGATTATTTTAATCTAATATTTATATTTAGAATAATTACCTGTTACATAAATAACAATACAGAAGGTCAGCGCCTTTGCACAGGTCGCAGGCTTTCGCGAAACAGTATAAACCTGGACATCACTTTTACTCCCAGACTGAGAAAGTCCATGTTATTTCGATTTTTTTCCATCGAGCGAGGGGTGCGGAGTGGTATTTAAAGTAAGCTCCGCTGCGCCAGCGCACAGTCTATTTCTAACGCTACGATGCTAAAGACGGTCGCTTTCATCGCACTCGTGGCGACGTGTTACGCCCTTCCCGCTCAAGACACAAGCCACTCAGAAAATGACATAGAAACATTTAGTGACTGCCTCAAAAAAGATTCTACATCATGTCTTAAATACAAGTTTTTCTCGTTCGTCGACAAAATGATCGGACAAAAGGAAAGCTTTGCCTTAACAGACGGAGTGACAGTAGTACGAGCGAGCGACGCGCCACCGGAAACCGGCGCGCCCAGAGCTTTGGATCCTGTTTCAAAAATGAAGAATTATCTAGAAACACATTCCCTACGAGTTGAAGTTAAAGGTTCTGATGTCATCGACACCGTGTCAAGTGTGGGACGAGCTTTAGAAGATACGATGTCATCATTCACAGACGACAGTGATATATCAGAAGAAAGCAGAGGCAAAAAGAAGAAAGCTTCCAAAATCCTTGGACCTTTAATTGCAGCGGTTGTTCTGAAAATGGCAGCGTTGTTGCCTTTGGCGATAGGTGCTATCGCTTTGATAGCCGGAAAGGCATTGTTGATTGGAAAGCTGGCGTTAGTTCTATCAGCAATTATCGGATTGAAAAAATTATTGTCTCAACAGAAGCACGTCACGTACGAAGTGGTTGCCCATCCTCATCATACGTCAAGTCATACTTCCAGCCATGATTACGCTGGTGCCAGTGGATATGGAGGTGATGCAGGAGGCTACAGTAGCGGAGGTGGCCACAGTAGTGCAGGATGGGGACGATCTATTGACGCCCAGAATTTAGCTTACGCCGCTCAAAAGTCCTAGAAACCTAGTTAAACGACCTCTTTTTAAGACGATTTCCATTTATTCTTGAGTGTGGTGTGTAATGATTCTAATAATCAATGTTTGTAAGCCTTATAGGTATTTGTAATTATATTTTAATTATTTATTATATTCATAGAATTGCCACTAAGATAGATGATACGAGTATGTATGGTTCTCTACATGTACCTGGCTTTAATTAATTTATTTAAGTATAATGTAAGTTTATTTTATTTTTATTTTTGTTTGTGTTTTTTTTTGTTTTTCTAAGTCATCCTCACGGGTCCTCTTCGATATGTATTTTTTTCCTTTTAGTATGTATTTTATAAATTATTTTCTGTTAATTATATGCTTCATATTAATTTATTGTAGACAATGAGATTATTTTGGTGATTAAATAATATAATTTACGTGAAGTTTTATTTGCCATTATTAAGTGTTGGTACATCATTTTATTTACATACAGTCAAAATAAAAATAAAAGAAAGTTCACTTTAAATTTTATCCGTCAACATCGTTCGTAAACATATTTAAAATAATACGTATACTTAAAATAAACGTCTATGATACTCCCTTATATCGTACTCATCTTGTAACAGGATGCCAGTAACAAGTAGTGAGGCATCGTCTGTACTGTACACACAACAGATGTGGGCTGGATCCCCATTTTCCGCTCTAATAAGACGAACTGCGGCGTTGAGTTCCACCACTTCACATCACGAGTAACCTGCAATGAAAACGGATATAGGCTATTTTTACTTAGCCTACTATATGAGAACGTGAAGCTGATAATAACGTACACATGTATATTTTTATTTTACTTAAACAATAATATGTGAAGCATTTCTATTATTTTATTAAAAAAAAACTAATTAAAGACAATAAGCAACTAAGAAATTTTCTTCAATCCCAACAGAATAGATATACAATGAATGTATAAAGGTTACTGTAAAAGCGGACGTTATCATCTTCAATCGTCAATAATATGCAAGACTCTATTGCCTGCCGCGTAGAGCTCAAATTCCTATTATATATATGTATATATACAGATAACTATAAAGCCTTACAATTATGTATAGAAGATTAAGCCTTAAAACTCTTAACTATAGAGACTACAGTAATACTATAGCATGTCAAGTTAAGCTTATTTTTTAACGTTAGAGTTGTTATTATACTTAATTTTTGTTATAATGAGAGATATTAATACTTGTTTGTTATAGTCGAGGTGTAAAGATTTTTGTGATTGTAAAAATTTAATTTGAGTAAAAGTTTTACTACTTTTTACTTTAGGCTTCATAATTTTTTTAAATGTACATATTATTGTAAAGTATTACGCTTGACCTTTGGTGTACTTATTTAAAATGAGTCTGCATATTATAATTGTACTAAGAAAGCGACGGTTGCGGGTTCGATGATCTCTCAAGGAAAAATATATTTTCATTACTGCGATATAATAACGATAACTGGCGGACTCTATGCCTTTCCCGTGACATACGGGATAAAACGTGAAACAGAAAAAAAATTATATACTAGATAGATTTCAAAGAACAAGTAAGACAAGTGCTCCCTTTACCTGCAATTTATCTCAAGATGCTCAGTGATCGTTATTTTATAGTAACGCTATAGCGTTTCACCGATGGTCGATACCATAAAGAGATTTACTGCATCCGCACTTTTCCGACCTCCTTTAACTGTGATTCATAGCTTATATGTATGGTATGTACATGTTATTTATAACTTTTTCTAGCTCGTTAAATCCACTAAATTACTAAATTACCCTACGTTATCATAATTTAGTGCTAACACTCAATTTCCTCACTGTAATTTGTAAATATAATTAAATATAGAACTTTCGTTCGTAACGTTCTAATAAGGAACACTTCTTGTTAAACTAGTATTAAGACACTCCGTTCTCCGGTTTTCGCTTTTTCAAGATTTTGTATATTGGGAGGCGGAACTCAACGCTGCGCTTTGTCTTCTTACCACAGAAAACAAAATTAAAATTCATTCTCGCTGAGTGATAATCGAACCCACAACCGTCGCTTTTCAGTCCGTTACAGTCAGACACTGTGCCGCTGCGCTACAAGGACCTTTGTACATATATTAATATTTTTATTTATCACTTACGTTTTGAGTATAGCATCTATCTATACATCTATCAAATCGTATGCTAAAAACACGTTTGTCACTTCATCCAAATTTTACGAGCTACAGACAAATTTGATATTGAGTATCGGAGCTAAGATATATATAGAGTTCTTATAAGATATACAGTAGATATATAGAGTCAGGATCCGGTACTATGGACGCCATTGTTGCCCTCAGAACTTTGATGGGGGCTTACAGGGAAAAGCGGAGAGCTCTGCAGAGCCTTTGAAGGACTGTGTGCCACGTCAAGGAGTATGTAGTGGGCACTGCGATCTAAAGGGATCCCTGAATCCTGTATTGCTATTATTAGAGACATGTACAATGATTCCGTTTCAATAGTTAGGACCACTATTGGCGATACCAAACCATTCCCAATTACAGTAGGGGTTCACCAAGGTTCAGCTCTTAGTCAACTTTTGTTTAATGTAGTGCTAGGTACCGTCACGGCTCACATTCAGGACCAGTCTCCATGGCTGATGGACCTATGCCGATGACATAGTACCCATTGACGAGAACCGACTGACACCGAAGCATAAAGTGAACATCTGGAAGAGTACGCTTGAGAACGGTGGTCTTAAGTTAAATGTGCTGAAGACCAAGTACATGGCTTGCGGGAACTCGGACTCGACACTATCCATATAGTTCTTGAACCAGCCGTTAAAAGTAACTTCGAATTTATTATGCACGAGACCGGAAGCATCGATCACGTTGGGAAGTCACTGATGTGGACTGCATAATACCGTCCAAACTCAAGGGGATGATATACAAGAGCATGATCCGACCAGTTCTTTTATACGGCAGCGAATATTGGCCAGCACTATCTCGGCACACTCAGGAGCTTCACGTCACGGAGATGAAGATGTGTGGCGTAATTCGGGCTGACTGTATAGGCAACACATTCATTCGAGGTAGTCTTGGGGTCCGTAACGTAGCGGAAAAGCTCCAAGAGCGTTGTCTGAAATGGTATGGCCACGTTTTGCGCCGGGCTAGGAACTATGTTGGAAGAAAATGCCTTGATATGTCTGTCCCTGGAGGTAGACCCCCGGACGCCCAAGGAAGGTAGATGTCGTGATGCAGGACATGAGAGCCAATGGACTAACCACTGAGGATGTGTCCATGACCGTGCAAAGTGGAGACGATTAAGTAGGAATGCAGACACTGGCAATAGGCCGGAATAATGCTAAGTAGAAGGATAGAGTAGATTAGAGTTCAATAAAATCAAGGCAAAATTAAACCCGTACCAATTGAACGACATTTTTAATATTGGATCTAATATCGAGCGACCCTTTTAAAAATTAATAGTGTCGTATATATAAAAAGTATGCGTAAAAGATATAATATAAAAATAAACAAAAAACTAAAGAATACTAACCGAGTATTGAAGACACGTAATAGAACCAAATAAATAAAATAAACAGTTAAGTCGGCCTTGACCGAGAACAACTGCAATTTGTCTTTTTGGATGTTTTAAGCAGAAGCAATTCCATTCATATTATATATTTTTATTTATATAAGAACAATGTTGTGTGTTTTTTATTGGTATGTGTAATGAATTACAGAAAGTAAAGTAAGTTTAAATTTATTTTGGACTTTAAGAAGAAAGGACTCTTATATAGTCAACTGGCGGATAGACGTTGTCCTGCCCGTAAAAGGGATGTATTGGGAGCCATATTCGTACATGTTTTTAATTTTTGAGCTTTTAGTCGCATAGAGCTACGCGTAACATGCTTGTGAGCTATGATTTGTATAAGTCAACGAAGTATGCTAAATAATTAGGAGTTAGGTCATAAGCACACATACAGAAAAAAATTATATCTAAAATCGAGATAAAAATGTGTATATAAGAATATTCTTGCTTGTGGGAATAGAATCGACATCCAGCATCAGTGTAGTACTCTTTTACTACTTCACTTCAGCATAAACAAATGACGCGACATTTTGCTGACTTACCTCTAATATATATATATATATATATATATATATATATATATATATATATATATATATATATATATATATCTATATATATATATATATATATATATATATATATATATATATATATATATATATATATATATATATATATATATCTATATATATATATATATATATATATATATATATTATATATATTTATATATATATTTATATATATATATATATATATATATATATATATATATATATATATATATTATATATATATATATATATACTATTACTACTGTCCAGCTAGAAAAGCAAAAACTTTGAATAATATTGCCTACCACGCAATACTATTTGGCACGCTCGTGACGACTCTGAGGAGTATCATTTACATTTTTTTAAATTTAATTATAAAATATTGGAAGCTTAAAGTAAAAAAAGGTAATAGTACGTGAACTAACGTGCACTGAACTATAGGTAACAGTTACGTGAGATCTCACGGTTAAAGCCTTGAACTTACTACTCATTCATGCTGTAGTATAAACGAACGTGGTCGCAGTTCAACGTGTTGGTAGTAGATGGCGTTATACAAGTATATGAAGGCCATCGTATTGAAGTATAGAATTGTCAATGTGTGTAACACTCGACAAGTGTGAGTTCGATTCCCATTGGAGGAATAATTTAAGTTAAAGTCAAATCAAAGTCAAGTTCAAGGCATTGTATTCTGGCGCAGATGCACAGCGTCTGCGAGTAAGCGCGACGTTTTGGGGGTTCGATTCCCACTCAACCAGCAATGTCACGAAAGACGGAAAGCGGAGAACGAAGTGTCTGTACATTAGGTTCCTTCCTGCTATGTGCGGGATACGGCGTGAAGCTAAAAAAAGAAAAACAAAGGCACATGTGATATTTTTTTTATAATGTGATATATAATATTAATTGTAAATAGTAATCTACTTTTGAAACAGTGATTTCAATACCTAATTTCAACAAAGGCAATTCGGAAAATAGTTATAGACTATAATTACTATACTTTACTTTTACTCTATACTTTTCATGATTTTACATTTGTGATATTTTTTTCTTTCATAATATCATAAACAACAAAATAATAGTTTTCTTGTAGATGTACATATAGTATATATTATGTATATATGATGATAAAGCTCCTATAAAAAAGTTGAAGCAACAATTTATTGTAATAAATTGCGAAATCTACAATATAACTTAGGTACTTTATTAAAAAAAAAATTTTCACAGAAGCTAGACTTCAGCTACTTACAAAAGTCAACTAGTGCTTATATAACAATAAAGATTGAAAAAAAAGCTAGCATTTTGAAAACATGATAACAAACTCAATTATCTATATAGTCTTTACGGATAGTGTTAAGATGCTGCATTCTTCGCTTTCTGTCCAATTTTACGACATTTCATATTAGATGGGGTAATACAATATCGTACTTTGTCTTATAACAGTGAGGGAATAATTAATTTACACGAGTAGGCATTGAACACTTTACAGCAAATTTTGACATGTCTAGTTTTACGTGCCAAATGTGAATCACATAAAGAAAAAATATCATTAAAGCTTTCCTTTTTTTACAAGAATTAATGAATTAAAACAATGAAAATTTAAGTTCTTATGGTATCCAAACGGTCCCACGCCATGGCAAGTTTTGATGAGTGTGTGAGTAGTAATGCATAGACAGGCTATTGTTTTGTTTTAAGTGAATCACTTAATGGGATCTAGATATAACTAATATCGAACGACAGCTTGATTATTTAAACTTAAAATTATATATTTTTTTTAATTATATACCGAGCAGGTGAAACTAAAAAAAGGTATTAAAACTATTTTCTTAGATAGAACTGTGACTGACTTAACTTACTAACTAACTAGCTACATAAAAACTTTACCTTTAAGGCTAAAGTTATTAAATTAAATATTATTCTAAAATAATTTTAAGTTTTAAACTAAAAAAATAATTATTATCTCTCACCCAAAACACCATGTCTGATGTCCTGAATTCGGAAGATGCAGTGTCTCGACACTAGATTCTCTCCGCCTACCCTGCTATGTTCATCATCATCGTATTACCATAATTTACACTGTATATCATATTTATATGGGAATGAAGACAGGAAAAACTGTTTTAAGTTTCTCATACACAACGTGAACAGGCTTATCGTAGGCTATGTAATTTGCATGTTACACTTTTTCTGTGTTAGTGATCTGATTCTACTACTACCATCTAGCTAATGGCAGTAATTTTATTCACTTAGTTCAATTGACATACAGATGGGTTTTCTTTTTTTATTAAATAGATAGTTTATAACGTGAGAAAAAAAATCATTTTTTTTGTATTTTAGTATAGTAGTAAAAATTGTACATACGGTTTAGGTTTCAATTATTCTGCATAGATGCGTCAAATAACAAAAATATAATAAAAAAAAATACATAATACAAATCCGACTGGATAAAAAATTAAAAAGAAAAATAACAAGCCTACTCGTTTATTAGTATGTCAAAAGTAATGCTCAACAGTAACACCATTAAAATAATTCTTTACCAAAAAGAGGAACTAACAGCCTGGACCCATTTAAATTTTACAGAGCTTCTTGGAAGTATATAATTTTACAGAGCTTCTTGGAAGTATATATACCCAACTGCGCGACGCAAAAGGGTAATGTTACCCTCTTGCGTCGCGCAGTCGGGTAAGCAGTAACTTGCCTTAAATATATAGTTTATACAAAACAACTGAATGTAAAAGATAATATTTGTTTTTCTTAATATTAAAGTAATAAAAAGTAGAGCAAGTCATTAGAGAGTTGAAGATAAATCTGTTCAAAATTTCAATTTAAAATAATATTAAAAAGAATGTGCATTAGAAAAATTTAACACAGTATTTTTGACATTCTTCTTTCTTTCTTTTTTTTCTTTTTTTCTTTTTTTTTCTTTCTTTCTTGACATTATTTTTGAAATCAAATTACTATATCTTTCTACTTTAGGCACACTACCAAATCGATAGTAAACTTTTTTTGTTTCATATTTAACTAATTATAAACCATGACATGCACTGATCGACACATTTATCATTCTTTACATAAATTTACATACATCGATCAAATGTTCCAAATAACTTAGCTATAACGTAAACGTAGTAGCTCTGAAGAATGAACTTCAACTTTACATGTATGTTATTGATTAGGATTACATGTAGGCAAAGGAACTGAGGGAACTTGGTGACCAAAATATTACATTTTCACTCTTCGCAAGAACTAGAGACTTGCCTGTTCAGCTTGTCTTGCCAGAGTCAGGAAATAAAAATAATTCAAAATAAAAAACAAAAATAAAATGATTTGAGCTTCATAGTTATTTTTGCTACATCACGTCATATATTTTTAATTTTCATGAAATAAAATAATTTAAAGATGTAAGAGATTTTAGAATAATACATACATTGGACATTTTATGTGTTGTTGTTGTGATTTAAGTTTAAAAGTTAAACATGACTATACACGTACGTATATATATATATATATATATATATATATATATATATATATATATATGTGTGTGTACCTTCTTGACACTAGCGTAAAGGAAAGACAATATTCGTGCAAATCTCTAAAAGCACATAATAAAACAAAATTATATTAAAAAACATATTTATTCATTAAATATTATTATTTTTAATGACTATAAGTGTGTTAGGTTAAAATAAAATACAATAATTTTAATTATTAACTTTTCATGTATTAAATAAATAACATTTGACATGCGCAAGGTGGGAAACCGAAGTTATTTATAAAGAAGGGCATCACCTTAATATGAATACAATATCGTTATAATAGCGTTTTTATAATGAACGCTACTTAGTAATAAGTACATAAAATATATAAAATTATTACTAAAAAATATAAAATGAAGATGCAAAAACAATATGTTACATAAATATTTCAATAAGAAATATATTTACAAAAGATACGTACATATATATGTGTATAAATAGACATAAATAGTAAATACATAAAAAAACACACAAAAAAATAAGATTTGCGACTCTAAATATTAAAGCTATTGCACTAAAAATAATCTTTGTACTATAATAGCAAATAACAAAAAAAAAATAACAGGTACTAAAAAAAATACTGGTGACGCATAGACCATAGCCAAGTATGTGAAATCGTTTAAATAATTTAAATAAATTATTAAATAACAATAAATTAATGTGAGGTCCGAGAGACTAAGTGGTAAATCTTAGGTTTAGTCGGCATAAGCACTGTAAGCCAGGTTTTGGGCGTCTTGGGATCGGCCCCAACCGCCGCTATGTCCACCACCATGGCTATAGTGCTCATCATGATGAGGATGAGCAACTACCTCATAGCTTTCATGGTGTTCATGTTTGGATAACAGCTTCTTTAGAAGAACTAAGGCTGATGCTAGAAGAGCAGCCTTGGCTAAGAGTAGACCCTTGATAGCAGCAAAAGCGATGATCCCAAGGAATAAGGGAATGAGGGACTGGATCTTCAGTTGGAGGAGTGCGAAAATTGGGATAAGTTGCTTCAACTTCTTCTTCTTGCCACGACCTGTTTCGAATAAATAAATAAATAATAAGTATAAATTGTAATAGTAGTCGAATATTTGTATACAAAATAAAGTGTTTTAAAAAATTATACTAATCTATTCTTATTACGTAAAATATATCATCACACGATACATCTAAGAATCAAAATCAAAACTAAACGTCTATTCTATATCCTGCACAAACATTTCTCAGAAATAAAAACAACATTAACCCCTAACGCAAGCTTATGTTTTGAAAGCTGTTTTATAACTTAAGTATACACCATTACACGGACCATTAACATGGCATGATGTAAATGACCATACTATTTCACTTGTAGTGAGCCAAACATGCAGATTGCAGACGCTTCCATTCCATTTCGCATATCCTAGAAAGCTTTCTACATTTTCTAAAATCATTAATAAACATAGATTGTTCGAAATTCTTATTCGTATTCAATGAGGGTAGCTGCAACACATTACAAGTGTACACACTTAAAATTCACTATGTTACATCCAGTTTGCATAACAACCTCATTTATCTAGAAAGTGCATCTTTTGAAAGCCTTGAGCCTACTTCCCATTCCTATTAAAACTAAATTCTCGCGCCTGACTTTTACTTGGATATTTAGTATCTGTTAACGGATAGCTAAAACGAGTTGTAAGCATTCCTTCTGTCTAGAAAAACTTGACTCTACACGCCCGCTTTCCACCCGGCCTTTTTAATAGGTGAAACTCATCCAACTTGTTCCTTTATAAAAATTCTTGATTTTTCATTAGGACGTGCCAAACTAGAAAGTAGCCATATTGTACTTAACCATATACCTCTACAATTACAAATACATAAATGCTTGATAATATTTAAAATAAATTTTGAAACGTTATAGTATATATTTTATATATATAGTATATATAATATTATAAATATAATATTTGAGCTTTAATACTTTTTTTTAGTATTTTTTATAAAATTATAACCCAAATCGTAACTAAAACATATTCAGATATAAATGCTATTCTCAACATACAATAATGGTTTCCCTTGTAAGGACTTTCTATTTTTTATCTGACCTACTTATTGCGGCTACTTTTTAATTGAGTTTTGGCGAGCGGAATGATTGGCAGATTGTGATTACGTAACAGCGTTATCTCATCCGTCTTTACTTACAAGATATTACGATTAAAAACGGTGGAGGCTGTTCTCACGGCTTTTGTGAGGAGAAATTTAAATTGTCAAATTATAGTTGCGTGTAATGTTAGATTTGTAATTTGTTGCTCTCCGCTATAATGCTAGAGCTAGATAGCTTTTTCTTTCTCACATTTTCATTTGTAAAAATATATATGAGTTTTATCTATCTATCTATAAAGATTTTATCTTTAAAACAGAAGCTATGTATATGTAGATATATACATAGCTTCTGTTTTAAAGATCTTATGTTTATTTTTTTTAAGAGGTGTATGCATGAAGTGTAATTTTGATGAAAATTATGAACATAATATGTTGTTATATGCGGTATGTAATATTTTTTTCAAATTTAGATTAATCTTAACATTTTTTGTTTATATATATATATATATATATATATATATATATATATATATATATATATATATATATATATATATATATATATATATATATATATATATATATATATATATATATATATATATATATATATATATATATAACTAAGCAAATTAAGTGGTACAAAAACTTTCAAACATAATATTTTATAAATTATTTATACACAATAGGAGTAAGTAATAAGTATGTATAATTTCACATATTCTAAGTGTGAAAGCGTTGAGATTAAGAAAATGATAAACACATTTGAAATGAAATTTACACTCACATTATTTCGTATGAGTGATAATTGCGTTTGCTATTTAAATGCTTCGTAAAGCTTGGTTAAGTGTTAATTAGTACCGGGTTTTAATATTAAATAACAATTATTTGTTTTTTTTTTCTAATTGGACGCGTGTTTTTTAATAATATTTTTAATTAATAAGTAAAAAAATGATTCAATTAAATGTTTGCTTTAAACTAAAACTGAAAGGTACTTTGTGGACCTAATTTATATAGTTGAAGAACTTTAAGAAGATTTACTAAAATCGAAAGCTTTTCGTAATAAAAAGTACACTGAACTATCGTCAAAACATTTGAATGCAACAATTTAATGTACACTTTTTCAGCCCTCTTCTAAGCCCTCTAAGCAACAAGTTATATTATTAAGCTAGCTCCATTAACTTAGCGTTTCAAATGTTGCTTCCTCTAACTTAACATAACTTAATCCTGAATAGCACTTACAATATAAAATGATATCTACTAACCTTCTTCAAGCGATCGTTTCACATCATCCACTGTGCTTTTGGGTACTCGTAATTGGATCACGTGGTTCTCTAAGAAATCAGCTGCGGTGTCTACGAGTCTGGTCTCGACTTCATTTTCCCTTGCTCTTGGCTCTTCAGACAGCGGCTCGAAGGACCTGGCACCACGGGAGGATGTTGTACCAACTAGGGTGATGCCATCGGTAAGATTGATTTCGCGCGCTGATACTAGATTTTCTGCGTATTTGAGTGCTTTTTCCTGAAAAGAAGAGGCCATTTTAAGTATACGACATATTTATGTATATTATAAATAACCCTATAGGTATGTGTATTTTGTTTAATTTCATCAGATTGCGAAGAGAATCCAGCCATTTTAGAAACACGTGAGCTTTTTGACAGAAGCAAACGTCGCAATTGGTTAATTAGGTTGTATAAACAACAATAATAAAAAGTACAACAATAACAAACAATATAATAAATAAATATTCTTAAGTTATTAATTTGTAAGAAACAACTGATCAAATATATAAATCAATCCTCCGTTTGTATATTCGTACATTTAGCATTATAAAATATTAGTACATAAAAAAATCGTAAAATTATGTATTTAATTTAAACTAATTTTACAAAAAATTTGAAAAATCAAAAAGAAATTGTAACACAATAATTTCTACACACCTTGAGGCACAAAGTGACATCTTGCTCGGAACAACTTCTGACTACGCCGATCACCGAACCCAGCATATCATCCTCCACCGGCTTAGCTATAGCCACTGCCACTAAACTTATTAGCACTAACAGCTTCATTGTCGGTGGAAGCACGTGTTATGTGTCCCCTTGGCTTGGCATGGCATATTTATCTGAACACCCCCCCCTCCTCAAGCCAGTACAAAAATGTGTGCGACGCGTAGTAATTTGACTTAGGATTTTGCGTACGCGCTTCGCTTCTTTCATTGAATGGTTTATATGAAGGATATATTTTAGATTTTTGATTTTAATTATTTTATTTTTATGTAAATAATTTTATATATTTATAAACATATATATATGTAGATTTATATTATAATGAAATTAACGAATGTTAGTTAAAATTATACAAATACTAATTGTAAGTTATAAACTAGTTGTTAACTTTGATTGCCTCGGCAACAAAACGTAAAAGTCCGATGTTTCCCATATCCCTGGGAATTTTCAGAAATTCTACCCCTTCTTTATGGTCTCCTGCACCCCCTAAATGTCAAATTTCGGCTTCGTGTCAGTAAATATGGTATCAGAAAAGTTAAAAATACACATATATATATATATATATATATATATATATATATATATATATATATATATATATATATATATATATATATATATATTTATTTATTAATCAAAGTTAGTGTAGTATTCACTTTTGAAATTCTTTGGAAGTTTTTTTTTAAGTTACAATATAACAAATTTAACAATTTTCATTTTATTTACTAAACAACTTTATGAAAACAGACTTTAGAATTATTTAATATAAGCTGTGGCCCATAGTTTCATTTGCGTGGACTACAAAACATGAAATCCAGTTACGGTTTGCATTTCAGATAATCTTATCTGTGTTGGTAATTTGCTTGGGCCTTTGAGGAGTATAGGGATGGACCTCGCCAAAAGCCCAACCCAATTTCAGGTTATTTATAAATTCATTATCATTAATTTACCTCAATATACCAAAATATTGCTTAGCATTTTCTAGGTTCTCATATATCTCCCCTATATAGTAGGAATAGTAGAGAGAAGAAGAGATTGCGCGTTTTGTCTTACCCGATCATAAAATATTGTGATGATGTATCAAGTTTTCACATATTTCATAGGAAAAGACTACTACTTGCTATATATAGAAGCTTTCATAATTTTCATTTAAATTTTATAGTATAGTGAAAGCATTATATATATATATATATATATATATATATATATATATATATATATATATATATATATATATATATATATATATATATATATATATATATATATTATTGTTACTTATATGAATTATTAAATATGTTATAAATTAAAAAAAAACCTGTATTTGGTATTAAATAAAAAAAATAGTAAGTGCACTTTCAGTGAGTAAATCGAATTGGCCTTCCCAATTAAATTGATGATTTCAACAAAAAAAATGAGTTCAACGTTTTGATTCTAAGAAGGGAAAAATAAGAAATAAAATTATTTCTCATTACATTTTCAAAGATAACTGTAAAATTATAAACAGGTTTGCGCCGTACAATGTTAAGACACTCTGCTCTCCATATTTTGCCAGAAGTCTCACAATCAGAGACATTTCAGATGTCATTAAAATAACGTGGTAAAAATTTAAACATGTCAGTTAGAATGGTTTGTATATTTTTTACTTGAATTTTAACTGTCTTTACAAAGAATAATGTATTGTTATTGTCTTATTTTTTTAATATACATGTTAAGTTAGCCTTTAAGTGTGGTATACAATATAGTTAATAGTATTATTAAATATTTATAAGTATAAGAATTATTCTTGTATACAACGTTGGCATCCTATTAAATAAATAAAAATAAAATGTGATAGTAAAAACATTCATAAAGCTTAAAAATATATAGATATATTCTCAAAGGATATGAGATTCTTGCTATAAATACTTTTAGGAGAATCTCTATATATTATGCTCAAATTGAGATACGTGTGCGAAAGTTCATGTAAGTCAGCATATCTTTATATTTCACACAATTTCTTGTATTACTGGGCTGACAGAAGTAACAAAGGGTTAAGACACTACGTTTTCAACTCTCCGTCCAATTTCCAAGACTAAACGCCTTGTGGAATTAAACACTGCGATTTGTCTACCAGTGCTGGGAAATGAAGGTAGCACCCACAACCGTCGCGCTTGCAGTTATCCCACCGCACCAAAACTATATACCGCAATAATATATACAAAATATCTTAATTAATCAAAATCTGTATCAATGCTAATGAAATTTTCTTAGTCAGTCAATTTCTCTTAATTACATCACCGTGCGTGTATGGAATTGTGATGACTTTTTCAATTCACCCATTTCGATGGTGCATGGTGATGAGTAATTATATTTATTATATACACGATTGTTTGCGTGATCGATTTGTATGCAGTTCTAAAACACAGATACATAAGGAAACGGTTTGAATGGTTTCAAAAATTATCCGGAACTTATGTGATGTTATGTAAGTTGAAATTTCTCTAATATTTTAATATAAAGTGCATTTCGCACGCATAAAATTTTAAAGCAGAAAGCAATTTGCTAAATTATGTTATTTAAAAAAAAAAGTTAAGTATATAGTTTGATATCGCTTCCCGCGTATAGCAGGGTAAGCAGAGGGAACATAGTGTTTAGATACTTCGTTCACCACTTTCCGTCCAATTTTCGAGACATCGCGTGTTTAGTGGTGAATAATTCTTTCCTCCGAATCAGAATCAAACCCGTAACCGTCGCGTTCACAGTCGTACGCCGTGCTGCTACGCTACTACAGCCTCCACGATCTATATTAAAATACATATAAGAACAATTCATTTGTCATTCAATGCACAGGATAACTAAGTGTCAGAACACTTCGTTATCCTCTTTTTACTCAAATTCATCTCCTGCGCCTTATCATAGAGAGAAAAAAAATCATCATCCCAAATGGGTATTGATCTCATAACCTAAGCGTTTACAGTCAGATGGCGCTCCACTGCGCCACAAGGGGCTTCGATATAGAAATTGCATTTATTATTCAATTGTCAATATCAAAAATTTACTATAAAATTTATTACTAAATTTTGTGTAATTTAGTAGCTTATAAGATGTTTTCTACTGTGATTGTAAATGGCTTTAACGAAAGAAAATAACACATACTTGTGAAGTATTTTCACATCTTCCACTATCTAATATTGGAATTTTATAAAAAGAAACTTTTAATGAATAGTAATGTATTAAACTTAAATTAACTAGTAATGTATTAAGATTTAAATATATGTTTATATGCTTATGTATACAGGAGGGTACAGAATGGCAGAGAAAATTTAGTGTCAACATACCACGTTCTCCACTTTTCTCTCGCTTCACAATATTTTACGCGGTGAAGTTAAACGCCATGATTTGTCCGTTTGTCTCATTATCGTAAAAGATGGCCATTATTAATATTATAAAGTTAATCTAATTTAAAGAAAATGCCATGCACATTTTATACTATAATATTAATTATCTATTTTATGACTTAGCCTTATTTTTATAAAATATCTTAAAAGCTTAAAAGTAATAAGAAAATCCTAAGATTTTTTCTATGATAATATTATTATAATTTACAAATATGAAGTAAAAACCGGTTTCGATGATTACAGACAGACATGTACTAATAGTACCTAATAGTATTCTGTTCGTCCTGTCTCCCATACTTTGGTATACATTAAATACGTATATAAACCTACTAAGCTTTTAAATGAGGTTAAAGATCTTCACTTTCCATGAATTGACTCAAAGAGGTGTTAACATGGTTGTGGGTTCGAACCTGATTCGAGGGAATTGATTATAATAGTTTTGGAGTGGTAGGATAAAAAATTAATAAAATGTAAAGTGAAATACAGAGTGAAGCAAAAATTTACTACACGAATATGTATTATTTTGTGTAAAAATACGAAGTGAAATTCTTTTTAATATACTTACATTGCGATTTCGCAACTTAACAATATTCTGGAAAAGAAGTTGCTTTTTTTCTAAATAAAGTGGTATAATATTAGATAGTTTTAGAAAATCTTTTTAATTAATTTAAAAATGAAATCAAAATTTTAAAGTAATAGTAGGGGAATAGTACTTGACAGGGATCTAAAAAAATGAACGGTATCAGACAGGAGGACAAGTAAAATTTTTAAACATTTTCTATATACGGAATAACTCTGAAAATATAAAGCCTTTTCATTTTTACCAAGAACGAAAATTAAAATGGAGATATATATTATATTGATTTCCCATACTTTGCCCTACATTGGTACGTATAAACCAACATATTTGTAGCCTCAGTATTTGTAACACCATGAAGTTAAATTAGAGCTTCACTTTCCATCAATAGTTTAGCATTAAAAGGCAATAAGATTTGCGGTCACGCTCAATAGGTCATACGACAATGCCGTGATATGTATTCCTATGGAAGTACGAGTATATACTTAGTGGGAAAAGTACGGGTGGTATTTAGGAGAAATTCTATTTACTATGGTGTACTCAATGGCTTTCAGTTTTATGGAATTTTGCTAATCGTTATATAATACATTGGAGGACCGTCGTGGCGCAGTGTTCGATTCACACTAGGGGAGAATCGATTTTTTTTCTTCGCTCTGGTAACAAGACAAAAAGCGAAATTGAAGCTATTGTATATTGTGTATATGTTGGTTGTCATTTCAATCTTGATCTGGTATAATTTAAAAACAAAAAACCAATCTTCAATTGCCTATATTTAAAATCATTTTATATTTTTGGTTATATAATATAGAATGAAGTTCTTTACGAGATGTCTTTTGGGGCAAAGTAATGAAAAAAAGAAGATATTGTTTTAATAATAAAAAAATCTTTTTCTATACTACAAAATTCTTTATTAATTAAAGGAACCTGATATTTGATTATTTCCCATGTATGTTTTAAGTACAATATAGAATATTATATAAAATGAGGATATCGTTATCGGTATCCAGTTTCAAATTTTATTGATACCTGTTACCAATTAATTACAAATTATATTTTAGTCTTTCAATGCATATATATATATATATATATATATATATTATATATATATATAAATATATATATATATATATATATAATATATATATATTATATATATATATATATATATATTATATATATATATATATATATTATATATATATATATTATATATACATATATATATATATATATATATATATATATCTTCTTCTTCCTGGCATTAGTCCCGGCTTTTTGCCAGGGTCTGCCTTCCGACTAAGACCAATCGGTCCATATGAGTGGCGAAGTGGTTTTTTGTGAAGCGATTGCCATCTGACCTCCAAACCCATTACTGGGAGAAACCAGGAAAGGAAAGGGAATAAGAGGCAGAAAGACTTGGAATATAGGGGAGGGACACCACTTACATGGATTGGATCGGGTTATGAAAGTGGTGGCTCGAGGTCCCGGGGTCGCGTACCCGTATGCCGGAAACCAAATATCGGACAGATAATTGGCTAGACACCCTCTGAGATAGATATATATATATATATATATATATATATATATATATATATATATATATATATATATATATATATATATATATATATATATATATATTCGTCAATGAACTGTACTTACTATAAGATAATTGAAAAATTAAACATACACAACTAGTTATGCATAAATAAATTACATCATATAAAACATTATTTTTGTGATAGCTCTTTTTTTTTTTAAAAAATGATTTACCCCACTAGCACATTTAAAACAAGTACCTACATGCTATAAAACTTCAACATCTATTAAAGGTATATCACAACGAGGCGGTGTATTTAAAATTTTAAAATTTTAGAACACTTCCTCATATAAGATATTCTAAATTTCATATTGTTATATAAAAAAAAATCATTTACATATAACAGTATTATAAAATACATGATAACAAAAATATATTTAAATTGATTTCGTTTGATCATGTACTATAACAAGCTTTGCTCGGTTTTCCACTGGGGATGTAGAAGACCTAGCAAAGTGGAGTAAGCTTAGTCGGAAGGCAGACCCTGGCAAACAAGAAGAAGAAGATGAAATTTATGGCTTTGCTATAGATTTTATAAAAGAAGTAAACTTATATGAAAAAAATTATAGTGTTCTATTACACTAGCTTATACATTATTTCTAATTTAGTTAGTTTAGAGAGAAAAGTGAAGGCAGATGCTATTATGGCATGACTATTTCCAACGAGTCTCGACTTTTACATGGGTCAAAAGCCCCAGGCCCTATCTAAGCCGTGTTAGGCAAACGAACGGTGAATCCATGAAATAGTTTCTTTTTCTAATTTATATTTTAATAAATAATATGTATTGACAATATAATTATATTATGGAAAGTCATCCTTCATCCTCACTTCATTCACGTCCTATATGAAGCTTCTGGTGACCTTGACCAGATCGTCAGTTCAAGTAGTAGCCAGTTAAGTAGGGCTCATTGAGTTATCTGGTGTATGGCCGCTACTTGTGTCCTCCGCAATAGTCATCAGTCTTCTCTCTCTCCGCTTTGTTTTTTTTCCACCGATTCTTTAGCTGAGCTCAGCTAAAGAATTTCCGTTAATTTTGTTCTCTTATCAGTTATTTTTTATTAAATTAGGCTAATTTTGATCTTCATTTTCTCTTGCTACGTCTCAAATGCAAAATATACGCTCTGTGCAGCTTTATTCGCGCGGCTTCTAGTTAATGATGCTAATAATGCTTCTAGTTAATAAGTTAATAATATTTAAAATGAGTGGTACTCATTATGTGCTTTAAGTGGTTTAACAAAAAACTAAAATTTATTTTAATAATAATACGTAAATTTAAGTTAATACTTAAATATTTATAATAAAAGCCGGCCTATGTAAATATACCGTATACGTATATTTACATAGGCCGGATAAGCCAGCCTTGTTAAATTCCTAGTCCTATGAATTCACATAAGGTATTCTAGATTTTAAATTGTCGAGCATAATTAGAGAATGCTCATCCTTCTGAACAATTTTACTCAGGGAGTTATATTCATAGTCTTTGAGATGTAAGGAAAATAAATATTTTCATTTTTTTTTATTCAGATTTTGATATAAACTTTAAAAAAAAATGCTGTAACACAAGAAAGTTTTATCATAATCTGTACCGTAGTTGGAAAAGTGTATAAAAAACAGAGAGGACAGACCGAAGTTTTCACAAAAACCATATTTTTAACATAAGTTACTTTTACAATGACTCCTAGTCTTTTTTAATTTATATTCAATGTACAATTGGATCCCTGGTATATTTCAATTAGGTGTATTTAATTTAGTTGTGATTTGTCAGTATTATAAGTTGAAAGTAATAAAGAAATCGTATAAAACAAAATTAAACTATAATAAAAATATATATAAATATATGATTTCTTTTAAATTTTAACATGTAATTTACTTTTTATTATTAAGACATTATATAAAATTTTAATAAGACTTTTTTTATAAATGTGAAAGTGCTTATTAAAAATACAACCGTTTATGTATGAACCTACCGGTGAAACTTTATCAATTCTTATTATTTTTATTACAAAAATTTTTACTTTGTCATTATAAAAATTAACGTTATTGTTTACATTGCTACATGTATTATGTAATGATAGGAATGTATGACAGTGGCATGTCCGGTATTTGGATGTTCGAAATTTGAAGTCCAATGCAAGAATTAAAATTTTAATATTATATAAATTATTATAATAAATTAATTAAATTAATGTTTTAATTATATATGAATAAAACATTAGATTATCTATCACTTTCTTTTCCTTTTGTTCTTATTTCTTTCTTTTATTATTGTACTTTCTTGTAGCTTATCAATTGATAAGATAAGGTAATGATAACATTTTCTCCACTATTTATCAACTAACAGTGTATTGTGAAATGATTAAAAGACCCATAAAGTCATATTATTTGTTACCACACTACTTCTTAATTTCTATACTATATAGAAATTCGTATACTCCTTAGATTCTGATAGCTTTGAACCCATGACCACTTGAAGGCTACACTGTGGTAGCCCAATATATTTTTTAAACTTTTTTAACGTGTTGTTACATATAGAAGTATCCAAAAATAGAAAGTATCGCACGTTTACACAAATCCACGGTGAATGAGCAGATCATAGAACAGGAAATGCACTAGATAGGGCACTATTTGTTAATCGATTCTTAAAGCTTTTATTATATATATATATATATATATATATATATATATATATATATATATATATATATATATATATATATATATATATATATATATATATATATATATATATATATATATATATCAATATACTCTATGGGGCATAATAGAACGATACACATATATATACAATTGTATTAATAAAAAATATTATGTATAAATTTGTGATTACTGTACTCATTCATTAACGATCATAAACTTCATTAAACCATTTGTACATTTCCTTTATCATTGTTGTTTCATTTACAAGCAATCAACTAATTTCAAGCTATTTCTGTTATTTTAACCTTTTTATATTTAAATCTTTATCAGTTATTAAATATTTATATATAAGCCGTTACAGCTAGTATAAAGATAGATAAACAGTATAAAATATAAATACATTTTAAATTGGACAATAAAAACACACGAAACTGCTGTTTCACCTTTATTGCTCTTAGAACATATAAAATTCAACCGTACGTATCCAACATAATAATTATTATATAAAAATTTATTAAAGTCAGAGAGAAATTACATATGACACGCTTCATGTTAATTGTTATTGCCGTATCCGTGTTTTATTTACATACGTTAATGATATTGTGTTTAAAATTTTACTTGTTTGTGTTTAGATGATGATGGCACAGTTTGTAAACATGATGTATGACTGTGGGTTCGATGCCCATTCGAGGGGAGTGAATTATTCTCATATCATCAATTATTCTCATATCGCTCTAGTTAGATATAGTGCGGGGCTTAGTTCAGTAGCGAACACGCAGGATCTCGAATTTGGACAGATAGCAATAGACGGTATCTTGATATAAAATTCACTTCGTATACTACTACTATGCGGGATATAGCGTGAAAGTGATATTTTTTTTGTCATATAATTAATGTGTTAATATCGTATTATGTATGCAAGGACAATTTAATCATGTAGTAGTTATACGAACTCCTCTTCAACAAAGACAATCAATTCAGTACAATTAAGACAATCAATTCTGCTTAGCTAGCACTCTAGAATCGCTAAAATTAAAGAGCAAAATAAAAAATGGCAAAGAAGGGAACCTTTATAGATTCGTCATGTCTGTC
Source organism: Dione juno (assembly GCA_037127375.1). NCBI lineage: Eukaryota > Metazoa > Arthropoda > Insecta > Lepidoptera > Nymphalidae > Dione > Dione juno. The sequence continues at coordinate 2,185,843 of JAXRJS010000014.1, forward strand.
TGTCTGTCTGTCCATAAGTCACAGCCACTTTTTCCGAAACTATAAGAACTATACTATTGATACTTGGTATTTAGACGATTTCTGTAAACTGCATTAAGATTTTCACACAAAAATAGAAAAATGACAACAAATTTTGGGGCATCCGCAGTTTCCGTAACTTTTTGACGCAAAATTTTGACTTTCAAATTTTTGTTTTCGTCAAATCGTCGTGTCGTTACTTGATAGACATCTCTAGTTGTGCTAATTTAATTAGATAAAAATGGTGATTTTTTAATTATTAAAATTAACTTAAGAGGCAGCTTCAACTAACCAAGATAGATTCTAATATTTATTTCATATTTGTTATTAAACTGTTTTTTTATTTGCCCGGTTTGTTCAAGACAAGATGAGCCTCTAAAATAGCAGTCATAAGTGCGGTAAATCCGACAATAAGAAAATTACAAAAATATTCGACAGATAAACAATAATTTTTAATAATGACACTATTTATTATATCTTTATATTGTTATCTCTTTCGGGCTGACCTCCTGCTAAAGTAATAAATGATGGAAATAAAGAAATTCCACCTAATACTTGGTAATTTTGTTTATTACAGAAAATCTACACAATGACGTCGAACAATGGCCGAAATGAGCTAATTTATGGGATACTCACATACTTACAGCATTGTATTATTTTAAATTAACTTTCTTTGTAATATTGCATTTTACTTTCGACACTATAGATTCACTAGGGACTTGACCTCCTGTGGTCGAAGTTCTCACTTTGATGCAAAAAAAAATTCTTTTTTATTTGTTGGCTGCACGCTGTATCTCGCATATAGTAGGGCAAGCAGAAGTAACCTAGTGTCAAGACACTCCGCTTCCTTCTTCTTCCCCGCTCTCTGCCTTCCAAGACGCGAATTTTGTCTTGTTACCATAGCGAGAAAAAATAAAATAATACATTTTCTAAGAGTAGGAATCGAACTCACAACTGTCGCGTTTACAGTCAGAAAATACAGAAGAATAGACTACCAATAGCGCAGAAGCTTAGCGTCGGCCTGTAAACGCGACAGTTTGTGGGTTCCATTCCCACACGGGACGAATGAATCATTTTCATTTTATTCACTCTAGTAACAAGGCAAAAAGCGCGGCGTTGAGTTCCGCCATTCAACAGGCAATGTCTACAAATTTAGGCTGAAAACAGTTAGCGGAGTGTCTTAATACTGGCTTCACTCCAAAGACTGCTATATATTCGATATACTCGTAGCATGAAGCTATTTTCTTTTGTTATGTGACGAAATTTAAAGCTACAATTTGTCTCACGAGACCATGTAAATAAAATTTTCCGCGACCGGGAATCGAATTTGTATCCATCGTGAGTACGTCTAGACCGTTTAACGGAGCCACTATGATAACATATTTTAAATAATCTGTGACGGAACTTGGATCGTTCTTCCATAGAGATATTATCAAGGATACACTTAATTTTTTTTTGGTAAAAATTTTATGACAACTTTCGGTTACATAACCACGTAATATTTAATTACGTGGTTATGTAACAGAAAGTTGTATTGTTTATGAAAAAGGGGTAAAAATATGATATTTTTACAACTTTGTTCTGCGCTGTTAAGAATATTTCTTAACATTTAAAATAATTATAGTATTTGTATAAGAATTGAAGGGACACTAGTTATTTCTAAATAACTGTTTAATAGCACGCACGTGATCTAATAAATAAAAAAATATATTATAGTAACCTTAAATTTAAAAATATTTCATATGTGATGAAAGAAAGCCTTTCTACGCAACATTTCTTCTAGACATTTTTACTCTTTAAAATGTATAGGCGCTTCACTTTTTTCCCGTTTTTTTCAAATGTAGAACATTTATGTTTATTTTTTATATATATATATATATATATATATATACAACGCTTACATTATTTTTCATTTATTTTTAAAAGAAAATAGTACCTACAATGTATTATTAAAATCTATAAAAAAAATATCCAAAGGCCGATTAAGTTTCAACAGATTAATATATAGTATGCACACATACATACGTATTTTAAGCAACATAGTTCTGTAAAACACATATATTTTTTGAATAAATTAAAATAATAAAGGAACAAAATAAACCTAATTTAAATTAACTCAACATACATTTTGAGTTTCTTAAAATTATTAATTTTAACATAATATTTAATTCTAAATGGAATATATAAGTAAAATATATTTTAATAAATCACAATATACGAGGATATGTGGATTCGAGTCCTATGAGGATGAGGATTTTCATTTTATCGCTTTCTTACCCAAGCTTTAAAACTGTAAAAATATATTCAATAATTTGAATGTGACTATAAATGCAATGGTTCTATTATGTTCAAGCCCCATTGAATGAAATAAAGCAATTGAAGTATTTTTTAGATTTGATTTATCATTTTGTGCATCTTAAATCTGAAGCGTATAAAGAATGGAGTGAATTACAAGAAGTATTAAGCTTTAACTAAGTTTTATAAGAATTCTACAATTCAAGTTTTTATGCAGCTTTTACGGTGGAAGCACTCAGCTATTCAGTTTCCTCCCGAATTAGAGACATTATTGGTTGAGTGGCGGAACTCAACGCCGCATTTTGGTTTACCAGAGTGTAGAAGTGGAAAGCCATTATTACTCTAAGTGAGAATTGAATCCACAACTATTTATTATACACATAAAATCTACCTACCGAGATGCTAACAATGTAGTAAGTTGTAAAAGGTTATATACCTTTTTTAGAATTTCGGCACAGTTTGACGAGGTATGCATCGCTTAATGTAGTAATAGATGGCTCGCTTATTCATCGCCTTAGTTCTAGGTAATATTTAATTAAAAAATGTATTTAAAAATGAAAATAATAGTTTGTTATTATATGAGCTACGTACATGCTACATCAAGAAAAAAAGAGCCGAACAGCTTTCAAAATGCAAGCTAAAACGCCGAAAACGGACGAGGATGTATATTCATACTTGTAAAACCTCGAGATCTATATACACAAATGGAAACACAACAAGAAGAAGATATCCAAATTTTCTACAACAATCTACTAGACATCATCAATTACATGCAGACCAGAAGATAAAGAAGTCGAAATTCTTAACAAAAGACTTAGTGAGTCTACCAGAACTCTTGTCACAAGAAGAAACGAATTTCTGAAAACGAAAGAAAAAACTAAAAAGTTGAAAAAGAAACTGAGCACTTTATTTAAAAATACTAATAAGGCGATAGATAAAGACTACAAATACTATAGACATAAAATAATTGAGAGTAACTTATCCACTTACAGAAGCACGAAAAAAGCCTATAAGAACTGACCACACACAAAAATTGGATTTAAAAGTTAAAATCAAATCTAACAAATAGTAGAAAAAATATTATGAACATCTCCACAAATTTTTACAAATAACTTTTACAATTACAATAATATGCTGGATCAAGTTCTTATACCGCATCAAATGATGTTGCTACAGCTGATTCTCAATGTATGGATGATTTGCTACCAGTGAAGGAGCAGGAAGTCATTAAACACATCAGAAAACTCAATGCCCTGGTCCTGACGACATACAAAATGAAGCGTTAAAGGCTGGCGATATCCTGCTAGCTCATCCACTCACGCACCTATTCAATAACGTTCTGGACACAGGTCAGGTACCTATGCAGTGGAAAAGATCTGATATAATACTTTTATACAAGAAAGGTGACCCTCAAGATATTTCTAATTATTGCCCGATTAGACTTTTATCAAGTGTGTACAAATTATTCATGTCAAACTAACAAAGTCGACTGAGCCCCAAGATCGATTATTATCAACCAGTTGAACAAGCAGGGCTCCGCTCCAGATTTTTAACAATGGACCACATATAAGTACTGCAACATGTAATGGAAAAATATAAAGAGTTCAACAGACCACATCATTCTTTATTACACTACATTATTGCTTTCATCGACTACGCCAAAGCGTTGGATACAATCTCACATGACACTATCTGGAAGCGTTGAAGAAATGCCACGTTAATGAAAACTACATAAGAGTACTGAAAAACATCTATGACGGCAGCGTAAGCCAAGTCAAACTAGAAACACGAGGTCTCGATATAGCGATCTGCAGAGGGGTAAGACAAGGGGACCCCCTCTCACCTAAATTATTTATAATGGTACTACAAAATATTTTTAACAATCTTAACTGGCAGACGGGAGGGATAAGGGTTAACCAAGATCGACTTACACACCTCAGATTCGCGGATGATATTGTCTTATTCGCTGAAACAAGCAAGAAATTAGAGAGAATGATAAGCACTTTAAATGATGAAAACGAAAAGCAGGCCTCAAATTGAACGAGAACAAAACTAAAATACTTACAAACAGCCATAGAAACGCTGTATTCCTAAATGAGAAGCCATAGAACAAGTTAACAACTTTATTTACCTAGGAAAACAATTATCATTCGATGACAAAAATGAAGAACTAAAGGCCGAAATATAAAAGCGACAGCAGGAAGCGACTGGAGAATGAAAGCTATGAATAGAGAAACCTGGAAACAGATGGAGGAGGCATTTACCCGAGAATAGAAATAATTATGTATATATATATATATTATATATATATATATATATATATATATATATATATATATATATATATATATATATATATATATATATATATATATATATATATATATATATATATATATATATATATATATATATATATATATATATATATATTTTAGTCGCTATTTCTCGGTAAATGCCTCCTCCATCTGTTTCCAGGTTTCTCTAGCCAATTATCTGTCCGATATTTGGTTTCCGGCATACGGGTACGCGACCACCGGGACCTCGAGCCACCACTTTCATAACCCGATCCAATCCATGTAAGTGGTGTCCCTCCCCTATATTCCAAGTCTTTCTGCCTCTTATTCCCTTTCCTTTCCTGGTTTCTCCCAGTAATGGGTTTGGAGGTCAGATGGCAATCGCTCCACAAAAAAACCACTTCGCCACTCATATGACCGATTGGTCTTAGTCGGAAGGCAGACCCTGGCAAAAAAGCCGGGACTAATGCCAGGAAGAAGAAGAAGATATATATATATATATATATATATATATATATATATATATATATATATATATATATATATATATATATATATATATATATATATATATATATATATATAATATATATATATATATATATATATATATATATATATATATATATATATATATATATATATATATATATATATATATATATATATATATATATGCTTGTTAAATTTTAGTGTAATTGTAACTATATATTTAAGTAAAACGTATGTAGCAAATATTGTAGATCGGAAATAAACGGGGTTTATTATTATTATTTATTATGATTATCAATATTAATACTATATAATAAAATTGATATTGATGATGGACGGACCAAGTTTATGTAGTGTGATTTATTTTTCTAAAAAAGTATTTAAAAAAAAATTATTTACTGTAATGTAAATATAAATTGCCTATATGCAATAATTTTTAATTCCGTATTATTAATAATTTCTTCTCTATTAATATTAATTTTACTTTGACATATCCACGCTTTCCCGAGACAAAGGCATTGGCAGAGCAAGACAGACAGACAGACTTAAATGTAATACTATAAATGTACGGAATCTTTTAAATGTTTGTGGTCAAATAAATAATATTAAGATGAGTGAAAAAAAATATACATTTTGCTACTTTCAAATTCAAGCAGACTGTGATATTTCGTATAATTAAATCAAAACATTAGTTAAAATTAATCTACTGATTATAATGAGTGTAACGTTCTAGATTATTTTTGTTAGAAAGCATTGTTAGAGACAGACAGGTAGGCATTAGATTGGTATAATGGAATGTTCACTATGGTTTTACTTTATATTTGTGTTGTTTTTTCGTGGACTTTATGTTCCTTGCCAACTGATTTTCCGATGCTGACCGTGAATTTTATGATCCTTGCCAACTGATTGTCATCAACCCATTTACCGTATACCGATGTCTGTCTTATTTTTATATTTTAGTTTCTACATCAGGTGTTCCAGATACTTCCCGATTTGAATATATCAAAAAAATGTCAATGAAAAATGTCCATCACGCTGAATAATATTTTTACTTTATATAAATTAACTGGACATGAAGGTTTCTCTTCGACACGTATTTAAACAAAGACTACTTACAATTGCTTTACAATATGTAAAATTTTGTTCATCCGATAACATATACTAATGTTATAATAAAACCTTAAGCTTAAACGAACTCGTATGACAGAGTGCCTTTATTATATCGTGATAGCTGCTGTCTTGGATCGCGTAAATGATACTTGCCTGGCCTTTTAGTCTACTACTTTAAGTCTACTACTTTAAGTCTACTACTTTTATTCTACTAATTTTAGTCTACTACTTTTAGTCTACTTCTTTTAGTCTACTACTTTTAGTCTACTACTTTTAGTCTACTACTTTTAGTCTACTACTTTTAGTCTACTACTTTTAGTCTACTACTTTTAGTCTACTACTTTTAGTCTACTACTTTTAGTCTACTACTTTTAGTCTACTACTTTTAGTCTACTACTTTTAGTCTACTACTTTTAGTCTATTACTTTTAGTCTACTACTTTTAGTCTACTACTTTTAGTCTACTACTTTTAGTGTATGTATATTTGCCTATTTATCTAACATTTTTTTGATCGTAGAGAACACAACGGACACATTTCCTGGCCGTGTGCTGTGGGTTTTTTTTTTAAATATATTGATAACAACAATATTTAATATATAAATTTTGATCCTACAAATCTATAAACGACAGCACTGTCTCGTCGTGTCCCAGAGGGATCAATGTGTGACTGTAAAGCTAGTCTAGCCTAACATCTCGGCAAGTGGCTAGGTGCGGCCAACGTACTATATTTTCTTTGGTGATGACGACCAACTATGAATACTTATAATGGAGACTTAGATTGTACGCGCTCATGGCTTTTCTTCAATTAAGCACTGGGTATTTCAAGTGATAATTGTCAAGACTTCAGGTAATATGAAAAAAAATGGCCGTGTGATAGAAAATTTTACTTTTCTTCCTCTGTTACCTCTGAATCTCTCAATATCATGAGTTAACCACTAGAGATACCATGAATCTAAATATTATTTAATACATATCCTATATTAAAATTATATTAAAAAAAATTCTGACCTTTATTTTCTACCTACAATATTTTAATATTATTTTGAATACACATATAGTTATATTACAACCCAATATACCATAAAGCGATAGATCGAAAGTAAAAATTGAGAAAATGAAAGTTTGGTCTCGTTCCGTGGACATGTCGTGAGGATGAGTCTTAAAAAATTAAGTATAAGGCATAGTGACGTTTATACAATACGATTCAATAAATCGTGTTACATTTATTTATTTATTTTTTATTTGTATAAAATATAAATATAAATATACATTGTACACAAAGCGATCTTATGACTTTGTAGCTATCTCTCCCAGATAACCTTTAGGGCGAAAAGGAACACTTAAAATTATAGAGACGTACGTAGAGATATATAATCTGTCTTATATTATAACATATTATAAGAAGACATAAACGAATATATGAATACCGAAACGAATATATAATAATAACTTTAATAATACATATATACATACAATAGACTACGTAAATAAACTATATAAACTATATACTTACATGTATGTGAATTTGTTACAACAAAAAAATTTAGGAACTTGTCGACAATTGAACTAAGTGATGTTTAACAGACTTTTCAAACGAAAATAATGACTTTGCCTGACTTTATCTTAAAAGTAACATATTTAAATTTTATTATCAAGATGAATTATTAGGTAAATTTGCATTTCATTTTTTTGTTATTCACTAGTAAATATTAATTTTCGCAGTATAAGTTCATTTTGGTCATGAGATAAGTTCTAAATTACTACAACAAATTTACTGAAGAACCATAATAGAGCAGCTGAAAATGACCAGAAAAAAAGTATACCAGCAAATGATGTTCAGTACAGGGGGCAGACAAGTAAGGCCACCATGGTGCATTGAGACGGGGTCAGGGTGAACGATTAAACAATTTATAATTCCCGTTCCCATGTGACTAAGCGTGGTGTTGACTTTCGCCATTGATGCTATATTTCGTCTTGACAGTAGTTTTCTAGTTTTTTTTTCATCTATCTGTTATATAAGGAAAAACCTGAAGCTAAAACAGATCAGAGAATCATCTATATAAAAATATAAGATAGTGAAGTCCAAGACAGGATATAATTATAAAATATATAAAGTTGATAGACATTATTAATGACGTTTTACAAGAATAATAAATCTGGAATATCATATTTGAATAATTGATATATTAATCATCTATCTGATTATACACATATTTTACGTACATATAACCTGAGAGTACTTCCATGTGGCAATGATAGCAACATTTTCATTGTAAATTTCAATGATTGTGATTGCTGGTAAACAGAAGTAGGGAAAGTATATTATTCACTCCAAGAATATTATACGGATGTTAGTGTGTGGAGTTAAGTGCTGTTGATGCTCATTCGGGAGGCTAACCACAGTTGTAAATATATTGTTAATTTACATTAAAAAGAGCAACTGTTGCCAGCTCTTCTCAGCAGGACTGCCCTCCGATAATGCTTACACTTATGTTAATAGACGATTCGAAAGTGCTGGAAATAGCGTAATTGAATAAAGAATAATTTGATGTTTGATTTTTTTGAAAGAAGAAGTATAGAAAGGCTCGTAGTATCCATACAAACGAAATAACAGGCTTCAACTAGTATGAAATAAAACATTTCAACCCAATCAATATTAAAACGTCCTCCTAAATTAGTAATAATATTGTAAAAATATTTACATCAAAAATATTTCTATTTACATGTATTTGTTAAAAAAATCGTATCGCTGTATAATTGAAAAGATGGTGAATAAATGAATTTATTATAAACACGTATCGTACAGCTTAAATTGTTATAACGTTTAAGCAAATCTCCCATACAATCGACAAGCTCGTCGTCTCTCGACACGTGTTGATATAACCAAGTGATGCCATTGCACTTGATGAAGTAATTACTCTTAATACGACTTTCATAAAAAGCATACTAATATATCACTTAATGTTTTGCTTGTTTGTATTATTGAATAGTTATATTATTTGTAAGAAAATATTATAATTTTTTTTTTTATTTTTACTCAATGTATATTAAATGTTAAAAAATAAAAAAAATATAGCAATATAAAAATATATTAATATAATCTAACTCGGCTAAATGTGTGTTAGAGATGTAAAAACATAATCAGATAACCGGATTTACATTATAACACGACTGGATCTTAAAAAAAATACATAAATTTGGCTGAGAATAAGAATTTCTTTCGTGAAATGTTTTAATGAAGACATCAAATCTTCGTACTTCGTATACACAAATTGCAGTGGGGGTCTTAACACTAAGTTCTATATATAGTTCTATTTGCCTACCCTGCCATCCTGCCTGGATACCCTGAATAAAATGAGACGTGGTTTTTTTTACAAATCTCAAGCTATAATATAATAAATTAGTTGTTTCTACTGAGAAGATGTTGCACGTATGAGTGAGAAAAGATGGGCCAAAAACACACAAAAAGCTTTACGGAAGGGACCTGTTCGAAAGAGAACCAGAGTTAGAGCGACGGAAAGAGGGCTAGACGAATTTGTAAAATTTGCAGGAAAAAATTGTTCAAACAAATAGAGTGACAGAGCTATGTGGTGGCAAATGTAGAGATAATAATAAAACATGGAAAGTTAAATTGAATTAAATAAAATTATTGTATGGAATTAATAATAGAGAAATATTTGCATGACATACTTATATTATTTAACTAGAGAATAATTTATTAAATTAATAGCATGCTATATAATATTATTATTATATATATATTATATTAATTATTATATATTTTTTTTGTTATTAAGGAAATAAAAGGTTTTATTATTATTATTATTGTTATTACGAAGAGATTACCAATCCTGTATAAAAATATATCTTATACTGATAATAATATCTTATGTTTGTTTTTACATATTTCTATAAATTTTTGAGTGAAATGATTTAAAAAATGAATGTATCAATTAACATAATTTCTACAATTTTTACTATATCTTGTTGATGAACTACTAACTACTAAGCAAACCAGAACCAGATACCAGAACATAGCCCAGATGTAATAATAACGGTACAAACTTTCACTCTCTTTTACTGAGATCGCAGGTTTGAGTCCTGTATTGAGTGAATATTTGTATAAACCACATTCTTAACGCTAAATTATTAACATATTATAATATTTTTAACTTTTATATATTCGAGGTCATCGTGGCATAGTAAATCAGCATAATATGTTTGCAAACGAGATGCCTGTAGATTTGAGTCCCATTCAAAGTAATCAATTAATTTATCTCCTGGCAAGACAAGGCGCGTCGTTGAGTTCCGCCAATCGATACTCAATATTTCGAATACGAGCGGAAAGCGGAGAATGGTGTCTCTTGACTTGTGTCAAGAGACAACATTCTCCGTGGTAGACCTTGTCTATCGTCTGATGGTCACATCAAGGTCCAGTTATTGAAGTATATTTTTTTTCAAAGTATTTTAATACCTTTATCTTTATTTAGGTTTTCTCAGCGTGATAATAAATTCCTTATAAATAATCAAAGTTACTGACTTTTCAGTCAAAATTTATAAATATACAATAATTACGACGGTATATATGAATCCAAGATTCAGAGATACCGTCGTAATTATTGTATTGTATTGTAGGAAATTATATGAAGAGACGACGAATTGAGCTGATAAGGGCTTAATTAATACAAACAACAAAAACATATCAGTGTAGATCTAAATAAAGAAGAAAAATCTATTTTCGAATGAAACTTCATAAACTAACTCTACACTAATTCTAACACTAACTCTAACTCTTATGTATAACATAAGTACATATGATGTATTTCAGCCTTGTATAGAAGAGGATATATTGTTAATTATTACGCCTTTACCATCAAAAGAAACAATGAAATTAAAACGTATATTTTTCTATACAAAAACGGAAGAACAAATATCAAAGAATTTATTTAATTATTTTAATTGCATGCTTCACTAATGTCGATGTAAACTTGAACTTTCTCAATCCGGTACTTTTGCCTAAGACGTACGTATGTAGGTATTTATAGAGCGTAATACAATTACTATAATATAATATGTGAAAGTGATTTCTATTCATTCATATATTAGCTTTTTGTAATATATTAGAATTTCAAATATATGTATATGAGCATTAATTACATAATATATATGTATAGTTCTATAAAAATAGAGCTAAGTTCAGTACTCACAAGTATTTTTTATGTTTTATTTCCTTATGACAATCATATTATTATGCCCGCTGAACAACTCAATAGAGCCATACGGTTAGAACGGAAAAAATCATTTTTAGTAAATGATTTTATAATTTTTAATTATAAATTTTGTATTTAAAAAATAATAATTTTTAATTATAAATTTTGTATTTAAAAAATGCCATGTTTTTCAGTAGTAGTCTTCGTTTCAGCCGTTTTTTTTAACTTTAAGCATCTGTACAATGAACAGTCCAGTACTGTTGTCCAGGGTCCATCCATCTCAGTTTATCATAGTAATAGATATTTCTAAATGAAATTTGAGTCCAAAACCGCAGCGCTCATGATTACAGCTTTGTTTTAAAGTGGTATCATTGTTTTATTTCATAATAATAATGACTTCAATTATATAGAATAAAGTGCTTGTAATTATTTTATTTACCTTATTTTTATCATGAATGAATAAATAATAATGTGTTAAATTTTATACTATACGTGTCACAATAATTATCAGCAGTCTACTGTATATGTGTATACTAAACATATGAATTCACAATTCACTATAGTATCTAACGTAATAAGACTATTTCAGAAAGTGGCTCTATAGAAATATTTTCTAATATATTATTTATTTAAATAATGTATACATAAATTAAAAATACAATATATTCTTAAATAAATTTATGGAATCTCATTAAATATATGCATTGCCTACTCCCTAATGTTAAACTGCCAATCGTGTATAAATAATATTTAATTTTAATAATTGCTTAGGCTTTCTCTATTTTCGTCTGACATAACATCGCATTTTTGTAAACGAAACGACTTTAAATCAACAAATGTCTACAAAGTAAACTAATTTGCATAAACATTAGTTTCCGAACTGAATCCAATATCTTCTTAACCCAGATGAGAGTTTGTATGAAGTAGATAGATAACCGAGGAGAGGGAGGGGTTAGATAAAACTCTAAGACGGCGGCCGTATAACGCCAAACATAGCTTGACATCTCTCGATGTCAGAAAATTAAAAGCTATTCGCATATAAAAATAATATATATAAAAAAAATGAAGACTGCCCTGATCGTACTTTTGGCCATTGGCGCCCTCGTCTCAGCGGAGGACAGTGACAGGACAGTGGAAACGGCCCTCAACTTCGTCAAGGACTGCAAAGGAGATTACATTTTATGTGTTAAGGTCTATAATTTTATTATTAAAGTGAAAGTGATAAGTGAGAATGTAACGTGCTATAGTGTCCGGTCAAGTTACATGCGGGTTTATTGCTGGCTAATTTCATATAATTTCTCTCGGCAGGTGGACTTAAATTACCACCCGTCATGGAACGCCATCGTTTTACCGTAGAATTCCTTTGATATTGGGCCGACTATGCAAGTAGGATTTCCGTTTAAATTACTGTAGATTATATTAAAATTTCTAATTTGTTTTACAGGAAAAGCTTTTGAGGATTGTCGATAATGTGAGAAGCGCCAGGAATATTGTGATTGCTGAAGGAGTGGTTCTAAAAGGCGAACCTGATGTGAGGTCAGGGAAAAAATTGGATGCCCTTCCTCTTGATCCTACAGCGAGAGATGCCGAAGTTAACTACAGACTCATGGATGGCGTTGTCAGTTTATTTGAAACACATGCCCTTGAAGTTAAAATGAATCAAGCCGATAAGGAAGAGATGCAACGATCCCTTGAAGAAGGTAAGCTTTGAAATTTTATTTAATTAAAGTCATAAACGACTTTAATTATTAATATATTATTCATTTAAAAATTATAAAAACATAATGTTTTAAATAGTAAAAAATATTTTAATACGATTTTTCAAACCCTTCATCTTGTTAAATATTTTCAAAAAAATATTGCATAAACATCATTTATACATTTATTTTATTTCAGGTCGTGGAAAGAAAAAGGGTGGTAGCGGAATGGGAGGCATTATAGGCTTAATAGGAGCTAAGGTTCTTCTTGGCAAGCTTTTTATTGTGAAGCTCATTGCTCTTAAAGCTTTGGCCACTGCAAAGATTGCGTTAGTATTAGCAGTTGTGCTTTTCGTAGCTTGGTGCTTCAAACAGGACCACACTAAAACCACCTACGAAGTTGTACCTCATGCTCATCACCATGAATCCCATCACCCTGTCCACGTAGAACACCTATCCCATGACGCTGGCCATGGACATGGCTATTCCGGATACGGTGCTGACTGGAGCAAGAACATTGATGATGCCCAAAATCTGGCGTACAGTGCATACTCACCACACTAGAGTATTAAGTCAAATAATTAATGTTGGTTACCACCAATTAGTAGCCATTGTACAAAGATTATGTTATTTATTTATTTAAATTATTGTTATTAACTTATTGCTCAATAAATTATTATTCTTATATCTGTCGTTTTTTTATGAACTAACGAAAGTAATAATAACGCGATTATTACATGGTATTATTCATATAGTTTATAGGTTTCTCTATGAGAAAGCATTTCGTTAAACATTTAGTAGTATCAGATTTTTACACTATGAAGAAAATTTATTGAATAGCCCACTAATCCATTGAGATAATTATCAAAAGCCTGTTCGAAATTGGGACGCAAGTCACCGATTGCTTTAGAAAATGTTCAAACTGTAGGCTGTAAAATGATAAACAAGATTTTACTTTTAAGCGAGAGTAGAAGTAATTTATAACATCCGGTATTTATATTAAATTGACCAAGTCTAAATACGAATCAATCATTTGACATGTCATTGGACGACAATAGATGTTGCGTTCTAGAGAAAAGTGAAAATAAAAGCCATTAAAACGTTAACTGTTTCATTTTTAATAGCGGTATTTAAAAACATGTGTATGGACATTTCTTGAGCTATTTTGTATACTGGTACTTGAATTATTATATAAAAAAAATTGTTTAAATTTATTTCCTACATATAAAATGGTAGGTAGAGGGAACCTTGTATTAAGACGCTTCGTTCCTCACTTTCCGCTTTTCAAACATTACGTGACGTAGCCCAAAGCTGAGCTTTGTCTTGTTAAATTTGTCTTGGTAAATTAAAAATTGAGCGGGAAACGAACCTACAACCGTCAGGTTTACAGTAAATACTATTTCATGAATAATCTAGGAACCAGCTCTTGAATACAAAAACTACATCTAGTAAAAAAAAAATCGTAATAAAACTAAAAATGAAATCCTAGGGATTTGTTAAACAAACAACAGTGCTACGAGAATCTTCTTTTAATAACAAAATTTCATATGGAATCTTCACAAAGTTTCACTAAAACACATAATGACCTTAAGCCCTACTATTTCCGATAGCTAATACCACAATATTCGAACACTCTCTCTTAATTTTATTTATGTACGTCCCACATTTTTTATTAGTCGATTATTAGGCGGTTAGTGAAATCTACCTGCCATACGGATAACTGAGTTTATAACTTGTTTTTTTTAACATAAGAAGAGTGTATGGGCTTCGTTGGACTTCCATCTGGACCAGCCATGATATAGTTCTGAGGTCGTGAATACGATTCCCGCCGACGATATTAGATATATTAATTTCATACTATATCTAAACGTAAATTTATCGTTTTATACTTAAAAAATATAATGTAATATGTTTATTTTATATATAATTAGGTACACGTTCAGTCAAATTTATATTTGTTTGTGGTAACAAGATGGAGCTAAGAGTAAAATACTGTCATTTATCTTTTGACAATACGCTTTGGACTCCGTGTGCCGACAGTAACTGTAACAGTTCTTTAAGAACTTTATAATATTAATCCGAAATTAGATTGTTATATTTTTTTAAGCTCTATATTTGAAGAAATTAAATGAAGAAAATGTAAATAAATATATGTATGTAAATAAAGATAGACAGAGGGAATCTAGTATTAAGACAATCCAATCCAATTAATAACAATCTCCGTTTACTTTTCCACCAAATTCGAAATTTTGTTTAATCAAACCCATAACCACCCTCGCAATCCCATTATTCCATGTAAGCCTCTTTTAAATTGACTTCAGTTAGTTTTATTTGTGTCATTAAACTATCATCACAAACATTTGGGTAGAAAAAAAACTGGTTCCATCGTCTTCAAATGCAAGGGCAAACTGGTTTAGAACATCAAAAGACTTTGCTTTCTATCGTTTCTAGTTATTTTCTTTGAGATAATGTATGATGTGCCTTGACATTGCTATGATTTGTACGATTCAATTAAAAAATACTTTATGGTAAAGAAAATACCAAGCTCTCCTGTTTAATAAAAATAATATTTTGAATCGCAAAGCTTTGTATAAGTAATAGCTGTATAGAAATTTGTTATGTTGGTAGTGAACGTATAATTTAATTTGATAAAGTATGTAAATAGTGCTGGCTCTAATCTAAGTTAGCTGTATTCAAAATTTTATACAAAAATTTTGTATTCATATTTGGAAATATTTGTATGTAATATTGCTCTAAAGTGAGGTGATAAATCATCAATCATCGATTTTAGGTATAGTATAAAGGAAGATGAAAAAATGGACCCAAAACACGAAAGTATTTTTATCACTTTTATCTACCTGTTTGTTCGATTTTTACACACACATCTTAGGAACTATTGGACTTGTATTTGTATATCTATTAGAACTGGACGGAATCAAGGCTATAATCAATATTGACCAGGTAACGTGTAAGAAATATTGTCTTAACGAAAGTAGTTGAGCATTTTCCATTGATATATTTATATAAACTTTAAATCTAGAACATCTATTGGTAAACCATGCTCATAGATCAGATATACTATAAAATTTTTAAAATGCTGATTTACTGAACAAATTAAAATAATTGAAAATTGAGGCCATCGTGGCGCGGTGGAATAACGTTTTATTGGTAAGATAGACCGCAGCACTGAGATCCGCCATTCCATATCAAAATTTCGATTCCGTAAAATCTTGATACCGAGTGGACAGCGAATAAAAATATGGCTTGACACTAGGATCTATTTGCATACCTGATGCAAGTTTCAATTACAGCGATTGGTGAATGGAAATAGTATATCAAGGGTCAAAAAGTCACCCAAATGCAATTGCGTGCAACAGCTAGTATATTATATATGTAGACATATTGGTGATACATGATGTAAAGTTTATACCTTTATATTATTATATGTTTTGTAAATATGCTGATAAAAAACTCCTTTAAACGAAGTAGCCGAAAGGTAAATATGTCCAATCTCTATAGGTATATTAGACATTCCGTCACTTGTTATAAAATTATTTTAGGTAATGTAGAAAAAAGTGCTAAAGACTGTAGCTAATTAATAACGTCAAATAAAAGTTTTAATATTGTTCATTATGTTGATCTTAAATTGGATCGACATTTGAGGCCGCAGCTTCCGCTGTTACAGACGTTTTCGTTATATGCATTCTGTAAGCAAATACTATACGCTAATGAAGACTTTGACAGTTTATATCATTAGTAATTTCATATAGATTAAGTTAAGAAACGTACCACATACTGGAAGGGCTTAGTTTATTTTTACCGCTTCAGCTTCAATGGCGCTTTAGAATAGAAACAAATAAAGCGCCTGTGAATTTTGAATACTTAATTGTGCAATACGAAAGTAGGTGGATAAAAAGTTTAGTAAAAGCCTTTCTTTGACCTTCATGTGATATTGCTCGTATATTTTGTAAGGCAATGAAATATATTATATTATGTAGATACGGCCAGATTTAGTAGGTTGTAACATACTACACTAAATATTACACTAAATACTACACTGTACTACAATATAATTTTAAAAAAATCAAAATGTTAATTAATAAGTAAAACCAATATGGAATTATATAGCAATGACATATAGTCAACATTTCAAACAGAGCTAAAAAGGTGGATACCTAGACTCCTCTAGAGATATGGAGTATCTCTCCTCTTTACTCCTAAATCACTTCTCGAAATTTTCTCTACTTTTATTGAAACAACTTTTTAGCTTAACGATATTCTACTAGTTTCCAGTTCCAGTTTCCATTATTTTAGCATACATTTTACGTTTGTAAAAAGACGCCATGTGAAAGTCACTGTATTCTGTATTTCCAGCCCAAACGAAAATCTGCGTTTTATACAGCAAATTAATATTTTCAAAAATATATATTTTATTTGATTACGATAGACCCCATTGAAATAAAAGAAACACTATATGCTTACTGAAACACAACAGTGGAAATTGCATTTAAATCTATAACTTATAGTACAAACCAAGGATAAAAGCGAATATTGAAGATTTATAGGTATATGACAAAAAAATAAATTTATTTGTACCTATAGTTCCTTTCATACAAAATTAATACATACGACCGCAAACTTAACTTTATAAATTTTTATAACTTATGGTTTTTATACCATCGGTGCACGAGTACCATTCGCGTTTTTCTGATATTACTCAATATAAGTATAGCAAAGAACTTAATGCTGTATAGCTGATTAATTCATATCGTCCTGGTCATGTCAAAAAGCCTGCATTTTTATATATTTTTTTCCCATTTCCCATCAATGTTTTCTAGATTCTTTCTAGTTTATTATATTAAAATAGACGTATTAAATTATAATCACTTAAAGTTACTACTTAGATGTTAAATAAGTAATATAATATTGAACTTAGTAATTACTATAAAATTAAAATTTTAATAATTGACTAATTAGAGTATCTAGGTAGAATAATATTTGGGGTAAAGAAATAAAATGTCATTTTGTAATGCCTTTTGATTTATTCTATGACTATTAAATTATATGCAAACACATACATTCATATAAATAAATCACATACAATTCGTGATACACGATACAAAAACAAAACAAAAACAAACTAATGATAATATATAGAAAGAGATCATATATAAAATAAAATTATAGATATTTTATAATAAATAAACAAAGTAAAATATAAGCATAAAGTACTTATAAATATATATAGTACTTATTATATAAAGTACTTATAAATATATAAATATAAAGAATTATCGATTTCTTATTAGAAAAATATAATAAATTATAAATTATGCCGAAATAATATATTATAATATATAAATATATAGAAATGTATGAAATTATATTATATACATTACATAAACTAATTATAATAAATATGAACATTTATTATATAATATATTATTAAATATCACATCATAATACGAAGTATATACTTTAAATATAATTATAATCGTATACATGTCTGTTTTTAAAAAAGTTCAAAAAGTAAATAATTCTTTTCAGTCTGATTGATAGGAAAATAGTAAGATATAAATACTAGAAAAAAACAACCGAAAAGAAAAGTATCAAAATGGTATCACACATTCACACAAATAAATTAACCATTCAAAAATAAATTAGTGTTTAACAAGAATAAATAAGTAAATCAATTACTGTGGAGCATATGCTGAATAAGCTAAGTTATTCCCTTCGTTCCTAGAACGGGACCACCCACCTTCCCATCCTTGGCTTGGGTGTACGTGCTCCTCATGGGAAACCCATCCATGGTCCTCCTGAGCATGCTTTTTGGCTAAAAGTGCCTTAATTATGGCTATAACTTTAGCGATAAATGCAATTTTGGCCAAAATAGCTAGTTTGAAAACGGAAACGGCGATGATCAAGAGAGAGATGACAACAAGTGCTACTGCTTTGGCTTTGGCTAAGATGGCAAGAGGGATGAGAAGCTTCAGTTTCTTCTTGAGCTGCTTCTTCTTTTTGCCACGGCTTTCATCGACTAAAATGGATTAAATAAATTAATTGAAATTGTATAGTCATTAAATATAGCTTGCAACTATTTGAAATAGTCATATATAGTTATAAATACTTTATTAGCTTCATACTGTATTCAGAAGACTAGGTAGATAGATGGTAGCTAGTGTTAAGATACTCTTACATTTCTGCCATTTGCCATTGAGACGTGGAACTCAACGCCGCGCTATGTCTTACCAGAGCGGAAAAATTGAAAGATTATAATACCATTGAGTAAGGATTGAAGGCACCACCACTAAGTTTACAGACCGATACTGTCCCACTTCGGCAAGATGGCCTCAATATAAATGTACTTGCATATGAGAATATAAAATGATAATAATTAGTGGGAACTCGTCGAGAAAAAAAATGGAGAGACTTTTTAAAATTCGAAACCAGTATCTTTGGCATACTTTACAACCTTTCCACGTCGCATTTCACTCTTATTTAATTTACTATAAAAATACTTGAATAAATTATAAATTTATCTCCATTTTATATTATTTATTTAAATATATTAAAGGTAGAAACTCCAGCGACGCATTTGACACCATCGTGGCGGAAATGAAAAATCATATTAAAAGTTGTGATAAAAGGGCAACGATATTTTTTATTTAGCATAGAAAAAATAAGGAATAAGTTGTGGATTCTCTCTAATCTAAGATTATGCTAATATATAAAACTTGACCGTCTATAAGTTATTTGTAGAAATTTCTTTATTATCACCAAACGGCGTCTATAAACCGTCGTAAAACTTAAAAATATGAGTTATACGAAATTACGGTAAAATGTGTGTCTCGAGTGGAAACAGGTTTTTTTTTGCTTTCTCATTGATATTTTGATGTAGCTCCTTTAAAATTGTAAATAACATACATTTTAATGAAAATTAAATTTATCAAAAAGCTTTTCTGTTTAAGACATGATATTTACAAAAAAGACTTACTGCTTCACTCTGTAATTATAGGCAATATTTGATAAAAAAAAAATATATAATATCTTAGAGGTTTAAAATATCAAAAAACTTAATTGAAGTTTCAGTTTTCATTTCATATTTTTAATTATACATGGTCTCTAGTAAAAATAAAAAAATATTTATTTTATAAAATTATGGTGAAATTGTTTATATTTATTTTTATAGCTTAATGCCGCAGCGGCAAATTTACAGCTAGACAGCTGTAAAAAGCCACGATTCTGGGTACGATTCCCACTCCGGGAGATTAATTATTTTCGTTTTCTTGCACTGTTAACAAGACGAAGTGTGGCGTTGAGTTCGCCACTCAACACTATAGATCAAAAATTTAACGGAAAATGGAGAACGGGGAATAATTTTTTTTACAACTTACCATCACCAATAGCTCTGGATCCTTCTTCTTCTTCTTCTTCTCCGCCGTTAAAGCTCAACTCCAAGTCGCTTTTGTGTAAAAGATCACTGGTGCTCTCCCATAATCTTTCAGTAATCTGCTTGTTTCTAACTTCTGGTTCAGTTGAAAGAGGTTCGTAGCTCCTGCTCTCTTTTGGAACATTGTTGTAAAGAGTTACTCCTTCAATGATATTCAGCTTGCGTACTGTTCCTAGTCTTTCGGCCGCTTTAAGTGCATGTTCCTGAGAAAGTATAATTTTTTATCAAAATGCATCCATATGATAAATATATTTAATAATTGAAAATACTTTTTATTAAAAGTTTAAGTGCTAAAAATGACTTAAAGTGCTACCAATATTTGGCTAAATAAATCGATAAATAAATAAGTAAATCGATTAATATTTGCACTAAATTAAAACATTATTTTGAAAATTATAAGCCAACAATATTTTTTTATTTAAAAATATACTTTCTTACACGAAAATCACTAATAATTTATTATTTAACCCACTCTACTCCTGTTGTGACATTATTATTCCTGCTCTAATTATCATCATCAACTATTTCTATACAGTATACATAATATTTAAATATATTTTATTTTTTAACACCCTCTTAAAATATTTGATTCTTATATTAACTTTTTGACTTTATAACACCAATATGGAAGCACACTTAAATCACATTAATCATATCGTCCAAAACGAATAATCCATGTTATAACACTAATTACCTTTAAGCACAAACTTAAATCACTATTCATGCAATTCACAAAATTCCCGGCAACCAATTTGATCACTGAATCTTCTTGGGCCACAGGACCGGCGCAAGCCACCGCCACTGTACTCAGAAATATCAGGAGGAACTTCATATCGTTTTTTTTTTCTGACCACGTACTCAAGCGAAACGAATTCGACTGTGTTGACCGCTTGATTGGTAACAGTTTTTTATCTAAATTGCCCCACTCTTAAGTTTCCGCGTATTAACATTTTAAAGTAATCGATGCCTTAAACAGCCGCAGAAGATATTATGCCATAGTGAGTGACATAGTTATTCTTTCATTAATATTAATTTTGTAGGATAGCGCACGAGTCGTCTTCGCCTTCGTGTTGGTTTTATGCTAATAGACACCAATCAATGAATCTAATGTAGTAATATAATATATTATTTTTAATTTTTTTGGAATATAATTATAACATTGTATTATGAATAAAATATAAAGGTTCTTACTACTAAGATATATAGATGGGTAAACAAAAAAAATGATACTATTCAATAATTTATTTCTCATAAATTAAATAATTTAGGCTGAGGTACTCATATGGCAACACAAACATACAAAAATAAATATTTCACACACACATTCACACTAAAGTTAAGCTAACATCAATGAGCTAATTGACCGGAATAGGCCATGTTTTGAGCGTCATTGACTTTCCTGCTCCATCCTTGAGCTGGTTCGTAAGAATATCCAGGGTGCTCTTCTGCATGGTGGGGAGAATAGCTGATCGAAGCTCCAGAGGATCCAGAACTATTTTTGGATAGAAGTCGCCTTATAAGGCTAAATGCATTAATGGCAAAGGCAATCTTGCCTAGGAACACAGCCTTAATAGCTACAAATGCGATGACTCCAAGGAAAAGTGGGATTAGAGCTGCAAGTTTGAGCTTCAAGAGCAGGAGAAGAGGAAGGATCTTCTTGATCTTCTTCTTCTTTTTGCCACGACCTAAAATAAAACGAACTTTGCTATAATACATTTGTTTTAAAATCATATAAAATATATTATATAATATTATTTAATAATAGAATTATAAATCTCATTTTCATTTTAAAAAATATTTTGAGAACATCATTTGTATTTATTGCGTTGTTTAAAGGGTATGCACCTAAAGTGTTGATTTACATCCATTAGGAAACGAGAGAAAGTCTGCATAGTAAGTAAGCGAAATTCTAAAGGCAGACAATGACTTCAATATTTACTTTAGTTGATTGACAGGGTAGGAATAACTATTTGCTACTACATACCTTCTTCATCATCTAAGGCCCTGGATTCATCTGAGTCTTCAGATAGACGTAACTGTAATACATGATTGTCTAAAAAGTCTCCAACATTGTTGGCTATTCTTTCTTCAATCTGTGATTCTCTCGTCTTTGGGTCCTCAGAGAGTTGTTCGTAACTGCGAGCTGACCGTGCTGATCCACTTCCAACAAGGCTCATGCCCTCAAAGATACTGATATCTTTAGCAAAAGCCAACCTTTCAGTGTACTTTAAAGCTTTTTCCTGAAAAAAAATATGGAATGCTTAAATTTGAATCTCTTATATATTCATAAGGTTTTTTTTTTCAAAATATTACAGTTTACAATTTAAACATTTATTAAACATTTATTGAACACCCTATCTTCAAAATATAGCTTGTCATTTTTAACGCGTACATATCAATTATTTTTTAAGACCACTTAATTACTTGTTTATGAAAGTACTCCTTTAATAAGAAGTCTGAAAATGTCATAAATGCTCTGCTTCACGGATGACGCAATTGATGTGAATATTTTTTGTGTAATTTACTACTGTATCACTAACTTGAATGTAGTTTTGGCAAAGAGAAATAACTTTTTTCTTGTTAATTGACTGGTCTTAGAGACCTATTTGTAATTCGTCCACGAAATATCGCTTTTTCTTATTTAGCTTATTAGCGTATCACAACACAATCACTATTCACCTTCAGGCATAACGACGTATCTTTATCAATGCACTCCGACACTGCACCCACTAGATTTTCTTCCAGCCCACGTTCCACTGGATTACAATGCACTGCGGCCAAAATGGCAAATAAGCCAAGATATTTCCACATTGCTACTATCTTTATTATCACCAATGGTGATACTTCAACTACCGAAGCTTGGTTCGTTATGATATTTTCCCAAAAATGTGATGGAATTTATCCTTTGACCCCCACTACAGAGGCGTCAAAGTGACGTAAAATATGTACGCATCGTTTGACGACATACGCTAAATGATGGGCATCGTAAACGTCGTACATAGGGATAAGTAGATAGATAAATATTGGTTGTTAGAAAGCGAAGTTTGTTCGCAGCAATATGTCACTCTTACGTTAGTGCAAATGAAATGAAAGAAAAAGTGTCATTATTTGAATTTTCATATATACATACTAAACACCATAAAACGTATTCACGCAAAATTGTTCAGTACCATTTATCCCTGAGAGGCCAGAATGGCTTGTATAATATACTTTATGTAAGTAACTCTGGGCCACTTGCTGTCTGATGTTAACTTCTAAGCCACATTGTACATATATGACATCTTTTTTTTTAAATTACGATATACTTTTTCATATTTCAATATCTACATGTATTTTTTAAAAAATTAAAAAAAAATACAAAAAGTTTTAATTAATTAACAAAATATATATTAAAAAGTGAAATTTTATTGCTCACTCTTGCATGATACCTGTCTAATTTTATATGTGGATATTTTTTAATTCTACGCTTTGAGGTCACGCTTGTCTATGAGACAAAACCGGTAAGGACAGTAGTAAAATGAAAACTTTCTGTCGTTCTCACATCAACCATTTCTTCTTCATATTCTGTGGAAAACGTAGGCATCGAATGTCACAAGCTATTTTTATCAATATTTTAGGAAAATTATATTGAAAAGAATTATATGGGAAAAATGTTATATAGATTCTAAAAAAATTATATTCATTTATAATTTTTATATTGACTAATTCATATTATTGTTTTTTTATAACAATAATTAAGACTTTTTTACTTAAATGATCATTTTTGTTTACAAATTTAGATTTATTCGCATATATGTATAACAGTATACGCAAAGAGATCCGGATACGGTACGTAAAACATTAAAGCTTATATCTATAAAATAGAAATTACTGAATATTTAAATAAACGAATACATATTAAATTATGTATATCATAGTCAGCAATAGAACTTTCGACTTAAATAATGTGTATATTATAATAATAAAACTATTTACAATTAATATATAGCATATTCATAGCTCTGAAACGCAATTTTATTTTAGGTTGCCATATTGAGTAGTTTAAAAATTGATTCCCTTGTTACTGGCGTAACCTAACGCCGCGCTTAGTCTTATAAATAATAAATTAGCCTCTAAATAGAATTATCCCTAGGAAACAAGATAAGGTATGGGAGATATAGTAGATTAGGTGATAGGTGCCATCAGATTCTATCCCACTGCGTGAAGATGTCACACAAATAATAGCGGAAGTATAAGAAAGTGGAAACTTTAAAAATTTTAAATTAATGTACAATTTTTTATTACCCTACAAGTAAATTAGGCCCTATTCATTTCATAATTTAGAAAAAAAAATTAAATCAATCTATGAAGGCGTTATATAAAACGTGTAATATAATTTAGAAAATACTCGTTTATTATAGAGCTAATGATCGATCTTACTTCCGAGTCATATTAATTTTTGTTAATTTGTGAAGCGAAAGTGGTATTGCGGGATTTTCAACTACAGCTTTTAATGTTATTACAAAATATGAATTAAACGAAATGTTTTTCTTAAAAGGAAACCCCACTATGTTATAAAGCTTTAATGAAAGAAAATAAATTAAATAAAACACAAATATATTAACAAAGCAGGCGTAAACATAAAATTAAATATTAAATTATAATTCTAGACACTGTCTAGACTAACAATAAAAAATTTAATTCAATATTATTAAAATAAATATTTTCCAGCCTTTTAGAATCGTTGAAAGAATATAAAGCTGCAACCGACTCGGTTCTGTTGAGAAGAGCTGGAAACTCAAGGGTTGCTCTTTATCATATAAAAGTTATAATAAAATATTATTGAATGTAATTATATACTGGTAGCTTTCCTAATTGAAATTCAATTTTTCTTAATTGGATTTTATTATCTTTTGTTACTTAGGAGCTTTATTTATTTTGGAGATTATTTAATTTTCGTACAAAATTAAAGATGTTAGCTAGGTACTTAGTATTTAATAATAATTTAAATTATTATAATTTTTTAGTATTTCGCAAGCCTAAAGTTATTAAGGTTGGTTATATTTGCACACCAAGTTTATCCAAATTTCGAATTCATTTTTTGGAGTATCAGAGAATTTTTACCCGTTCCTCTTGGGTAACACATCCAAGAGTTCTAAACAATAAGCTCATTATTATAAGAATTTCTATACATTTATGAATTCCTATAGATTTTACTATAGATTTATTTCATTAGTAAAATGGAGGATTTGATGCTATTGCTTTCTCTCGCCACCCTCCTTCACTTCACTGTAATGATATAATAATAAACACACCTTTTATGTAATAAAAAGATAAGTTATAATGAAAAAAAATTAAAAATAATATTTATACATTTAACTTAAAGTACATTGAATGAATTTAATATTTTATATGACAAAATACACCCTCAAGACCATACATGCAACTTTCACTCTTGATTGCGTTGAGATCTGATGACATTATACATGTAAAAAAAACATCCAATGTACATATATATATTTTTATTTATAATTCTTATATGAATGTAGAGAGTCACTACACTTATTAATTTAATCAATGCTATAATTTAATTTTGAGCCTATATTAGGCTTTATTTTTAAAATATTGAGCTTTAAACGATGATTATTGGCTCTAATAAACGTTGTCTATATATATATATATATATATATATATATATATATATATATATATATATATATATATATATATATATATATATATATATATATATATATATATATATATATATATATATATATATATATATTACATATTATGCCCTCTAAAAGTATTAAAAAAAACATATATTCGAACTGGGATAAAAAACATACAACAAACTAATTGATATTTAGTTTATCAGTCAAGTTCATAGAGCGGCAATGAATATTATAAAACGATTAAGTAATACAACAAGTGCATTGTGAGCGTAAGCCCGCTGTGAAAGTACGCCGTGTGGTGCCAAGAGTTTTTGGAAATTACATAATATGTAATGAGAATGTGAAAATATTTCAAAATGTATATATTTCGGAAAGTAGGTGAATGATTGTTAATTAGCGTTTTTTTCGCTTTTCGCTTTTTTTCCTGTTAAAATATGAAAACGCCTCGTTTTTCATTTCTTCGTAAAACATATACCTTATATATTAAAATATTATAAAAAGTATCCATTACAATCTATGAGTATATATATATCTTCTTCCACTTTGCATTATCCCGGCCTATTGCCAGGGTCTGCTTTCCTACTTAGTCTACTCCACTTTGCACGGTCTTGAGCATCCTCAGTGGTTAGTCCATTGGCTCTCATGTCGTGTCGTCGTTCCTTGGGCGTCCGGGGGGTCTTACTCCAGGGACAGACATATCAAGGCATTTTCTTCCGACGTAGTTCTTAGGCTGGCGCAAAACGTGGCCATACCATCTCAGACGACGCTCTTGGAGCTTATCCGCTACGTCACGGACCCCAAGACTACCTCGAATGAATGTGTTGCGTATGCGGTCAGCCCGAGTAACGCCACACATCCACCTCAGCATCTTCATCTCCGTTACGTGAAGCTCCTGAGTGTGCCGAGATAATGCTGGCCAACATTCGCTGCCGTATAGAAGAACTGGTCGGATCATGCTCTTGTATATCAGCCCCTTGAGTTTGGGCGGTATTCTGCGATCGCAGACCACACCAGTGACCTCCCGCCATTTGGCCCAAGCAGCGCTAACCCGGGCGTGGACATCGTAGTCGATGCCTCCGGACTCGTGTATATATATATATATATATATATATATATATATATATATATATATATATATATATATATATATATATATATATATATACATATATATACATATATATATATATATATATATATATATATATATATATATATATATATATATATATATATATATATATATATATATATATATATACATTATATTTTTCATAATTATAAATTTCTACGAAAACATAAATATATAGAATAGAAATTTCATTTGACTGTAGGATGGCGAAGGAAGGAAGTCGGCGTTCTTTTGAAAAAAATAATTTAGAAAATCATTAGAAAAGGGGGTCATTGGGTTCGTCTACGTTCACTTTCTATTTAAAGGGATTCTCAAAACTTATCTCTCACGCACATACGCCATTAAACACATACGTGTTAGATGGCACGTACAATAATATACTAATATTTACTTATTCATTTTAAAATACTATTTTACCATACTTTTTTTTGCCAGCTGTAGGTAATTTCATTTATGTATAATAAAAATCATTTATTTTTATAACAATCTTTAATAGTATTTGAAAAATCTTCCTATTATATAAATATAGTGCTTTTTCTTTTTTTGGTCAGCGAACGTAGCTAACAAGCTTTTATAAGCTCATATTTTTAAATATATCGAGATATGTCGAGATATGAATTTACAATCGTCATTTTCAGTCTACCGCCAGCCACCTGTATCTTGTAACCGTACTTCGTACGTTGTTCCCATTTCCATATCCTATGTAAAGTTATTTAAGGACGCACCTACCAAGTGCCACGTAACATGGTTTTGTAAAGGCATTCCATTGAGAGGAAAGCGGGATGAGTCAGAAGCACTTGGCGATATCTGACCTTGAAGCCAACGGGACTTTGCGTCGGCTCACACGAAACGACTTTGTATTCATATATTCAGTTGATTTAGTATAATAAATATAATTTTTTTGTTTTTTACGACAGTTTCGTTTCATTGGTTTTAGTGAGTTAGAGGATAAATAACAATAACGTTATTATTTCGACGTAAATATAGAGATTACACTATAGTTTCGCAGAGACACAACTTTACATCTTATTTCGTTTTTAATTTTTAACGGACGTTTTAGATAATAATTAAATATATCATTTTTGCCTTTTTTATTTTTATACATTTTCATTTAAAAATATAATATTTTAAAATCACCTAATGTATAACACTTTAAAACACCATGGGTGCGGCTTTAGGAACTTTCGCGTATGTTTAGCGGTACCTCAGTGCTGTAGACCACAAGCTGTTGCAAATATTTAAATACGCAATTATATCCTTTATTTCTATAGCGTTTTTAGTATTATTTTAGTACAAATTTGTATTTATATAATAGTTTTAAAAAAAAAATAGTTTCACCTCTATTTGGAAGCTACATAAAGATGACAATACAATGGCAAATAAAAAGGCGCATTCAATTAGATGCTTAAACTTGGGAAATGATTTAATTTTAGACTTTACTCACTTAGCATAGAACTCAAATTTGCATGAATATATTTTGTTCTTAGGTTGTTATCTAAAATAGTTTGGTATGCCACAATCGAATACGGAAATACTTAGCGGATATTACGATAGATGATACATTGGCTTTCTTATTACATGATATCATTACGTCTAACATATCGGTTTGCATGGGTGGCTTTTGCACGTGGTCTAGAGCACCATAGCTGTACGGTAAGACAATGTGTGCCTGTAGAAGTGATGGTCACGAGGTCATATCCCGTTTGAGGAAAAATATTTAAATATTACCGAGCTGGTATGGTGTTAAGTTACGTCACTCAACATGGAATATCTCAAAAACAGGTGGAAAGTAGACAGATCGTATCTGTCACAATTTTCACATAAAGTGTTTTCATTTCTAAAACCTAACATCTTAGTATAATTGACCATTTTTACTTAATTTTTGAAAATTTCTAAGCAAATTAATTATTCTTTTAACGTTTTAAAATATTCATTATGTAGAATTATCACAAGTCTAATTAAATTCTATTTAAATGTATAATTTTTACCAATTTCTATATTCATAACCACAACCTGTCAAATTGGAATTCGTTGGTAAAATTTGTAGCTGGCTTAGATTATTATGATTTGTCGGTAATAAAAAAATAATAACACAGAGACTAAAAACAATAACGTAAAGATAATATTTTGTCGAAATACAAGAGAAACTTAAACATCATAATTTGAAATTGATTTTTTTTCTTCTATATTAAATCATTATCTTTTAACTGTGTACCTTTATTTATTTACATAATATTAATCAATTATGAAGCCATCTTGGCTCAGAATGACGTTATGTGTGTAAGCGCAGTGGTTGCAGCTTCGATTCCAGCTTGGAAATATTAAATATTTGTATTTCCCTGCTGTGAAACGATATTTCACAGCATTGAGATCCGCCACTCAACACACATTTTTCGCGGCAAGTAGATAATAGAGTCCTTATATTAGGTTCCTGTACCTAACCTGCTACCTGCCTTCTCCTGCTTATGTAAATATTTATAATTCATATAGAACTGTATACCTACAACCAAAGTTAGAGATTCCACGTACATTTTAATTAAAGTGATTGCTCCAAATATATGAGAATATAATTTTTTGGATTCCCTCATTCAATTGTGGGAACGTTTTTAAGAATATTTCTATTAAGATAAGGTTTCACGCTTAAATCGACAGGACATATAAATAAATGAATAAAAAAATTATAAAATATATATATTTTATTCATACATTTGTAGATCTGCCTGCCTCTAGCACTGATTCCTGCCTTTCACTAGACAAAATACTTTGGTATGTATGTACTGTAATATCTCAACGAGACGTCGCGTCGTCGCCAGTAAAAAGCTCGTAAACGTACTCTATGAGTATATTAACATCATTGTGTTTGAATGGACTTCGTGTGAAACAGGTAGATTTCTGTGTTAAATACTTTCTTGAGGTTTGCACAAGTTTTACTATTCTAGTTGTTTATGGTAAATAGATATGTTAATGTGAAAAAATATTGATATGCAATTGTCTTCTTTTTTCTCCACCGACTTAGAAAAAGGACCAAACTATGAAGAAAGTGACTCACACACAATTATATTTTTTTATCTCTATATTGGGCAATATTGGGCCACATTTTGTTTTATCAGAGAGGTCTATTTAATCTTCTTCTACTTAGCATTATCCCGGCCTATTGCCAGGGTCTGCTTTCCTACTTAATCTACTCCACTTTGCACGGTCATGAGCAGAGAGGTCTATTTAATCATATTTTCAATATTTGTCCAAATATTATTTCAAAATAATAAATAGCATCTCTCTATATATACAATAAAAAAATTATAATAATTTTATCTATCTCGTCAAAAGAACGTGTACAATAATAATACTGTTGTATCGTGATTATATCGCTTAATGCATTTGGAATAGTCTCTTTACAAGATAAGTAGGTGCAAGTTACATCCGTTTGTACTAACCATATGGTTATTTATAAATAGAGCTCAAGTTAGTATCGTTTAGCGTTTATTGAAAAGAAAAGGCGGTTGTATGTATTTAATAATAATAATAATAGTTTCACGCTGTATCCCGCACATGGCAGGGTAGGCTGAGGGAATCCTAGGAGCTATGTGAACCTAGTGTTAAGACCGTTCCTCGTTTTGCGTGGCGGAACTCAACGCACTTTGCCTTGTTACCAGAGCGAAGAAAATAAAAATTGAAAATTTCATTTTCTTTAATTTTTCTTCACTTTTAGCGTAGTCACGACATACGCAAAGTAGCTGGCAGTGGTTGGATGAGTAGCACCGAAGGTCAAGCTGAGTCGCGTGCCATTGCAGAGGTCTATGTCCAGCAGTGGACGAGGACAGACTTATGATAATGATGATTATGATGATCTTTATGTAAGATAAAAAAATCTTCCTATATTAATATATAATCTATCTGGAGAGAAATCGTTGTTTTATTTATAAATATATGCTGACGAAACATTATGAGACTTAGTACGGTTAAAGTTACAGTACAAAACATGCATGATATTAACTTCATACTGATAAAACATGCATGATAAAAACTAAGTGTCAAAACACTATGTTCTTTACTTTTCACCAGAATTCAAGACACTGAATGTTGAGTGAAGTATATCCTGTACACTCTACTAATTTTTGTTTGACAATAAGTATATCCATTGCATCAACAGCATACCTTTAGCCTACCTATATAGCTTATTACGTACAATCTTGTGTATATTGTAATTGGTAAATCTATATATTATGTTCTCAATGAAATTTCAGGTCAATATTATCGTTTTAATCGGATACAACTAAATCTGTCGATATACGAGTATGTATGTACTTATTGTATTTAAACAGTTTTTATTCAATATAACATTATTAATTTTAAATGAAATTATTGTACCAGATTATTAGTTATTCGATTATTGCAATGTGTTCGAAACATCGGGTTTCCAAAATAAAGGCGGTATAATCACGGTAAAAGAATTTCAATTTATATAAGTGTTCAAAAATTGGGAAAATCAAGTATCTCATAACATATTTAAATATATGTATGTACATTTCCATATTCTAAGTAAATAACTTTCACGTTTATTAAAAATTATCATATTTTTTTCACATAAACTACGTACAAAGTAGTACGGCATTAATTTATTTGACACGTTATAAAAGTAATTAAAAACTATCTAAATAAATGTGAAAATATTCTAACTACTGTGTCCCCGATATAACTATCATGTTAATTTAGAAGGCTTTAGTGGCGCAAAGTAGTTCCGCTACTGAAATCTCAATTTAAGCAGAGAGCGGAGAACGGAGTGACATGACAGGTAACACTCATTTCACCTCCATCCACGCTCTCCTCTATATACATATGAGAGGTAAACCTTGATAATTAAAAAAAAGCTCGAAATATTGTATAAGATACCAAAATCTTTTTATTGTTGTACAATGCATATTATATATAGATAAATTAAAAAATAATATCAAATAACTTTATACAATAGCGTTATTAAGCAATTCTTAGGTTCAAATCCGGACTTGTACATACAAGCATTTAAACTACCATCTTACTAAGACTGTCGGATAGCAAAAAAAAAGGAGAAAGATCTCATTATGCAATAATGCATATTTTAGAAATTCTTTAAACTGACGTGAAATCTTTTTAAATATTAATTAAAATGAATATGACGAGGTCTACTTTGGGTTTCTTTATGAAATTTAATTAAGTAAAAAGTGTCATCACTTTCTCTGACACATGATGCGTAGGTATTTCACATACGAGTACATTAGTTGTTGTATTGTCTTACTTTGACCCACATTTTTTAGTTCTTATCACAATAGAGACACTGGGTCCCCGTTAACGAGCAATTCCCAGAAGAATATATATATTTTTTGTTAGAAGTAATTAATGGGAATTTGAAGCGATAATTAATGTACAGATTTTTTATGATATTGTTATTGTAGCAGTGGGAAATTTTTATTGAAAAAAAAAACAGTTTTTTTGTAAAAATGTCTATATTTCACTCAAATGCATCGAA
This sequence comes from Dione juno, assembly GCA_037127375.1. Classification (NCBI taxonomy): domain Eukaryota; kingdom Metazoa; phylum Arthropoda; class Insecta; order Lepidoptera; family Nymphalidae; genus Dione; species Dione juno. Next base: position 2,218,704 of record JAXRJS010000014.1, read on the forward strand.
TAATAAAATTACAACGCAATATTTCGAAAAATAAGCAGATTCGATAATAAATATGACTCGTTTGACTCGCACACGCAACTATATATTAATGAAATAATGAAATATACATATATACAAATATTACATAAAATATATACTAAAAAGAACTAAAAATGATAAACTATCTTTGGAACAAAAATCTTAAAATATTTGGTAAGCATAAATTTCTTCTACATATATAAATAAAATATTCTGCAAATTATTAAACACTAAAATACAATATATATAAATACATACACACATATATATATCATAAATATATGTATAAAACAGCAAAAATATATAAATATCATGAATACAAATATGAATAATAGAAACAAGTAAATATTGTCATATTTAGTTAGACAGATTAGATAGAAAAATAAATGAATCAATAATTTAGAGTACGTGACAAACAAAAGAAATAAATAAAATATGAAATAAAACAAATATTACGTGAACAACGGTGGTCAACATTCAATAAATAACCTTATTCGTCGAACTTAATAAGTTAGAATAAATTAATTAATTCTAGACCCTTAAGGTTATATTTGCTTAACGTGGGCAGCGTAAGCCAAATTTTGCCCATCTTGTGACCGTCCCCAGCCACCACCGCTTTCCCAACCATGCTCTTCATGAGGTGGTTCAGACCATCCGCTTCCACCGCTCTTGGATTTGGATTCCAGAAGCTTTTTCAAAGCTCCAATAGCGGCAGCGATAAATGCAACCTTTCCAAGGAGGTAAGCCTTGAAGACGGCGAATGCGATGATACCAAGGAACAGGGGAACTAAGGCAGCCAGCTTCAATTTGATGAGAGCGAGGATGGGAAGGAGCTTCTTCAGCTTCTTCTTCTTCTTGCCACGGCCTAGAAATAAGATTGCTTTTTAATGTATGACAAGTGCTTAAGAAATTATTATTTTCCAAATTATAATATAATAACTGGTTATTTTTTTATTATTTCTATTAATTAATATATAATTGGCCGATATAACTGAGATGGTCAATGTTACAGAGTGTAATAAAAGGTTTTTTCTAAGGATTTGATTATCTAGTTAAGATATACACGTTACCTTCTTCTTCTACTGAGTTATCTTCAGTGAATGATTTCGGCATTCTTAATTGCAAGGCATGACTGTCAAGGAAGTCAACGACATTATCCATTATCCTTTCTTCAACTTGAAGCTCTCGCGCTTTAGGGTCATCGAGTAAAGGCTCGTAGCTACGTGCTGATCTCGGGGAACCGGTTCTTGAGAAGGTAATTCCATCCATTACGCTAAAGTCTTTTGCGAAGGCCAAGTTTTCAGTGACTTTCATTGCTTTTTCCTGAAATACAGAATATATTTATTTTTTGAACTTTAACATAGTTATTTTTCTTTGATTTATAAGTAAATTTGCCTCTTTATTTTTATAATTTACTGGTGAAAATTATTATTTGGAAAATGTGCCTAATTATGGTTAAAATTATGGTAATCTATTATTTTGGACAGGTGCCATATGGAATATGCATATATTAATTACACGATAATTTACACAAAAATAAAAATTTACACAAATATACAAACTTAATAGTTCACCATAATAAGCACAAATTCCTTCACCAAAAAAAGCCCAAAAAAATCCTAATTTCAACAAAAACTAGAGAAATGATAGAGATAAATCCTCCCATCACTATCACGTCACATCACAAAATCACATCACAACACTGCACACCTTTAAACACAGCATCGTATCCGTTTCCACACAATCTCTCAAATTCGAGATGAACTTCTCCATCACGCCGTCCTCCTTCGCCGGCATGGCCGTGACCACAGCGAGGCATAGCACGTAGAACGCTTTCATCTTTACACTCAATGTTCAATTGTCAAAGCTACGGGCACACCGTCTGTTTTATTTTGTTGCCCCCCTCCATATGTCACAGTGATGAAATAATAATGTATTAATGGATGGATTTCAATGTTTGTCATACCTACCTACTTGCTTAGAGATTTGTTAGTTCTACTAATTTTTGTGGTTGAATTGAGGTCGTTAAAATCTAGGTGTTTGTGTTTATACGTTAATTTTAAATGAAAATAAGTATTTAAACGAGTTAAATGTGAAGTATAGCTACAAATTGCTAAAAGCTCTATGATATAATTTTGATTTTTAGTTTTTAATCGATAAGCAGTAATTATTTCAGATATTACCGGTTGGAAGAATAGTCATTCTTTTATCGCACAAAGGTCAAATCAAAGAAGCAAATCCATTTAAACTATAATTAATCAAAAGTACGAATTTACTTTTATTTTTCTTTGTAGTGATTTTCATTTACTTGATTTTTTTTATACTTATATATATATGTACATGTATTGTAGTATTGTAATTAATAATTACTGTGTTCGTTCTATCGTTTTATCTTAATTTATCCTTCTATTTTATTTTATATACTCTAGGTTACTTGGAGATATAAAATTAAATAAATTATATTATAATTGTAGTTAAATGTATGTTAACGTATATTTTTAAGTAATATCATGTTCGATCAAGTGAATAATTGATAATTTAAAAACAATAAAATACTAAAGTATATTGTTTTCATATTTATACATTATTTTTAATTACCGTTTTATTTTTTTTAAGCTTTATCCCAAGGGAGTCGAAACGGTAAACACGTCACGTGACGTTTTTTTGTAAAAAACAATTAAAATCGCTATTTAAAGCCATATTATAACTATAAATTAATATTTCTAAGAATAACTAGGTGATATTTCTAATATAAGTAAGTTGCCTTTTGTTAAAGACTGAGTGTATGTCAAGTATAATATGAAAGTTTCTTTTAAGATGACTGTCTAGCGGTCACCACGTTTTTTGTACTCAAAGGTCAGAAGTTCAAGCTTCATTCATGAGTGCTTGCACGAGAAATTTATGCAATTTTCTGAGATATTAAAAAAAGTAATTAATTTTCTTATTGCCACTTTTGCGAAATGAAACAGCGATATTCTTACGCAATTGTACAGCGTTTGACCAGAAATTCCAATATGTTCATCCCAACTTTGGCAGTAGAATGACACTACATTTATTAAGTTCAAATTTTATGTGTAATAAAATCTGTCTACCCTAGACCTAGTGTCCAAGACTCTACGTTCTCCACTTCTCCCTCGAATTAGAGACATTACGTTTTGAGTGGTGGAATTCAACATTCTCGTCTTGCTAGATCGAAGAAATGGTAAAAAATCAATCTCTTGAGTGGGATTCGAATCTAGAATCATCACGTTTACCCTAATCACTGTGAAATCTACATTATGACATTATTTTGCTGAAGCCTCTTAAATTTATTTCATATTCTAAAAAATATCCACTTTATTTCTATATTATTTGGACTTATCCGTTAGATCCTACTATTGAGCTCATTAAGGAAAATCTTTAGGTTTTAAAATCGATCATAAATACAAATATTTCCTGAATTAGTCGAGTTACACTCTGCAATTTTTCTATTTTTTATCTTGTCTTGTATTATAAACTCTTGTAGTCATTTTCTTTAATAACTTTTTTCTATAACATATTCAAGATTAGCTAATCTTCCAGCTGGGACGCGAGCAATTTTATGTTCTAATTTAATTTTTATGATTTTTTTTGTTTAAAACCTATTATAAAATATATAAGATTAAAATAGAGAGACTTTCATTTTAATTTTGACATTATTGTCTTTAATCTTTAAAATTATTCCATTATACTGTATCACTAGCAATAAAACTAAATTTTCTATTCTCATACAGTGTTCTGAGACAGTTCTCAAGCGTTGATCATATAATTAAATTGTGTTTCTACTCATAGTATGGTATACTCTATAAAATAATTCTTTTTACTTTTCTTTAAAATAATAATTTTTACTTGTAATATTACAAAAATATGTGAAAGTTTATGTTTTGCTCAAATGAAATTTTTAATAATTATTTTTTTCACTAATAAAAACTGTGCTAAAATATTATATTACGAAGTTTACTTGAAGTTTCTAAAATGTCTATTGATACAACCTGATTACACTAGCTGTTTGTAGCTAGAAGCTAGTCTTATTCATATTGTAAATTATATATTATTTACTAAACAACGCAAAAAGTGTTAGGGAACTTATGTGGATAAGTGAGCTTTAAAGGTACTGCATATTGCTGGGTAAATAAAGAGAACTTCGCTACTTTTCGAACAAGTTTCGAGACATTACGTGTTGAGTGGTGGAAGTCAACACCGCTCTTTTTATTCTTAACAGAGCGAGAAAATGAAATAGTTTATTCCCCTGAGTGGGAATTGAACCCACAAACGTCGTTCTCACAGTCAGCTTGGCAGCTGTTGTGACGCTGCGCCACGACGACGTTTTGATCTACGTTTTGATTTACAAGAAAAGTGAACCTATTTTCATATTAAATAAACATCCGAGGCCTCCATGGTGCCACAGGCTTATATTAAACTTTGGTTGGGAGTTCGATCTGCACTCGAGGAAGTAATTTTTCATTTCCACGCTCTGGTAAGACAAAAAGCGACGTGAGTTTCGCCATTCAACATGCAATGTCTTGAATATGGAAAACGGAGTGTCTTGACACTAGGTTCTCTCTGCTCTTATGTTGCTATATGTGGGATAAATGTGAAGGTGAAATAAAACTAAGCAATTGACCTTTACATTGTTGAAAAAAATATATTCATCGTATGACGTCCGTACATTTTTGTAAACTTTAATGTATCATTCTTTCTATGAAAACTTGTCTGTCATTAGAATTAAATTTAATATAGGCAGGTACATTCTGTCTGTGACTTTTTCTTTTTTATCTAGTAATTTATTTTTATAGTCACTTTCTTACTAAAATGACACAATAAATGCCTGTGACTAATTTCTCTGCCCTATTTTTACACGTATAGATCCATATACTCTATATTATTCATTTGAAAATAATAATAACTTTTACACAACTTTACAGTTCAATAATATATACATTATTTAAAGTATCAATTTAAAACTTTCATACATATCTTTATTAATTCAACAAATTTCTAATATTATGGAATTACGTTTATGACTTTCCAAAGCCATTAATAATTTGGCAATATATGTATATATAAGCTATTTGTTTGTTATTTGTATGCACGTGAATAAAGCTATGAGCCGATTTGAAGGCACAGCGTATTTAGCGAAAGTATAGTAAACGAAACCGTATAGAACATGAATTCAAACTGCCCAATTATGTAATTTTTGCCTTCTTGACCGTCAGAGGCCAGTACAGACGTGCGATCATTTATTACTCGCTAAATAATTCCATGTTTACGTAATTTTAGTTTTCGATTTCACATTGTATCCTGCATATAGTAGAATAATACAACAATTGTAATGTAGTGTCACAACACTCCATTCTCCGTCTTTGAAACTAATTTGAAATCGGAATGGGGAATAAAAATAATTTTTTTTTCTTCAATGGAGATCTATATTTTATGTTTAGTTTCGAACAAAATATAACTTTTAACTATACTTAACTCGAAAGATTTTTATTTAATTTAAATTAATTATTTTTTTTTAATTTGACTATCATGTTAATCTAATGGTGGTAGAAGAAAATTGTGTATGTATGGTCCTTGGAATCCTGTATGGGAGCACTAAGAGAGAAATCTCGAAATTCCAACGGTAAAGAGAAGATAATGTGTGCTACAGCTCGGCTAGTTTAGAATACTCTTCAATTACTAACAAATTATATAGATTTAATGAAAAACAAATTAGTCGCCAGTATACATCTCATGTGCGGGCTGTAACCAATCGTAAGTAACTTTTATTTTCACTTAACATCTCTCTTTGTTCCAACGTATGACCGTGTAAGCGTTATCTTATTTATAATAATTATATTCTATGTTTATTTATGAAGCTTTTCCCTTTTTTTTATTTGTGCTGTGTACATTTTGCTTGCTGTAGCGTGACGTTTTAAGATGTAGTGGGATGGAACATTTTAAAATTTTCGTTTTTTGTATAATATTTTTAGAATCTTTTCTTCAAGTTGTGGATTCAGTCTCCAGTTGGGGGAAAGTTTGTATTATTTTATTTTATAGAAAGAGCGCGGCTTCGAATTCGACCAATTAACACAATAAGTTTTAAAAATTGGACGGACTAAGACACTAAGTCACTTCGCTATGATGACCCTAAATAATAATACCTTCTATATATCTATATGAAAGCACATTATATTGAGAAATCACAACACAAACGGACAGTTCAATTTTATCCATAGATAGATTTTGAAAATACCGTTTGAGGCATTCTTTTAAATCGCATTTAGACAACGTCAAGATTCAAAAGGAAAAAACACATATATTATGTACTATGATATTATATTAGAGTAAATCCGAGAACATCGATCAAGCAAATGAAGCTGTAAAATCAATAGTAATCGCTAGTACTAAATACTCAATTCCTATTAAGAGCTATGTAACAAGAAACGTGATGAAAAAGCAAGAATGAATATTAATAATCTAGTAAATTGTAGATTATGTTATTATATAAATAATAAGCTTAAAAAATATAGTGATTCAACATTCCATTCTTTTTGACGACGTTATAAGAAGGGTGACGTCTGCTTGTCGTCAAGCTATATATATTTTTATTGAGTTAATTAAATAAATATCGTGGGAATTATTTAAAAACGGTCAAGTGAAAGAGCAAGTACAAGTGTGAGTGTTCCGTACCAATTTTATGATTGAAGTATAATAATAATGATAACTTATAAAATTACAAATATCTTGGTGTTTTTGTGTGATAAAACTATAAATTACCAACCTTCCTTTATGTGTACTACTCATTCTCATTTCTTTCCAAATTCCATTACTTTAACGTAAAGTACTTCCCTCTAACGTAGAGGGAAGTACCTACCCTATAGCTAAGGTTACACTGCGAGTATCTAAATATGTGGTGTAAATGAAGCATACGCGGACGTATTTTTATTTAATTTAAACTTAAGGATTTAATATTTTCATATTATATATTAATTTCAACTTAATATACCTATGTGTTTTTAATAAAAAAAGTATTAACAGACAGACAGGAACAAGCAGCAAATATATGAAATAATGATTGCGTTTTTTCTTTTGAAATACGGAACCCTAAAAATTGATAAGTATTGCTACTCTACTATATTACATTTTTATTTCATGAGAAATATTTTAATATAAGTTGTAAAAAGGGAGAAAGTTTCAGTAATTTTTATCTAATAGAAATGTCATTCACACAAATTTACTTACAACAATGGTGTATTGATAGTGAGCGATTGATGAAAGCTTTGTTTACAAATACAATGACGACAATTATTCATGGCTTTCTTTGAATTTATCGTTTTTTTTAATTCCATGACGTATTCTGTACGAAATAAAGTTTAATTTCTATATAAGTATACTATAAGAACTTTGGAATTGTATGACAGAGTATACAATACCAAATAGAAGCTACAGTGAGCTTTTCATAAGTTTTAACTATATATATATATATAACCAAAACAACGGCTGTAATAGTTAAGGCCCCGAATGGTACACTACAGCACACGAAGCCACAAATAAAAAAAATCAATATATTAACAGCAATTCTTAATATTAAATATCTTTTGCCTACCCTGCTATATGCGGGATACAACGTGAAGCTAAAAACAATATGCTATGGGTTCAGTTCAGTTCAGTTATATATATATATATATATATATATATATATATATATATATATATATATATATATATATATATATATATATATATATATATATATATATATATATATATATATATATATATATATATATATAAAATTGAACTGAACTGAACTGAACCCATATCCTTATCCTACAAAGTTACATATTTTACCAAAACATCAACAGACTTATATATCTTATTCACGGCTTGCATATATCGATACTTGTTAAATAATGTCGTACTTTTGGTGAGAGTGTGTTATGCATATTCAAATATTAATTAACAAAGGAAACTAAGATTTAAGCCCCTAAGTTAAAGTTGAAATTTGATTGGAGTTGTATATCGGAAGATGCGTCAAAGGATTCGTCTTGAATGGTCATCATTGGAATATCTAAGCGATTTTCACAAATGAATCATTTACAAAACGTTCTAAATTTCCCTTAGGGCTCCAGTTAGAATAAAGAAGAGGCTAGTTTTACATTTGCATCGAAAATTATTCTACCCTTTTATTCTCTCCTTATATAAGTGGTGGTGGAATCCAAAGAAAAAAAATATAAAATACAAATATATATATATATATATATATATATATATATATATATATATATATATATATATATATATATATATATATATATATATATATATATATATATATATATATATATATATATATATATATATATATATATATATATATTACATACATTCAAAATGATTTCGAATGTAAAAATGTAAAATGGAGTCTACACTGATATATTCGGGATAAAGCGTGAAACATATGAATTAAATTAATTCTGTAAGATAAGTTAATATATAACCCCTTACAACTATAAGCAATAGCTTACAAAATAAATTCAATAGTTATTTTGTAAATTAAAATTGCCGAGAGACAAGAATACATAAATCAATAATAACACTTGGCTAAAAGGATCTATATAGAGGCTATATAGGCTAGCATATATTAGTATCCAAATTCCAAACGACTACAGGTGAAAAATTCACTGACCCACAAGTCTCCATGGCACGGCAATAAAATTAGAAAGCCATATATAAATAGCTATGCGATTGTTCATAACGTAAATTAAATTGAATAATATCAGAAGGCTTCAGTGTTAGGTCATTCGACGTACTTGTATGACAAAATCTTCGACAACTCGAATTCCGGTTACAGACTTACAATCGTGACGACCAAACAAAGAAAGTAACGTGACTTGGCAAGGCAGGTTGTGTACTAAATGTACCTACTAGCTAAGAATACTAGGTATACTTGTATATTTTAATTTTTTTATAGCTTTTATGTGACAATGACATAAAATTCAAATTTTGGTCGCTTTTTAATTTGTCAATATATGGTGAAATATAATAGATAATATATTTCTTTCTGAAAAACTGGAACTTCAATAACAATACTTTTTTTTTTAAATACTGGGCCCACATTTATATTATTTATATAAACATTTTTATCGATAAAACTCCACTTAACTCTAGGTACGTTGCTTAAATAATGTACATAAAATCTACTATGATTATGAGTTATGCCTAAAGAAAATAGATAGTATAGATAGAGAGAAAATAGATAGATAGAATAGAGTACAACAATTTGTGTACAACAACAGATTGTGTGGCTATATTTGAATGTCAGTATTATTATAGGTAGTTGTCATACAATAACAAGTCACAAGTACAAAACTATAAGGGTTATGATGAGACCAGTGCCTAAAATTATTACGTTGTCGATGGACTGACACATTTATTTATATATATATATATATATATATATATATATATATATATATATATATATATATATATATATATATATATATATATATATATATATATATATATATATATATATATAATATATATATATATATATACTAAGTATGTATATGTACTAAGTAGGCGTGTACTAAGTTCGGGAAGTGACTGACTGTCTGACACTTTTGACCAATACAATAAAACAAAGCGCTGAAATTGTATTTTATCCATTAAATAACATGGGCACTGTCTGACATGGAGACTGGGCATTCCAGACTTTTACTTATTACATCAAAACACGGCGTTGAACTCCACCACTTAATATGTAATGTCTCAAAAGAAAACAAGTAGCGGAAAATCTCATATTTTAATGTGAATTTTCTTTTCTGCCTGGATATTTGAAGGTAAAAATGGTTCCAAGTTCCTATTTCAAAATTCAATATGTTTTGATGAAATTTTTGTATTTTGATGAACAATTTGGATGAATTTACACTAAAGACTTGATATAAGTACTTATTTTATATTATATAGAATATATGTGTATGAAACAATAGTATTATATGGATCGATTACTTTGAAAGTGGTCCAAGTCGGTTTTTTAAAAAAAAAAGTATATGTATTATCCATTTTTTATTCAATGTAAAAGTAAGTGTAAGTGTAAAAATAAAGTATATAAATAATTCAGGTTTAATTTCTTAAAAAGATCTATATTTAGAAAAATTTTAAATTCCTTGTAGTTGATAAGTTGCGGTCATTTTTTGCTAACGTATATTACGTTAAACTTTAATTTTCTCGGAACTGGAGAAAACTGACTTACAGCTGTTTAAAACAAAACGGTCCATATATCTATATTATTGTTTTATTATTTTCCTTCTGTTGACATTTTTTTTAGATTGAACTACATATTGTTAAACAGTCTTCCTTGTAGCAGATTTAAGTCAGTCTTCCTTGAAATGCTATTTTTTAGTCAAAGAGGAAAATTCTCTACGTAGAACAACTTAAAGAAATGGCAATTAATCTTAAGCGCCATAGTTTGTTTTACAGTTTTAATTAGTAGTAAAGTATTGATAAAAAAACAAAACCTTCGTTTCCTCACCAGGACGTCTCGATACACTATAAGTTATGGATTTTATTACCATAGATGGGAAAAATTACATTTAATAAATAAGCTTTTATTTATTTATGACTAGAAAGATTTTTTTTTATTTCTGGACCTGGATATCTAGACAGCTAGACCCTGAAAATAAGTTCAATAAACAGTAAAGAAAGTCAGGTCATAAATGGATAATAAACGGTAGAGTCTCAAAGGATGTTGATGTTTTGTCATACAGATTAGAAATTTTTCTTTACTTTAAAAGCCTAAAATTCATAATAGTAGTAGAAATTACTAAACAAAACTAAAACAACACATACAACATACATTCTATTTTTAATATATATAATACTTATATGTATTTGTATATATATACAAATATAGAAAATATTATGTAATCTTAATAAATTCTGCTTCTACAACAATGAAGTCGAAAGTGTTGAGATATATGTGAAGTCTACAACTTTAGAATATAGATTCACAAAGCTCACTGTAAATGTAAATTTATTGCGAAAGTGAAAGTTAGTGAGAATACATAGCTTTTTAAGAAACGTATTCGTCTTTTAATTATGATTTATTTAACAAAATGTATAATATATGCAGCTGGTAGAGATAATGTATTTAATGCCAATCAAACGTTAATTAGCAAATGTGAGTGTTGTCAGAAATCTGTTAATACTCCACTGTTGTATAAAATTTTTACATAAATATAAATTTTCCTCGAATTGTAAAATTGATATGGAATATATTTTTATTTAATTGGCGTTTTATATACTTTGGCATATAACAGAGGAAGGAGAGACACATGTAAGTAGGCTGTCGCCATTTGAGTTGCGGAAATCAATTCCGCATTTTCGTACCAGACATGGAGACCAAACCCAGCATCACCAAATTTTACAGTTAGGCACTGGTCCACTAAGCCACGATGGCCTGAAATCATTATAATATTTAAATATATTTTGTGTCATCAATAAAGAAATATTTTTGAGAACATATTTAACAAATATCATTTTAATGACAAATGTTTAATATACTTCTTGATACAAAATCAATTCCTAGACCACTATTTTCTCTATTAAAATAAATATTTATGCAAGTCGGTAATTAATAATAATTTAAAACAGTAAAATTTAATCAAATAGAAAGTGTATAACGGAATGACGACTGGTGAGTAGCTGCATCCTATCTGGCCAGTCCGTAAGGAATTTAACGAATATTAGTTATATGCATACTAATGAGAATTTTCCGTGTTACCGTTTTATTTAAAGTAATCTCTTGTAACGGTTCCATTATTTTATTTTATTTAGTCTTTACTATTTATACTTATATTATAGCTGAAGAGTTGGTTTGGTTAAACGTGTTTATCTATAGATTTACTAGTTCTAGTAGGCTATAGGATATAGTCTGTAAGCTATATTACATCTTGCGGTAGTAGTTACGGCGTATATATACTACTCTATATAAATGCTTCCATTTGAAATAAACGAGAAAAGCAGCATTTAAAAGCTTGTATAAAATAAAATTTAAACTTGAAATAATACAAATTGTTAAATAAAACAATAATTATATTTCATGTTCTTTATTTGTACGAGTCATTTGTGAGACTATAAAAAGGAAATATAAAGCTACATATACATAGGTACATACAGTTTACGTGTGATGGTAAATAGATAGAATATATATATATATATATATATATATATATATATATATATATATATATATATATATATATATATATATATATATATATATATATATATATATATATATATATATATAGCATTGTGATAAATAGTTGGTGAATATTTAATAACGAAATAACATATAAATGTAATATAAATACTATTACATAAAATTATAATGCAAAATTGAAAGTTGATATGAAAATATAAAAAAATATAATATAATGTTACTTCATATATAAAAATGATTCAAAAAAAAAATATGAGATGAGGCAAAATATACAGCAAATATTAAAAGAATATCTAAATATAAACATTAATTATATACAATATTTACAATATATACATATTAGCTAAACATTAATATACAATTAAAAAGTGTAAAATAGAATAGTAATTTATAAGAACACTATGAAAATGAAATATAATATAAGGACTTACAAGACAGGACTAGGACTAAATCACATAATAGCAATACTAAGTAAAAATATCAAAGAGAACAATATCATATTTGTTAAAAACAAAGTACACAAATACGGATACCGTATAAGATGGGAAAAATATACTAACATAGTATAACGAGAGGGATCATACAAATTCAGAACACACTTTATGGGAAAACAAAAACAACGGTAATACTTTACCATCCCTTACAAAGGGATACAATAAATATTCAATAAATATTCTTAGACTTACTAATAAATAAATCGCATGCTTAACTTTATATCGTTCGTATAGCTAAGGAATACTTTGGGTCATAGAATCGATCCTTGTAGAACCCTATCCCTAATCAGATTTAGCATGTCCAGAGTAGGCTAGGTTTTGTGCTTCGTCGATTGATCTACCCCATCCATGGCCACTGCTGGCGTAGTGTTCCTCGTGATGAGGATGGGCAACAACTTCGTAGCTTGTTTCCTGATGTTTACTTGCTAGCAGCTTCTTCAGAGCAATAATACCAGCGACCAGGAGTGAAATCTTGGCTAGGAGGACAGCCTTGGTAGCAGCGAAGGCAATGATACCCAAGAACAGAGGAATGAGAGCCAGGATCTTGAGCTTAGCTATGGCCAACAGAGGGAGGAGCTGCTTGATCTTCTTCTTTTTGCCGCGAGCTGTAAATAATATAAATATTTTTTACCTATTACTTAATGTAACTTCAAAAATAATAATACTTTTATTACTAAGCCCAGTTATTATTATTGTTTACTCAGTCTAACAGCTTTCTTGATTAAATCGAAAGTGGTTTTCGTATATTCAACATTCCATTCTATTTTCGCTTTACTGTTTCCTCAATAATATTTGTCATATTCAATGAAATGATCACACACTTACTAGCATTTGCTAACGGATTCATGTTCAAAGACCTAAAAATTTAAAATTAAGTTTTAAAGATCCTACGTATTTTCACACATGCTGCAAGTTAACATAAAGACAAATATTCTATGTGCTAATCCATAATATATGAAAAAATTTAGTAAATTTAAAATTATTTAATAAAAGCTGCATAAAAGCTTCCATATATATTTGTTTGACTTTTGGAATATTGAGGGTTTCCATTATACAAAATAGTATGTAACTTTCTCTGATGTTTCAACACAAAATCAAAGTCCCCATAAGGGAGTACAATCTTCAAATTGATTAATATAAATATCAAAAATTTTGATCAAGCTACGATTCGATTGGACAAAGCGTATCGTAATTGTACAATCGTAGTGGCAGATCAACTTTCTTTAAAGAAGAGTTGGGAGCGGTCTGTTATGGGTCGATTTCTCGATGACTCGCCAACAAAACTGGTTTGCTCATGAAAGCTTGAAGGACTTGAGCGGAAACGTCTAATGACCGTAGGAGGAATGTACCACTTTCATGGCCTAGTGCCGATAAAATGTTGATCACGTAGAAGGACGTGGAACGCTTGCTATGTAAATACTGGACGCATTCCAGCTACACTATGAATGGACGATACGTTGTTTAATATTTTATTAATGTGCAGGCTTTGAGCTTACTTAATATAATATGTATGTTATAACTGTTTTAATGTATGGTTGTATTCTTTTTTTCGTTTTTTTAAAGATGTTTATATATTATGCGATATCATAACGAATTAAGTGTCTTTGCTTAATTCTTAAATAAAGTTATATAATGTTTTATTTGGTATTTCTTTTATTTAAATTTTGCTTACCACATCCAGTCAAGCTTAATGTATATTCCATGTTTTCTAATGAGCCATTGAAAAACCGCTAAGTGGAATGAGACCACTTGCTAACAAGCTCTAGACACGAGTGTATTCAATGTTAACTTCACTTATCTATTTGCTACCTGTTTCTTATATATTTATTGTTACTTATATAAATACATACATACATATATTAAAAACGAAGAAGAATTGGTACTACTCTACTTTAATGGAGTCGATACCGTTATAATAAAAGCTGTGTCATAAAGTCGGTAATGAATATATTATCAATGAATGATTAAAGATCAATATATGTTAATAAGCAAAATTGTGCAGTCATTTAAGATTTTGATTATTTTTCTTTTATTCTGATAAAAAATCACACATTTAAATTTATTTTAAAATGTACATTTAAATACGTAAAGGATATTACGCAACCGATAAAGCTATCACTTTACTATACGTGAAAGTGAACGGAGCTAATTAGTATAACCATAAAAACAAGCAATTTTATTAAGATACGAGTATGTCAAAAGTGACCAAATTAGATTTCAAAAAAATTGTCGTCTTCTAATTTATTTTTGTAGTCACAATACATTAATTTTGTTTTTTAGTTAAATATTCATATTAATGAGTATTATATGTGTATTTTTTTTAATTTAATTTTTTTCTTGGTTACTTAGAAAATATAAATAATTTGTAATTATAAAATGAAAATTAGTTAACATAATAATGTGATGACTTGTTTCCTTCTGCTCATTTTAAATTAAAATAAAACAATAGAAGCTCTATAAGTACCCAATAAAAAGTAAAAGTACAATTGATCTATAAATTACATCGTCATTGAACTTCAAATCGTGACGATGCTTCAATTGCACTTTAGAGATCCTTAGGCTGATGACCTTTCTCTATCCAACTTATATTACGGTAAAGACGGTCTCTAGTTTTAATTTTCTTCTTCATAACTCACAGTATTTTAATAAATTGCTTTTCTGATACAAATTGATGGTTATACGACCATTTAAATGTTCAAAAAATCAAGTGAAAAATTAAATACACCAAACGGATTTTAAGATTAATTATGTAAGAGTCTTATTGTAACTATATATAAACTTTTTGGATTACAATGTTAAATAAATATTAAATCAAATTTTCAAAATTCAAAATTAATTTCAAAAATATATCACGCTTGACTACTTAAGCCATTGTTTTGCTCTATTTGCTCAACATTGAACATTGAAAAGTAAACCGTAAATTAAGTCGTTTATTTAGTCTCGCGGTGCGACCTACTTCAGTTTATTTGTACCTTTTGCATGCTGTAATACTTTCCTTTGTGATAATATTCTTTAATATATACTTTTTTCTGTATTACATAATATTGTGCAAGTCTTTCGTGATAAAAAAATGAAAGTTAAACTGTTCAATCGTGCTTTTAGTGGTTTGTTAGTGGATGTATGTATAATAAATTAGCTTCGCGTTGGAGCTTTACAAACCATTTTTTTTGTTATCTAAACAACTTGGGAATTAATTTTTAGATGATATTGATACCTCTATTATTTGTAATAGTGAATAATGAATTCATTATTTCAATTTTTTTTTTATGTTAGAAGGATTTTGTTATTTCTTAATAAAGCTTACCTTCTTCGAGAGATCGCTTCATGCCTTCTACAGCTGATGATGGTAGACGAAATTGGATCACGTGGTTCTCCAGAAAATCAGCAGTGGAGTCCACAAGCCTGGACTCTACCTGGGCCTCTCTAGCCTTGGGCTCATCAGCCAAAGGTTCAAATGCTCTAGCTGACCTAGGAGAACCAGAACCCAAGAGGGTGACACCCTCAGCAATACTCATCTCCCTCGCCGACGACAAGCTGTCCACATATTTCAAAGCTTTTTCCTGCAACCAAAAGCAATATTGAGTTCAAATGAACTTATCAAGCACTGTCACATCACAAAGGACACTTTCAGAACACACCTTCAGGCACAAGGACACATCTCCATCAGCACACTCCTTGACTGCTCCAATAACGCTGGTTACAAGCCCTGGGTCGTTGTCTTTCTCCAGGGCGGGCATACCCTGGGCGGCTGCCACCAGAAATAGGACAAATGTGGCACGTATCATGTTTGTTCACCCTTGCGGTAAGCTAACTCAAAGTGGTGCTACGCTGTATAGACGGACTGTTTTAAGGCTCTCACCCCACCACTAGTAGCCGCATCAAAAGTGAACTTAAAGGCCGTATAAACTAGTGCGTCAGAATTGTTTCATGCTAATAAATTGAACGTGCATAGGTTTTGGAATCAATTAATGATTATATATATATTTTAATATAGTTTGAAATTCAAAATTTAGAAAAGGTTAAATATTTTGTTAGTATAAAAAAGTAGATTTTATTACTTTTTTTATTACTTGTAGAAAGCTTACTTTAATTTTTTATTTATTTATATGACATAGAATGTGCAGTAACTTAAAGTAGCTAATTAAAATATGAATGGTTTGTGAACATAAATTATTCGCTTTTTCTTGCGAAGCATGGTACGCTGAGGGAACCTAGTTTAAGGACCAATTTAGAGACTTTGATTAATGGAACTCAATTAATTCCGCGTTGTTTTTAAATATGCTCTATATAATTAAGAAATATTTAATTTTAAATAATAAAAAAAAATACTATCGAGTAACGTAATTTAACGCTGTTGGAGTGCTAATTGTAAGCTAGTTGCTGTAATGGAATCTAACTTCAATTTAGGCAGTAGTATTAATGAAGTTTTAAACATTCTATTATGGGTGGAAAATTATCAATAAATTTATGCCACCTCTATATAATAGTGTAATGATATATTATGTTCCATCAGCCATCAGCCATCAGCCATTATTGTTAGATGAGGAAAATTTGTAAGCGTAATTTATATTTCTTCTTGCACATATTTAAAAATATATATTAATCTTAACAACATATTAGATTGTTTGCTTTTTTCCTTTCTCACGAAAAGGAACAATGATCACCGTGAACGAGGAAACCTTATATTAACACTTTCTAACCGTGTTAAACATCTTGCTCTAATTATATCTTATAAGAATATCGCATTGTTTTAGATATTATTTGATATATTTAGTTTATATATATATATATATATATATATATATATATATATATATATATATATATATATATATATATATATATATATATATATATATATATATATATATATATATATATATATATATATATATATATATAAAATTGTAGGCTACTTAATAATAAAATAAAATTACAATATTAATATATTTACAATTTCTTTATACTCGTAATTTTATTAATAATCATATAATATTACAGCATAATATTATAAAACGATTCAGGCGATATAATTTCCATTTACAAATTTTATATTAAAACATAAATTGGTAATAAAAATGGCTGTTTCCTATCATTTACATGAAGTGCACATGTTTTCAGGTAAAAAAATTCTATATACTTTTATTTTATCACGAGATTGGGATGTCCAAGTCCTACACCTTATCACTAAGATAAGGTCAGTCAGTCACTAATTTGTATTATATAAATATTTTGATATTAATTATAACTTGTTATGAGTCATTATTTCACGCTATAAGATTGCTTTCTTTTAATTTTATTAAAACGTCCAACATATTAAGAATTTTTAATATAAAATATGTATTTCCATTACTTTTGGAGAAAGGTGAAAATCGTTACGATCCAATTATTACTATATAATGTAAATAATTATAATAATTAACTTCATTAACTTTGTTTTTATGTTGAACTATGTTAGCTTATAAATCATAGCTGTGTTTGATCTACATACATAAAGGCATTGGGCAATGTTAAATAAAGAAATCAATTCTAGTCGAGGCTATCGTGGCGCAGTATTTACAAGGCTCGATTCCATCTTGTTAATTATCTCTTACTCTAGTAAGCAGAGAAACACACACAATTTCTCTATATGTCTTGTACGTCGAGAACGAAGCGCGTCCAATACTAGGACTACAGGCATATGAATCTACAAAAATAGATTATAATACGTATTTTATTCAAGCCTTTTGGTGTTATTTTTTTTCACGAGTACAATTACGTTTTGATGTAATGTTTATATTTATAAGTTACAAGTTACCAATATCTTTGAGAGAAATTGCATGGTTAGGTTCTGCCAGTACTAAGTTGAAGTAAATGGTTTTTGTCGTAATTAACACTAAGTTTGATAAATTCACATATTTTAAGTTTCCTTTTATTATATACATATATATATATATATATATATATATATATATATATATATATATATATATATATATATATATATATATATATATACATTTTTGTTTCTGGTATGGGACAAGTATGGCATGTGATCAAAGTAGTTGCAATTTGAAAGTGGTATAAACAAGTATACTTTCGCATTATCATTCTATTTATATAATATGAGATACTTCGGAGCGAAACATTTTAACGGTCAAGATAAATCTGCTTTTTTAGTATACCTGGTGCAATTTTTTTTATAATAACATATGGATAATAGAATTAGTTTATAATTTTATAAGAACACCTTAAAAAAATTTATTAAAACATATTACTTAACTATATATTTCAATATATTTTTTAATGAATTTTGTTTTCATTTTAAGCGAATAATTATTTGTTTATACTTAAAAATATCAACTATAAAAAAATAGTTTTTCATCAACTTGAAGTTAAACTAAAGCAAAATTTCAGCCTGTTGTACACCA
Source organism: Dione juno (assembly GCA_037127375.1). Lineage (NCBI taxonomy): Eukaryota > Metazoa > Arthropoda > Insecta > Lepidoptera > Nymphalidae > Dione > Dione juno. The sequence continues at coordinate 2,237,858 of JAXRJS010000014.1, forward strand.
GGCAATCGAGGGAACTGTCGATTCGTTACAACAATTTTGCGACCAGGCATTAAACACATTGGCGATCCATCATTTTGTTTGCCTTTCCAACTTTCATATACACATATAATATGATGTATGTAAGTTTGTGTATACTTCTATAGAACAGCTCCTATAGAATCGTAGATGCTGGTGATATCTATATATTCTTCATTATCAATTCTGTGTATAGACCATTGTAATCTATTTTATAGCTGGTGATAGTGAACCTGATACTTTGATGCCTTCTCGAGACAAATATTTTATAAAGTAACGTAAAGTAAAAGTATATAAAAAACTATAATCATATATAGTAGCAGACTAACAAACATATTAATATGTTCAATAAGGCGGCTTTATTGCTTATCGTGAATTACCATATTTTGAATTATATAATCGTTTATGTTCCGATTCTTGCACGGTGAAATATACAAAGTAAACACTAATAATTAGTTAAAGTCTTTTCAATATATTTTAGAATCATCTCAGGATTAAAGTCAACATCTAGACACTAGGGCAAACATTTCATAACTTGACTAATATACTTGATAGTGTATCTATTACTAAGCTACTTACTTTATTTTTTTTTATTTCAATATATTTTGTAAACACGGACAAAGACATTACCGACGACAACTGTAGGCCAACCAGAAATCTAACTAGAAAAAAAAACAAAAGAACCAAATATGGGTGTTTTCTATAGTACATTTTATATGATAATTATATAATTAAGCTCCGTCTTTCTCATAATTCATCATAAACATTAGCAACGAAAATAAACAAAAAAAAAGGCACAGATAAAAAAAGCTTAAGTTGATGAAAATATAGAGTAAATAAACACGTCATAGGTAGGTGAACAAAAAAAATAAAAACAATCTACTTCAATGAGAGACGTGTCATAGGAAATTCCTTTTACACGTTTGCAAAACAATACTTTTATTTATTTATATTTATTTATATAAGGTTCACCAGCAGTTGTTAAAATAATGCTCTTTTAATTAATACATGCAACAAGGTTTAGAAATAATTGTACAACTATATAAAGGTAAACACAACATGCTATTGTTATTGTAATTGCCATACACAGTATACTTAACACTAATATCCTTAAAAAGAAAAAAAAAATCACATATAGTATTTATAGTTTTTAACATGCTAATACAAGTTATAACAATACACACAAACCGTGTTTAAAGATGACTAACCAACTGTAACTTATTTTGTGTTATTAAAAGAATCATAAAAAACATCTGCAACCATACTGTACTTATTTAAAAGGTTGCACAAACGAGGAATTGCTGAGTTAGCTCCTAGTATAGTACGACGAAATGGGTCAGACAGTGGTGTAATCTTGGATCGGGGGCCACAACGAGGTACTCTAAAGTTTAAGCTACTTATGATTTTAGGACAGTCAAAATTATTTTTTAGGACTTTATGAATAAAACGCATATCTAAGAGCAATCTACGATTATCGGAAGAAGGTATTTTAAAATATTTTAATTTTTCATCATATGAACCTAACTTTTTTGCGTTACCTGTAAAAAATGCTAAGTTTCACATTAAACGCTTTTGAATACGTTCAAGCCTCAAAATGTGTGTTGCATAATGTGGACGCCATACAACACTACCATATTCCAGAATACTTCTTACGAGACTTGTATAAAATAATCTTTGTGTGTGGTTTGAGAAATTTTTTTGACATACGAATAACGGTTTGTTATAAGTTTTTTGAAGCTCTCTTTACAGTCTCTTCTATGCATGGTAAGAAAGTCAACTTTGAATCTACTACTATACCCAAGTCTTTAAAAACAGTAACTTCTTTAAGCATTTGTTCATTAATGGTATATGTTGAAGAAAAAGGGTGAATATTACGTGTAAATTTAATACATTAATACTCATTCCATTATTATTGCACCATTGGACTAGACGGTCGATGTCCCTTTGAAGAATGATTGATTCATCTAATGTACTTACAGCTCTAATAAATTTAAGTCCATCCGCAAATATATACGGAGTTGAGTTTTTAAAATATACCACGACATCATTAAAAATTAATTAAAAAGAGTAGGATCTAAGTGGGACCCTTGAGGTACCCCTGATAAGATGGTTTGATTTCTTGACTTATATCCATTTATTACAACATAAAAAGAACGGCCCTTTAAATATGACGAAAACCAGCTCAATATACCTACAAAACCATAAGCGGCTAGTTTCCCCAACCAAATATCGTGTGGCACACGATCAAAAGCTTTGCTCAAATCAGTATAAATTGCATCTATCTGCAATCGCTTATCAACCGCCTGAATTAAAGTATCTGTAAAAGTTACAAGATTTGGGACAGTTGATCTGCCCTTTACAAATCCATGCTGTTGATCTGTTAAGGAAGGCTTGAAGTGTACATTTATAATAGAACATATAAGATCTTCAAATATTTTAGCAAAGTGCGTTAGTATTGATATTGGTCGATAATTTTTTACCATAGTTTCGTCATCTTGCTTATACACAGGTACAACTCTAGCTTCCTTCCATTTTCTAGGAAATATTCCCGTCTTAAGTGATTTATTATATAAATAATAAAGTGGCAATGAAGAATTATTTGCACACCTAACAATGAACAAAGAAGGAATATTATCTGACCCAGCGCCTTTAGAAATATCAAGGGATTTTAGTTAATCGAGTATATTTTTTTCTGAAATTTCTATACAACATAATGGAGTAACATTAACATTTCTTAATGCATTGAGTTCATTGCAAATATTGAGCAAAAAGATTGCAAATATCTTCCCCGTTACTAGTATTAATTTTATCATTACTTATTGTAGCTAGATAATTACTTAACTGTTTGTTACTTAAATACTAAGGCATCATTGTAATACAAACTAATAATTTAATGATCTCCATACATTTGGTTAATATTAACGTAGCTTTATCTCATATTCTTGCTGCTAGTAACAAGAGAGGATCGATTTGTAACTCGTTTAGTTGCTATCTTTTTGCCAATTTTAATCTATTATCCAGTCAATACTATAATATTTTGAATAATACTACCCAGTCATTAACTCGTAAAGAGGAGGTGAAATTAAAAAAGCATAAGAAAATTTTTAAATACAAATATAATATCCATAGTATACTCGTAAAGCCTGTATTGAAGATTGACAACACATATGCTAAGGAAATGTATAGAGAATTGGTCATGACTAGTTATCAGATATGTTGGATAGACGATTATGAACAAAATTTTTAGCAGGCTCACTTGATCATATCTGAACTGCAAAAAGACGATCAGGCCAGGATTTTTCTTTTTTTTTATTATCATACTACAATCACTTTTATTTGCATAATAGGCACATCAAATAAAGTAATGTAAGTAATACAGTTAAATGTAATGCCTCTCGAAGTTGAAGAAGAAATCTCTCGAATGGGAATAGAAATTGCGCATACTACGACACAACAACAGCTTTACCCCTTATCCCGCATATAGCATGTACAGAGATATATAGCTTAGACCGCTTCTCGCTGGAATTTCAGACATTGCAGATTGAGAGGTGTGGTGGAGTTTAACGCCACGCTGTGTCTAGTCAAAACGTGAAATTGAAAATAACCCACCATTATCACCACAATATCCACCACCATCTCGTTTACAGACAAACGAGCCACTATATATCTAAATGCAGATTTAATTGATATAATAAATATTTGTCAGACATTATAAGTAATATATGTGTAAGAGCCGATGATAGACGGCCATTACGCAAAATCAAGAATTAGGTATAATGTGATGACCCCTTGCTTCACTTTCTTACTCTCACTGTACGCATTTTTGCGTACGCGTGTCCCGCCTACAAATTTTATTGACTTAGCCTAATAGTTTGTAAACGCGTAACATTTTTGTAGGAATTATTTTAAATAAAATCTAGAACGTGACGAGTCACCTTATATGGAGCAGTATAAATAACCACAATATGAAATAAAATGTACGAAAAATAAAAAAGATAAAGATAAAAAAGATACCTGTTTTATCTCTCTCTCTCTCTCTAATTTTATCTATAAGTATGTAAATGAACAAAAAAATTTAAGTTACAGCGATCATAAAGGAACTATAAATTTATGTAGATATTATATTTAAAAGATAGATAGATGCCTAAAAAACAATATTTGTACTGTAAGTTCAAATATGAATCACAAACAAAAACAACACGATTGTACTCGCAGTCAAGTAATAGATTACATTTAAAAAACATCAAGTGGCACACACAGTGTAAAAAGTAATGAGGTTACATCACGAAAGTCATGACGGTCAAGTTTTTTTCTAAAAAGAAAGCTATGAACAGTAAACGTGTAATACTATACAGCATAGAAGCAGTGTAGAAAAGTTAATGGAAAATTAAGAATTTGATGACAATTTTTAAGAAATTTACAAATTAATAACAACTTTAACGTAGCGAGAATCAAACCTGAGTCTTTTAGAAAGTATCCAGTTTCTAGTATATGAATAGCACTTTTGAAAATTTCAAAATAATTTATAATTTATTTGTGGCTTACAAATCCTACTTATAAAAGATATATATATATATATATATATATATATATATATATATATATATATATATATATATATATATATATATATATATATATATATATATATATATATATATATATATATTGCAGTCTGTTGCATTAAATACATATTATACATGTATGTAGAGCACGTGTAAAGCTGTCGTAGCGATGGTTATCGGTTCGATTCCCATTCATAATTATACAGCTATAACAAGTTTTGTCATTTATAAGCTTTCAATATTAAATGCTTGTGATGAAAGAGCAGAGAGAGCTTTATGCTAAAAACACTCTAGTAAAAAAGACCTAGAAAAATAATATTACTTTTAAATAATGTATAGCAATCAATCTACATCAATGCAACCGTTCTAAAATATGTACTAAGAAAACATCAAATACTACAATTTTTATTAAGGTTAATGGCTCATGTCTTTATATAAATAAAGATTGGATAAGATAACATAGTAATATAGTACTACTTATTTATTAATTGTATAATAGTAACAATTAAGATGTAGTACCACTTTGATGTCCAAAATATTTACACAAATTAAACGAATACTGCTATTTTCTATAATTATCTTTTCAATTTTTCGAGAAAAGTTCATTACGGGCTTCAAGCTTAGGTAAACTTGAAAAATTTACCAATCATATATCATTTTGACATACACTATGTATGTTTAAAAACTTCAATTTGTAAAGAAAAAAGCTTCATACTTATAACAAAACCCTTTACAACTTGCAGCAATGCTTCGTTATTCTAAATTTCAAAGCATCGTTTGTTAAGAAAAGTGTTCTGTTACTGTAGCATTCATAAAAAGTAACAATAAAAAGTAATAAAAAGTATAAGCTCTATTATATAGAAACAAAGCTTATACAACTAACCAATAACAGACCATAACCGAGGCACTGCAAGTATGAGATGAGGTAGGGATAGACGAAGTAGAGGTAGACGAAGTAGACGTAGACTAGGTAGTGAGAGATGTCCATTAGCATGAGCTCTGAGCACTGGATACTGAATATAGAGTACTACTCTATATACTAAGATATGCTAAATTGTATCGAATTGCACCGATTGCACCAGATGAGCTCGACAAATTTGTGAAGATAAAGGGAATATTTTATTGTGTTTAAATTTCATTCTACACATAATATCATTAGTAATATAATTAATATTGATGATAAATAAACAAAATGGCCAACGTCCATGCCACGTTGAACACACCGGTTCTCGTCCGATCACCGAAGTTAAGCAACGTCGGGCGCGTTCAGTACTTGGATGGGTGACCGCCTGGGAACACCGCGTGGCGTTGGCATCTCAGAGGGTGTCTAGCCAATTATCTGTCCGATATTTGGTTTCCGGCATACGGGTACGCGACCCCGGGACCTCGAGCCACCACTTTCATAACCCGACCCAATCCATGTAAGTGGTGTCCCTCCCTATATTCCAAGTCTTTCTGCCTCTTATTCCCTTTCCTTTCCTGGTTTCTCCCAGTAATGGGTTTGGAGGTCAGATGGCAATCGCTCCACAAAAAACCACTTCGCCACTCATATGGACCGATTGGTCTTAGTCGGAAGGCAGACCCTGGCAAAAAGCCGGGACTAATGCCAGGAAGAAGAAGAAGAAGATGATAAATAAACAAAATTAAATTTTACTAAAAGGTTTTCTGATAAGTATCTGTATAAATTTATTACAGAATATTTAAATTTATTCAAATTTTTGTACAAATGTGGAGATATTGCCTGACTGAATCTCAGCGTTTCGTCCAACCAGTAGAAACAGCGCTTATATTACAAATATATAGACGTCCCTACGATAAATAGTTGGTTGGTTGGTAGGTATCAAATTATAATTAAATAAGTATTTTTATTTTACCTCCATGCAAGCAAGTATTTCTTTGCGCTTTTCACCCAATCTTTGAAACATTGCGGGTACTGGAACTCAACGACGCGCTTTGTTTTGTTATCAGAGGGAAGAAATAAAATAATTATTTCCCCCGAGCAGTTGAGGTTTTCGAGTATATTATATATATATATATATATATATATATATATATATATATATATATATATATATATATATATATATATATATATATATATATATATATATATATATATATATATATATATATATATATATTTATATATATATATATATATATATATATATATATATATATATATATATATATATATATACAATGAAAATTAAATTACTAAGCTTTTATAATAAGTACTGCTAAAATCAAGCCGATTGGAGATATTATAACACATTAGGTATAAATATTTAGGCAGTCTGTTCTGCCTTAATACAACATAAAAACATAATCTATCATTTACAATCATGAACACTTGTTTCGTACATTGATGACTGTAATTATGATTTGACCATAAAACGATAAAGCTTTCACCAAGTTCATAGACCTGGACTTACAAGTATAGAAAATAATAAATCTTGAGCTTACAATGTTAAAAAGCATTCGATGTTAGAATTATTTCATGAAACATAATAAGTATTTATTAAGTTTCTCAGCGATTTCATAACTAATTTTGGTCTTATTTTTTATTATAGGACGATTCTTCTAAGTTTTAAGTTTTTGACAATATATTAATTCATTTATAATAAGGGGTTCAAATTATTTATTAGTATATTGGAGATCTAGTCATATTGATTTTTTTTGTATGTATGTGCTTATCATTGTTATATTATCAAACTGAGTGAGGTCCAAGGTCCCAGGTTACCCGCTCGTCGGCCGCAAGCTAAGGCTCGAGTCCCGCAGGGGACGCCCTCGCCGCCGACGTTTCCTTCAAGCAGACACGATAGTGGTTGCTACTCCTCAGGGGCAGAGTACCCTCTTCCCTTTCCAACCGATGTCGCTGTCAAGGCCAATAGGGCTAACAGCATTAAGCTCACAACAAGTGTTTTAGTTTCCACCGAAATTTTACAATACAGCGAGGAGAATGAGAACCTGAGTGAGATTCGACTGAAAGTCCACAAACGTCACGTTTACAGTTAGACTGCCCTTCTGATATTTTGTAATTGCAAATATTATGTAGCGTCCTAAAATTTAGGTCTAATAATTATTATTATAATCACATACGATATTTTGGTAACGGACTTTGTCTCATTCATTATTTATGTATGCACGAATATATAATTTCGATCAATAATAATTTGAATACGCTGTCGATACATTTCATAAAAGTGAAAGTTTATTTGGTATTAGTATAGAAGTAGAGAAAAAACTCAATTAAATTAAGATAACGTGTAATAGATTCCATGTGATATGTTTTGAAAGTCTTAGACAGCTAGAACCTAAATAACTGTAGAACCATGAACCAATTTTTCTTTGTATTGTTTATTTTATATCATCACATTTTATTAAAGGAATCTTAATTGTATTTTTAGAAAATTGATTTTTTTTTAAAGTAGCACTAACACTATATAACTAGGCTACTATAATAACAAGGCTATATGTTCTCATCAAGCTACGTCATACATAAGCTTCAACAATTTCAGAGGTGCATTTTCGATTCCCACTATTTTTAAATTATACGCGTTTTTCAACAATATTTTTCTTTTAAATGTGGTAATTTCTAAAAAGATTACATTTTAGAAACATTAAAAATATATAAATCATTTTTATTCTTTATAAAATTTAGTTATATAGTTTTATTCCAAAGTAAATAAAGAAAACCAAATATTACTCAATAGTTTTATTTATAACAACTTGAATAAGTTAAATACATTAGTTACGCAACAGTTATTTTAAAATATTAATAGAAATAAATATATATGTTTATTATATTATTATATTTACATTATTATATGTTTGAATATTATATACATATATATGTATATATATAAAAATTTATATATCATATAAAATAATATTTTAGTAAATATAAATTAATATTATAATATAATAAAAAAATAATGAGATCTATATAACAGATAAATAAAATAAATATTAATATATAATTATAATATTTGGCAATAATTGTTTATAATATTGATAAATTATATAAATGCAATATTATATTTTTATTTACATATGTACAATAAAAATATTTACTTTATATCATATATTACATACGATTTATAATATCTGTATTTATATATACATACATATATTTAATATATATAAATATTAATATTTATGTATATATGCCCATACTATATGTACACTGTTTTATTAAAAATAATTAAAGGCCTATTTTTATTAAAGCAAATTCCAAAGACTCGCTTTTTAAATAAATATTGTTATATGTACATAAATTATAAATGAATATTTTTATTTAATTTACCTATTAGAAAGAAGTGTTATAGTTTGGAAAGATATTCCATTTCTCATAAAGCATAATCGATGTCCATTTATCGCCAGTGTCTTAAATATAATCCTTCATGAATAAATAAATAAATAACATAAACAATTTCACCTAAATGTATTGTACTAACCACAATATACGGTGGCTTACAAAAGATGTTCTCATGGTATTGGAAACGTACATTCAAGATATAAATAATCAATGTTCTATAATTTTATATATTTCAGTCTACTTTTAGATATTTTCTAAATGACTGCTAGAACTTTTAACTAATGTTGGCGGGTACTTTACTACAAATAACGTATGATTGCGTCTATAATATTACGTTCACTTGCTTAATGGGCCGATTTACCTATTGTGCGTAAGCACTGTACGCTAAGTCATGAGCACCATCGAGGGACCTGAAAATATGAAAATGAAATTAGAAAGTATTAGATTATGTTTGAATTCCGTAATATTTAGTATTTTTTCTTTTTAATAAAATTTAGAATCGTACCTGCTCCATCCTGCACCGCCATGGCCAGCGGAAACTACGACTTCATGAGCTTCACCGGTGCCGTTCGATGACAGAAGTTTCTTAAGTCCGATAATACCAGCAAGTACTAATGCCAACTTGGATACGATAAGTGCCTTTCCTGCTAACAGAGCAAGGGCTCCAAAGGCCAAGGGTACCATCATACCCCCGATAAGGAGAGGGATGGCAAGAAGAGGTGCCAACTTCTTCCTCCTTCCGCGGTCTTCAGCGAAAGCACGTTGTAAATCTGATCCTGATGGGAACTGGACCTAGAAATTCATTAAAAAAAATTATTATAATAAAATTAGTGAGGACCGTCGTAGTGCAGAGGCACTGCCCTGCCTGTAAACGCGACCGCATCTGGGTTCGATTTCCACTCAGGAAGAAAGAAATATTTCAATTTTCTTCGCTCTAGCAACAAGGCAAGGCAAGAAAGTTCCGCCACTCAACACGCAATACCTTAAAAAGCGCAAAGTGGGGAACGGACCGTTTTAACACTAAATTCCTTGAGCCTACGGTTCTGTCTGCCTACCCTGCTATATGCGGGATACAGCGTGAAAATAAAAAAAAGTTGACTGAATAGAAATAAAAGCCTCATGTTATGATTATTAAATTATTTATATTAAAAGTAAACGTATAGAACGAAGTGTTTTAACACTAGGTCCTCTACTTGTTTCTAGCCTGCTACAAGTAAGTGGCATAAAACATGAAGCTGGAATAGTAATAACACAATAAAAAATCAAAAACAATAAATCTATAGATAGATAATCGTGTTATTTGCTTACTATAATCATAATATAAAGACAGATCTGTAAATCACATCTAATTAGCGAAAGAAACCGTAGAGTAAAAACTTAATAGAGTGTGACAAGGAAAAAAGAAAATGGAATTAATTGCATCAATTACAATGTTATTGTGAAAGCGGTCACGGTGCGTCCACGCATGGTATGCTGAAGTTTCATGATAATTACTATTTTCTAACGTTCATGAGATTTTTAATGTTTTTTTAAGGAAATAATGTAAAAAATAACATTTTCTATTGGACCGTGTGTCATTTTTATATGAAATTATTGCTATCGTATCGTCGTATAACCTGAATTTAGTTTCCACCTTTATAGATATAATTTAATGCTTATACAAAAAAGTCACATATATTACAAAATCTTTTTTTATATCTCGCCTCTTATACCTTGCGCGTTAGTACAAAATATTATATAGGTTATTTAGCATTTGATTTTATATTTAATAAATTGTCTCGAATTTATTTATATCATGTCTATTTGGTAGAAAACAATACAACCATATACTTTGGCTAATTAAAAATATAATACAAAAATACAGTAGGTATTCCAATATTTCTAAAACATATTACAAAATACAAAATTAAGCGATCATTGACATGTGCAATTAAAAAGCAGTTAAACTCAAAGGGTTTAAGCGATGCATACTAATAACGGTGGAGCCTTATCTGGCGGTAACATTAACCTTGAAAACGTTACATCAGTTACAATATTACGTATCGCGCACATAATTCATAAAGCCATTAGTCGGGTAATCTACGTGTCTATGCCTCTGAGCTTGTTTTCATTACATATAAAAACGGATATTAGATATATCAAATCGAATTTTTCAAAAATATTTAATTTTATATATAATATATAATACTATGGATGTTGTTGGTGTGTGTTCAGAAATAAATTATATTAGATACCCCTATAACCTATTACCTTTGATTATAAGAGATTTCGAATATATGATCTAATAAAAAGTGATATTTGACAGCCTCACTTGAAAAGCAATGAATAAATTTATAATAGTGAAAAACGAAATGAATCATCAAAGTAGTTTTCATCTGACTACTTATAATATTTGGATAACAAAATAAAGAACAAGTTGATATTCCATTAAATTGGAAGAAATAGCTGATGAAATTCTACAATCAAAATTAGCGTGTTGTTTTAGCGATTCTATTTATTTTGTAGATATAGAATGCATGGCTTTAGTATTAGAGTAACTCGTGATGCTTGAATTTATGATGTCGATGGTAAATAATATCTACTAACTGTGAAATAAGCTATCAACAAAATGCACGACCAAGTGGTATATTAGAAAACTTGTTATTACTTGCTTAGTACGCTAAAGTTGTACGTAGTTATTAAACCTGTAGAGAAACTGACCGAGCCAAATGAGATCAACATAATATGGTCAATCTAGTAGTGCTTGTATTTTCAGTTTCAAATAGTGTTTAATATCAACCGTAATATTCTATATTTACATGCCCTTACGTCATGTTACAAGTAGAAAATGATTACAATGTATTTTTTCTTCCGATAGTTTCCGATTTCCAATTGTTCCGATAGTTCTCATATTATGAAATATGCACTTAAAGGTTTAGTTCACGATTTTGATATTTTTTTACAAATTTGATCAGGTATACAATGCTATCAGTAAGTTATTATGCAAATGCAATTATAAAACGTAGTATAGACTTAAATAACTCACAACCTTAGTCTTGAATTTAGCACATACGATCAATGTATGAAGACACGATATACAGTTAAAGGCAAAAGTAAAATAAAATAAAATTTCGGTCAAGTGTGAGGTGTACTTACGCACCGAGGACTCTGCACCAATTTCAGGATTATAGGTTAACAGATTGCTAGCAAGCTTAAATTTGCGGTCGTATACGCTCATTTTGTGTGAAATAAACTACAAATATCACTTTGTAATTTAATATCCTATAGGTTGTGATTACGTGGGGGATTTAAGTACAGCAAAAATGAAGCATTAACGCTCGTACCTTTTGAACATGTAAATTTCTTAAGTTAGATTTTTCTGTGCTTTTCATTATAATATATAACATTAAATTCAGCTTCATCGTCCAGGCGATCATGCGAAACATGGTCTTGACAGACAGACAGACAACAAATTGATCCTATACGGGTTCCATTTTCCTCTTTTGATGCAATATGATTAAAATGTGAAGGTGTCAAGATTTCAAGGTGCTCATTCAATCATTTTTAAAGGAAAACTTTTAGCAATAAAATGCTCATCTCTGTAATATTATACTTAATTGGAAGTAAGCTCGAATGGAATAGATAAAATATAAGTCTTTTGGCAAGTAAGCCTTCATGATTTCGCGACCAATTACGTTACTAGATTATCAGTGATCGATTACCTGAATGGTATGAGTTTGCATGAATCCTACGATTTTGTCCATAATTAGGCTGTCCAATGAGCTCTCATCAAGACCTCTAGGAATAGCTTCTTCAATTTCCACGTGTTGGACTGCATCTCCATTTTTGGTGATTGTTACACCACTTAGTAAAGAAATTTCATCGCTTTTCGATATCCTATTCAGAGCTTTTGCAAGTTTTAGCTTAAGACAGTTGCTCATGTCATTGCCACTGCAGTCTCTGTAAGTCTCATATGCATATTTCAAGTCCCCCAAAATGGTATCATGTGAACTCCTCGGTTCTTCAAATTTATCTTGGTTGCCATTGTTGGTAGCCGTCCGTGCACTCACGGCTACGGCCAAGGTCAATACGAGGATATAATTAGGCGCCATTTTTGTTGTCGTTCGCACTGTCGTGGCGGATTGGTTACTGTGTTTAAAACTAGAATAGTGTTAGCGTTTATATGCGCTTAGTTTCACGGTACACTGAGTGTTGCTAAGAGGGATGCAACGATGCATTTATGCAGTTTATAGTACAGTCACAGATAAAATTTTATAGATTCATTAGGCTTAACAATGTAAAATAATACAATTTTAGATAATAAGAGAACAAGGCTTTTAACTACAAAAGTTAATATGATGTATAACAATTTGAAGATTTAATTTATTATTATATAATTGAATAAACCGTGAATTTGAAATGATCATACAGTAATTAGGTAGCTAAACAAATCCATTTAACCCACAATAAATAAAAGCGACTAGAAAGAATATATCTTTTTCAGCAATTTAAATTACCATGTATATTATTAGGAATCAGAAATAAAACAAATTTTCAATCCATGATATAGATAAACACATTTATGTTCTTAATTGTACATGTAGTGGCACTTAACAAGAGTTTCAAATTTATTGTTTTAAAATTTAAAAAATTTTATGTTTATAACATAACACCAATATATATATATATATATATATATATATATATATATATATATATATATATATATATATATATATATATATATATATATATATATATATATATATATATATATATATATATATATATATATTCCCTGAATGGAATGGAAAAAGAATGGAGGAATAATTTCCCCGTTTGGAATTGATGCCAATCCAAAACGCAACTCGCATTTACAGTCAGACTCTGTTCCGCTGCGCCACGACGGTCTCGTTAATACAATCTCTCTCTCTCAAGTCTCGTTAATTCATCAATTACTTTTTGTACATTTAAAGAAAATATTCTGTAAGGGCTCTTTCCGATTGAAATACTTTAATATTATCAGACTACTAACGTCTTATTTCTCATAAAAAGAATAAAATATTGTGATAAAAAAATGATGACGTTGATTAATTGCAAGTCATAACATATTCAATAGAATCAATCTTTCTTGAAACTCTTGAAACTCGACTTACTTGTTGTATGTAAAATATATCAGTATGACTCTTTAAAGTTTACTATTTAATATATATTACTAAATTTCTGGATGTGTAATCTGTAAGGCAGGAAAGAAGATAAGTTACTTATTTTCTCTATTAAATTATAATATTAATACTATAAAAAAATTATTATTTAACAAAAATTTAATATTTAAATTTGCTTAATTGCCTCTAGCATATGCTTTATTATGCAATAATTTAATAATCAAGTAATAGGATACTTTTATTTATAATTTCATTTAGTGTCTCTATCGTGGAGACATTAATGTGTAATGCTGCGTGACCGAGCTATGATCACTTGCATTAACAATTTAAATTGCAAAAAATATACTTTAATTGCTCTTATTAACGTATCTTAGTATGGATATAGTAGAGTTTTATATATTAATATGTATGACGAAGCTAATATTGGTTTTAACAAACAAATTATTGGTTTTGGTCCGTTCGCATTTTATTTTTAGCATCAAGATATTATAACAAATCGAATCAATGTAATTAAATAATTTTATGATTGTAAATTAAGAATTTCAGTATTTGTTTATTTAAAAATATAAAAGAAATAACTATAATCCCTATTTTTTAAATTAAAACGACAGTATTTAACAAATCTTTTTTTTATAACACTAGGCCCAATTTTTTAAGTTTAATATCCAATTATATAAAAGTTTCATCTCTTTTTCACGAAAATTTCACTGAACCTACATATGTTAAGAATTTTCACTCATACAATGTAATAATGTGTATCGTAGAAATTGATTAGGAATCTATGCATAGGTTAGGCATCAATTCATCATAACTTTATGGTATATGGCGATGGTAGAATATCTGTTTTACTGAAGCTTTTTGTCTATAAGTTAAGACAAAAAGTAGAAAAGAAACATATGTATAAATATAATATATTTTGTATCATTATAGTTCTTTTTTTTTTGTAACTAATGTTCGAATTTCAAATTCGTTGTTATCATTTATAAAGTATTTAAAAATTCTTATGATCACCTTTTAAATACTTTTTATGGCATTTTATTTCTGTGATCTGCTTACTTATTTTAGCAATGCACAGACTCTACTATAAATACAGAAAGTAAGCATTTCTGAATGGCTGTACACCGTGCGGTACTTCGATTTTATTTTCACTCAGAAGAAAACTAACGTTTTTCACGATTTCACCTTCATTTTCATAATTGAATAACTCCGTTATATCGCAGGCATTTTGTGATTAATCAAACTATTGGTAATTTATAATCGATGAAACTCTTAACAGATTTTCTGAACAATTACTCTACTAAAATATGAAAATATTAAGTTAATGATTAAAAAAATTAAGAAATAGAATAATGATAATTTTCTCTTTAAGATTTACTTACTTACTCAGAACTTTATTGCTTTTGTATTACTATAATATAAGAATAACAGACTATTAGCGTAACAAAAACTAAGAATACTGTAAGCCTACTTAACACCATAAAGTAATTCATACTACCAACAACCGTAACGCCGATGCACCGTAGCGATTTCCGCTCAATATGACCTAGTATATGAGTACAAATATAGGTCGAATTAATTGAGTGTTAATAATGAGCCTTTTTAAATTATCTACTTAATGGAAGACCACTTATAATTTTCTACTCGCTTTTTTAAACATTTTTCATGTATGAGTTTAATACAACGTATTATTAGATACGCATGTATTTTTAAAGTTTTAATTAAATATTTTTTCAAATATGAGAATTTGATTGAAGATTTCGTATAAATTGAATATATATATATATATATATATATATATATATATATATATATATATATATATATATATATATATATATATATATATATATATATATATATATATATATATATATATATATATATATATATATATATATATATATATATATATATATATATATATATATATATATTTATATATATATATATATATATTTTAGCTTTTACCATGTGTTGATGAATTTATAAGCACATCGATTCATTTATAACTTCAAAATTATATTTTCTGAAATATAAGTTACACTTACATAATCGTTAAACAATATATAAATGAACGCAATTTATTTTTTAATAATTATAATTTTATGGTAGAGTATACAATGTTTTCAGTACGAGCCTTAAGCGCGTTGAAGTCTGTAATATAAAAAATATTTACATATTGCTGTATCTATTATAATTAAATATAAAATACTTCAGTACCTAAATAACGTAGGTACGTCACTAGATGTTACTCAATCCTGTCATTTGTCTTTGTTTGTCATTTTGTTAATAAATTATTAGTTACATATTCTTGCTAAGCTACATTGCTTATAAAAACCTCCTATAAATGTCATTAGGACAAGATTTAGAGAATTTATTATCAGAATAATTTTGTTTATCAAAAATAGTAAATTCCAATCTAATAATAAGCCGAACATTTGTAATCCTACTGATTAGCTATAACAAAATAGATAATAAGCATTATTATTTGTATCAAAAATTAATAAAATATCATATAATAAAAAACATAATATAACATAATTTTATAATTATACGAAGGATGCCGTAAACTTCACCTTTCTTCTGGGCCAGCCAAGTGAGACATACAAGTGTTGCAACCATCCCAACATGAATGAATGACTCATTTCACAGATATTACAACAAGTTTCTATACGGATATGTATAATATAGTTGTGCAATTAATATTAGAACGATATAAGAATTTGAAATCATGTAGATACTAAGTTATATTCTATAATATTTATATTTGGGTCATAGTATATTCTAATGTAGGCAGGTGTAAAAGAACTTATGAAATTATAAATCAGCCCACGTTGGATCATTCACAATTTAGAAGTGTGCATAATTATAGTCTGCTAGTATTATTATTTAGTACCATTTACAACCATTTTATAGTTCACCAATTTAAAGTTGCACTAATAACATTTGAGATAAATAAAATATACTGTTGAAGTCATCTCCGTCTTAGACGCAGATGTCATTTATTTCTCATTAATGACAAACAACTGATTCCCACAGTTTTATGAATGAAATATAAGTGTATATTATCTCTAAGTACCACAATTAGAAAGGATAGAACTAATAATATATATTCAATGTGTTTTTTTTTATTCTTTAGAATTAGTCATGTTGAACTTAGTTCAAATGTATGTTTTATATTACTAAAAAAAAAATAAGAAACTTCTAGGGACATTATGATTTTGCATCAAAGAATAAAACCACATCCCATAATTGTGGCTTCTACTGTTTTATAAAAAAACCCAAATATTATTTATTCTATTGCTAAATCAATTTATTCTATTTATTCTATTAAAACATAATAAAGAAAATTCAGTCAAGTAATAAAACTAAATAAGGCGAAACAGTCACATCCCATTGATTTTGAAATAAAATTATCACACGCATTATAATAATCGACATGTAATAGGAAATAGCGTGTAACTTATAAAAAAAGTATCACTTCCTTATTCGTGTACTAGACATATGTTTCCTTAATGCCTACTAATATATCTTCTCGAATAATTTTACATTAATTCGTGTTTACAATTTTTCCTGTTTTTTTATTTAGTCGTCTTCCCTCTAAAGTCATGTATTTTTTATTCTCCACTTTACGTGTTCTTTGTAAGCTTTCAGATATTTTTTTAACATTAACTTCTCTTTTCGTATGGATTTTAAAAAAATAGACAATATATATAATTTTGATTTGTAAGTAAAATTTTAGCTATGATAATTGTCTCACAAAATAATGAATCAAAGTCAACATTGATACACATTTTAGTGATAAAGTGCCTATAGATACACGTATATACTATCGAGTACAGATATTCATATAAATTTCCATCAACTTGAAACCATTTTATGGCACTTATAATATATTACAAATACGACTATTAATAACGAAACGCTTTATGAACGGATTATTTTATATATATCATATATTACATGACGTCATACTTATTTCATACTCAAATACCCTTAAAGAAAGCGCTGACATAAGGGTCAAGCGGAACCGAGTTGAGTAACCACCATACACGTAATTCGTTATATATAAATATTTGTGCCGACGAGTCAACGGCATCCTTTGCTAAAAAACATAAAGAAATTTCTCTTCACATACGCTCCCGTGTCCGGTTTACATTCGTCGCTTTTCCTTTAAAGTAAACAACGTACGCTACTATGAACGTCGGATCATTGAAAATTGAACCTTATGTACTAATCATAGGGTGTGATCAACGAAATATCGTTACAATCTACTACGGCAACGTAAAAACGTATGTCGATTGTAACAGCTATAATATTGTAAGCAAATATAAACTGTATGAAAAAGCAGAAAGGCCTATTTTAAGTTGAAATAATCAATCGAAAGATTGACATATAGTAAAATTTGCCTCGTGTACATGTGCTCAACCAATTTGTAACTACTTAAAAATATATTGCCAGGCAAAAATATGATTTAACACATTATTATACAAGCGATACAAATATTTTTGTCGGTTGTTATATTTTTGTATGTATTTTTAAAATGAAGGGGGGAGGCTACTTATATACTTACGCTTTAGACCTACTTCAGCCCTCCGGCGACAACGGCGAAAGTAGAATGACTAATGTCTCCGTAAGGTCAGCGTGAAGGCGTAGGCAATTTTGGTATTCATTATGGAAAGTTAATTTTGCATTCGTTTTAAATTTCTTTAAAATATGAATATTGATTAAATATTTTTTAAGAGATTACAATTTTTTTCTTTTAATTTAATATACACTATACACGTATTTGATCAAATTTGTTTTTTTTTGTAAATACAAAAAGGTTACTAATGACTATTACGAAATGTATCAATTTAATAATACTAATAATTATATTATTAAACTCTACTTACTTATTGTTAATACATTAATTTATAGATTAATAATATAGAAAATTATAATAAAATAAATTATTTTATTTCTAAATTACTTTTAACCAGTAATAATATTTTTATTCAATAATTTATTGAATTTTTTAATTCAATATTAGTGCGCAAAATTTTAGATATTGTCAATTAAATTGATTTAATAGTGCTTGCTCCATGCAGCTTGTTCTTTTTATATCTAAGTTATAGTTAGTCTAAATTATTTGTAGCGGAAAAATATATTGTAGTTACTACTGTACTATCGTACATTGCCTATATGTGAACTCTATGGTTGTGACCTATCCGGAATGAAATGTTTTCATGTCCTCACTTATTATGAAGTTCCGCCATGTCCGCATCTTCGCACTGGGTTTTCTCTGCCTACCCTGCCTATCCTGCAGCAGCGGGATACAGCGTAAAAAAATATAACTGATTTTCAAACTGTATTATTAGTATTAAAATTTGAACCCTCTCATTACCAAACTTAAAGACACATATATTTAAGAGTAATTTTCATACAAGCAAGTATACTAATGTAATAACCCAAGATAACCATATATTCAATATTCCATGAGATACTATTACGTCAGTGAAACAAAACTTTTACTAAAGACAAACCGGACGTATAAGAAAAAATATATATTATATGTCGACTTTCACTTTTTCAAATTGTTCACAAAATAAAAGGTGTAAGCGCCGAATTTTAACAAAATATTTAGAACCTTACCTTTTTAATGTTAGAGGTGATTTTTTTAAGTTTTCAAATTATGTAGAAGACAGGTTAGAAGATGAAAGACTCAGGTGCTTAGTTCATAAAGGTCAAAGGCCCTTCTCGATGTGCCTAAAATTTCTATAGGCGTGAAAAAGAATTATAAATGTTTACGAAAATTATTATATTTGTATAGTATAATAGAAATTTTCCATTATTAGATTTCTAAATAAACTAAAAATATAATATATCACAATATTCATTTTATATTTGTGTATATAAATAGAAGTAATAGATTAATATGAGTACCATTTTATTAATGTTAGTATGGTATTCGGAAGCGGTTTCCCGTTTTAATTCATAAAAAAGTAAGAATAATTAAAAAATATTAGATATTTACATCATTTCATTACAATTTGGTCATTTTTCATCATCATCATGTATTAATATAAATCTCACTACCTGTACTGGCAATTTTGTATTCGGTTCTAAACTATTTACTTATAGTATAAGTACATTTATTATATGTGTTTCAGTTAAATTTGACATATTTGCCTTTACACGGTCCGACTTAACTTACTACCTAGTGTTAAGAAGACTCCACATACTGCTTTCCGTCCAATTTCCGAATGAAAGCGTCTTGAAAATAATTCATTCCCAAAAGTGAGAATCAAACCCACAACCGTCGTGCTGAATATCAGACGGACTAGAATACAGACTGATCCAATCCGCCATGTTGGCATCAATAGTGCTTCACAACAATGAATGAACAGACCAACTCAACTTTTGTTATACACATGAATTACGTAAATATTGCATAACCCTATATCATCTAATATGTAAAAATACTCTTTCAGTATCTTGCAAATTATCTGCAACGAATTTTCACCTTATTGTTAGACCATGGGAAACATCCGTGACGGGCCTCGAAAACAATGGCAAAGTTCACTCGTACATAACAAGAAAAGTCTATAAAACAGACCAAGCTTTGTTACAATAAAGTATACGTAACATTTGTATCAGTGAAAACAGTGGTGCTTAAAGGAAGACCTGCCCATTTGAGACCCTTAAAATGCGCTATAATTTAAGGATAATTTTTTTTATATTGGTAATATTAGTTAATGTTTCCGAAATTATACCAATCCAATTACAAGAAGGTGAAGAATACAAAGAGAACAATCTAGAAGGATCACAATTAAATGATTGTCTCGGCGGTGCTGGACGATCGGAGATTGGTGTTTGTTTTGGGAAAGAATTATTGAATAAGTTAAATGATTACGATGAAACTGAAACTTTTAGTTTGGCCAATGGAGTGACTTTTGTTAGAGATGAAAAGACTCCAAGGGATTTTGGGAGCTTTCTTGATAAAGATCCCATGGATTTCCGGTAGGATGTTGTGCAAATAAGTATTTTTTAATTTCTTATTATCTCGTTATATAATTTGATCACGCCTAATAAAATAATTTTACTAACATAAACATTCAATCCAATAACTATGCTTGCTTGCTATAACAACAAAGGCATAAGGCGATGTTAAGTTCTCCATTCAATAACTACCACCACTCTATAATAAATGTTACGAAAAGCGAAAAACCGCGGAACGAAGTACCTTATCACTAGGTTCCCTCTGCCTATCCTACTATATGCGAGATGCAGTGTGAAGCTAAAAATAATAGTATTTCCCAAAGACCGCCAGACTCAAATAAGAATTTTCTGTTTTAAATAACAACTCTATTAACTAAAACTCCAGATCCATAATCGAAGATGCCAGTGGACTGATATCCAAGCGTTCTCTACATTGGGATCTTGGCACATTTTACCCTGGTTTGATTATGCGGATTGGACCTACGCTGGCTAACGGTGTATTGGAATTTGTTATTGATCCCAGAATTAAAGATAGAACTTATCAACAGCCGGCAGAACTGACAACTGGTAAGCTTAAATTAGGTAATGTTGTTTTTACTAAGCTGGTATTCATATATATATTTACAGCTTTAATCTAATTTCTGACAAACTCCTTTAGGTACCTTTAGGTACATTTAGAATATCCATATTTTAAGACATGAAGATATTTAGATGCATTGTACTTTTATTAAATTAGAATAGACATTTATACTTTAATAAAGTACAAACAATAGGTAAAATTCTGCTTAGTGACCATTTTCCGTACACGTATAACAATTTGACATCTGGATCATCTGATAAATATAAGTATCATGACAGTAGCTTACATATTTTCTACGTTTATAACAACACAAGTAAGGAGATTATCAGGTGGAAAAGAAGGCTTTATAATTTTGGTTAAATGAAAATATGAATAGGGTCATAAAGTCCACAAACGAAAATAGGGACAACTAATATACAAAAGCGACATATTTATATAACAACAGGTCTAAATATAATTTAAAAATTAATACAATTATAAATATATGGTACTAATATTTATAATATTTTTAAATTTGAAAACTTTAAATATACAGATTTTCTTTAAACATACAGATTTTCTTAATTAGATCTTCTTTTATAGTATATTTTTATTTTTCGCACAGTGCCATCTATCTACTGTTTCATAAACCAATCACAACTGGAAGCATAATTCAAGGCCAATACAACATTGAACTTGGCACTGCGCCATCTATCAGAAAAACTTGCAACTTTCGCAATGTATTCCGATATCAGCATTTGCTGTTTAAAATTTTATAGTTAAGGTTTTTTTTTTTAAATTATACACATATATTTAGGAATCATTTTGTTATACAATTATGTCCTTTCAACTCTACTGGTTTTTATTAGTGAATAGATTATAAATGGAACGTGTTGCAGGTTATTCCTCTGTTGTAAGAAAAATTACATGTCAAATATATTACTTTATTAATTAATATTAAAAGTAGGATTACTCTTACATCTAATATTAATTTTCCACACCTTCACCTTTAATATAAAAAATTTTTAGGTCGATTACTAGCGAGAAATTTACTGGTACCATTTCTACTGGGATTCAAATTTCAAATATCCACTTTGCTACCACTTTTACTGGGACTGGTACTGTTGGCAAGTAAAAAAGCATTTTTACTGGCAAAAGTAGCTCTTCTTGCCGTAACTCTGTTCAGTGGTGGATCATCTTGGGGTGGACAAGATCACTATAGTGGTTTCGCTCCTGGATTATCTTCTTATACATCGCAAGATAATGTTGGACACTATCAAGGTCATCATAGTTCTGGAGGTATGTTTATTGAATAAATTACAATAATAACTCGTAAGGTAACTTGTGGCGATCTGTTTGGGGAGTGGCAACCCCTCGGGCATAAGATTTCTAGAGGGTAACACCCTCTGACTTGCCTTCTGAAGTGTGAAAATGCTCAACAGGCTTAATAACGGGGAAACTTACTGACAAGCTTCTTGTTACGGTGAAAGCGGAATACAAATCACGACATCCTTTGCTAATCATGTGAATGTTGAGTCCAAGGTGACGTCGCTTTGTGAGGGCCTATGGAGAGGGAACCAAGTCACCTTCCGGCAACACACAGCATATACCAAATATCTTTGGACAATTACCTGTGGTTACACAGAGATGGCTTCTCGTTGGCGTATTAAATATTTTTAGATGCTTTAAGATACCCCTTTGTGTTAGACCTTTGTACGAAAGCTTTAAAAAAGTAGGGCTCCTTTGAAATTTCGAACCATAAATAAAAAGAATTTTTATTATAATAATAAGATAGCTCCAAACTATTTCATCAAATTTATATTCTATATTACATTATATAATATTAAGTAACATTATTAGTACATAGTAATCCGTAAGTCTACTCGGCGGCTCATTTTAAATATCTACTTATCTAACACAGATTTATTGATTTATTAGTAAGATCAATCAGGAATTATACTGTCACATTTTCAGGGTACTATCGTGACAACAGACATCTTCAACATGGTGATTACTTTTATAAAGAAAAACCAATAGAGTCAACAGCTTCACCTATTACACCTGATGAGCTACGCGATAGATTAGAAAGATTCTTCGTTACAAAGAAAGATGAGCAACGGGACGATGGAAAAATAAGAAACGCTAGAAATTTCGCTTGGACACCAATAAATGTATAACAAAACAAACATATACTTAAAATTTTGAAAAAAAACTCTCTAGTCAGTAAGAAGTTTGTCGAACGTTTTCTAAAATGTAATCTCTTAAATAAAAATTACATAATATTAATATGTTTTGCATTCCTAGTAATAAGTTGCACGGAGCTGTAACACCTACGTATATAACTTTTATATAAATACTCCTTAATTTATAAACACATATCTGTTTCTAGTGAAAAATATTATAAGTCTATATTGGACTAATATATTATATGAAAAAATCTAAAGGAGCGGATCCATTCCCCACTTTTTGCATTTCGATACATTGTATGTTGAGTGGCGGAACTCAACGCCACACTTAGTCCTATTTATAAAATATATAATATTTGCTTCCATTGAAATACTAATCTTCATTTTTATGTTATTGCTTCTACTACTACAAAAATGTACAAAACCTTCTATTTTATACAACTGCTCAACAATTTTACTCATTATGTGGGACATTTATACGTTTTCACGCTCTAAATATCTTGGGACAGCCATCTATCCATAAATAGTGTTCTAATGAAATTTATATTCAATTTTACTTTCACATTGTTGTTGTGTTTGTGTAGAAAGAATAGATTTTGGTATTTCCAGAAGAACTTCCAAGGCTTAAAGCTTTATAAGCTTTGGTACTGTGAAAAGTCTTGTCAGTTTAGTAATGCAGTTATAGTATAACAAGTATAGCAATATATGTCACCTTCTTAAAGCATTTATTTAGATAGTTACAACTTATAAATAGTTTATCCTTGGTTGCAGTTATATTCAATATTTTTTTTATTTTGTTATATTTTCACACATCTCTAGTCTTTTTAATTTCTAATATCTAGAAATATTTTTAATAAACTTCAATACATGTTTGTTCTTATTTATTTATTTAATTTTATTAGGCTGATTTTGTCATAAATTTTAAAATAAATTAATATATTTTTGTCGTTTGTCTTGAAATGAATTCAAAACCGCCGATAATTAGACACCAAACAATGCCAACCTTCCATCGTCCAAGCCCGCATTATTTCCTTCTTTGGACATATTTCTCGCCAGAGAGATGTTTCCATATTCCATGGAGTTCAAGGGACAATTGTAAGTAGCAGGCTACGCGGAAGATGCATCATACACCGATGGACCAGGTAAGGGCTGTCCTTGATAGGCTGTTCTACGCCATCAGACTATACCAGAAAGACAGCCATCCGTCATGAATGGCGACGACTAGTGAGGGGTACCACTATCCCTTAAATGACGACCACGACCGCTCAGTCAAGAGTGAACCGATGATTTTTAAATAGATATTTTTGATAGATTCTGTTAATATAACATGTTAAGATTTTAATGATTCTAAAATGATGGCCTATATTTAATATACTACTTATTATTTTTAGAATTCATTGAAAATATATTAATGTCTTCTAATAAAAAGAACGTATATATACAAAATTTTCAATGAAAATTCTGGTGCATGCGATCATTATATATAACCAACCATGTAGGTCTAATATACATTACCATTGGCGAGTAGAGGCGATAGCTAAGAAAGCAATTTACACCAACAAACCAATACCAATTTACAGTACGTGAATATTTAAAAAATAAGACTCTTTATAATTTTTTAACTTAAGTACTTTATAAGATCTACAACAATAGACGTTCAAGGTAAATTTGGATAATATTAGATATAAATGGAATGAAATGTTCACTTATTGATTATAAAAAACGTAATATTGTCAACTGTACCACAGATTATATAAAAGTCATTATCAAATATCTAAACTAAAATCGAAACAAACCAATAACGCTACACCATTTCAAGTATCTAACGAGCAATTTTCTTACGCTGATTTATAATCGGCCACCTCTTTAAGAATTTTCTTAACTTTCATCGTTTTTTCATGGCCATTATAAACTATATGTACTCGTACATCGCGTGCTAACTCTGCATGCCCAACTAATTCTAAGCTTTCTCAATATTTCTTACAGCACTAAATCGGGCTAAATAACTGAATTGATCTGCTCTAAATGATTTTTGAATACGGACGCACTTTCTTGAGTACTGTTAATTCTTTATATTATAATTTATAAGTTATAACTAATTTTTACCCGCGGTTTCGACCCCGTAATAAAATGGAAACAACTATGAGTACTGTATGACACATTCTAATAGCCAGAGATAATTTTGACCGCAATTATAATAGGCTACAATATAGTCATATAGTCTATTATTATATTATATATTAGCCTTCCCTAGTAAATGGGCTATATCAAACAAAATAACTAAGGCCCTAGTTCATGAGATTAGTGTGTTCAAGCAAACAAGCTCTCCAGCTTTGTAATATTAAAATGAATGTAGATTGGTACCATAATAGATCAGTCGGTTTGGTTTGGTTTGGTAGATATTCATGAAATTGTTTTTATTTAAAATAAAGATTCCTCTCTTTGACCTAATAAAAAAAGGCTGAAAGAACTTGTCTTAATTTTGACCGCTCAACAAGTTTGTGAATGCAGATGAGCAGATTTTCGAGGATGCAGTCTTATTTGTCATTGAATTTTAAATAAAACAATCTGTTGATATTATATCTGTGTAAAGTGAAAACTCATTACTTAATAAATTTTCCGTATAATTTATTAGAGAAAAAATAATTGTTTTACAGTTTTTAGAGCAATGGATCCCAACCAGTCATAGTCATGGGTCGGGAATTATTTAGAAGATGAGATTGAGATTTAAAATTGACTTAGAAGATACGACGCTCTTCGTGACTGCTATGTAGTCTACATGGTACAGATGTTTAAGTAGAAATTATTTTAATTTATTCTGTTTTTTATATTCACATTGGTACCTGTTAATAGGAATATAAGATTAGTCCCCGACTAAGAAGCGGTTGGAAACCCTTGCTTTACCACTAAAAATAATAATACATAAAATTTGTAAAAAATACGTTTGTAAATTATGTTATATAGACAAAAAAGGGAGAAAATTTCCATAAACCACAATTCTTGGTTTTAGTGAAATTAAAAGAAAGTTCTAATTTTTATTTTGAAGAATAATGTCTATTGAACTTCAACAATTCGAGACATTGCCTATATTGCGCGTAAGCGGTATACTGTGGCACCTTTTGGCTTGTAGCGTAGTGTTTGCTCCTCTGTTCTCTCTGGCTCCACGTCTAGAGACAAAACATAAATTTCGTTTTATTAACATGAATATTAATTATATTCATGTTAATAAAACGAAAAAAAAATTTATACACTTTGTTTTTTCTTAAATACATGTATCCTATCTCATATACAAGTTTCAAATAAAAGCGATCTACCTCAAAGTATACCTCATATATATACATACACACATATACACAAACATATATATATATATATATATATATATATATATATATATATATATATATATATATATATATATATATATATATATATATATATATATATATATATATATATATATATATATATATATATATATATATATATATATATCTCTTTTCAATTTTATACGTACTTTATTTTTCATCTGTTTATACATAATGATATAAGGGAAATGTGTAACTTTGAAATATCAGAACCATTGCATACGAAGAAGCGGAATCACTTAATTCTTAGGTCTTCGTAGGATTTATGACTATAAAATTGTTAGACAACACAATGAAAGGACGCTGTGATATTTCTGTTATATACCTATAAATTACGGTATTTTACAGAAAAAAACCATTACAAACTTATATCTATATTTCATACAATATGAGTGCATCCATATCCATATTATAAAAAATAACTTCATTTAAGTGTTACAAAAATTTATAAATTTATTAGTATAACTGAGGAAGAAATAAATTATATGTTAAAAATTGTATTTACTTAATCTACATAGATCGGATCTAAAAGGAAGATAGACATGTAATTTAGTACAAGATCTTGTTATTCATTACAAGACTATGTTTATAAATTAATTTAGGGGTTGTCGTGGCACAGAGGCTGCATGTAATTGCGCAAGTTGTGAATTCGTGTCCCACTCGAGAAAAAAGTCATAATTATTTTAATTTTCCTCGCTCTAACTTCGCGCTTCCTAACAAAGACAAAGTGCGGCATTAAGTTCCGCCGCTCAATACGCATTGTCTCAAATGGCTGAAAAGCGGGAAACCGAGCCCTTTAGCACTAAGTTTCCTCTGTTTACTCTTATGTATGCGGGATACAGCGTGAAGTTATAAATAAATCGATATGTGCGTGTTTGTACATAAATATAGTATATGTGTTTAAGAAGGAATAAAATAATCTCTATAAAGAGTAGTGAATTATTTGTTGCAAGATAACCATTATTTTCTAAATTTTCATTGTTAAGTAGGAGTTTTCTAGATTTATTTGATTATATAAAATAAAACTCATGCATTCAAAAATATTCTATTTCCATCTACTGACCTTTGGAAGTAATTAAAATAAAACAATTCACCGTTTAAAATTATTTATCATTATCATCTCCTTAATGTTATCATCCACTGAACAGTCGTGGGCTATATTTAGATACACACAAGTAAATATAACATATACATATATACTCTATTATAATATATTTTAATATATTATAATTAATATGATAAAATAAAATAAAGCATTTTAAATAACATACATAATATATATGTATATTAATTACATAAAAGGTACTCGCGTAACCACCTTGTCATCATTTGACAATAAATAAATAAATAGGACTCGGTATTATCATAAAATAAATTAATGATTAATAAAAATTATACGATTATTGTCTATCTAATAAATTCTTATAACTAAAGCTCTTTTCTTAAATATGCGTATCATACGAAGAATACACTGTAAGCTTATTGAATACACATAGCTTAGCCTATTTACATTATTAGACCAATGAATCGTAGCAACAGAAAATGCACAGTACCCGTCGACTAGCCTAATTAACAAACAAAACTGAATAAATAACTTAAAATTAACACTTAATTAATAATTCACTAGTTTGGTGCAATGATTATAAATTTAAATACATTATTAATAATCTTATTTACATAACACTAAGATATGCGATTATAGATACGAAGCATCTTACTTACATACATTTAAATATATTTCCTAAACAGCTAATTAGTTACAAACGTGTCGTATGAATTAACATCAATCTAAATAAATACTTCACCCCTACGAGGGTGTGCAGAAAGTAGCTTCGGAGGTAATAAATATATTTGGTGAAAATGCCATGTCGTATTTTGTAAAAGGTCGTAAGTCTTCTAGATGTTTATTAGTATTTTACTACTGCTGCTGCTTGGCGTAGGCTCTGTAAGCTCTGTCCTGTGCTGCAGCCTCTTCTTCAACGCTCCTTCTGTAGTGACCACCTGGACCGGATGCATCGAATTCGCCGCCATAGTGAGATGATGAGTAAGTATGGCTTTGGGACACCTGTGGATGTTTGACTATCTCATACGTTGTCTTCTCATGTGCTTCGCCGCCGGCCACCAGCTTCTTTAAGCCAATGATAGCAGATAAAAGTAAAGCAATTTTACCGATTAATAACGCCTTTCCAGCAATCAGGGCAATAGCCTGAAAAGCCATAGCCAAAAATCCTCCCTTAATTGCAATACCAGCCATGATTGGGCCTATCATCTTCTTCAATTTGCCTCTCGCTTCGTCAAATGATCTTCCTATATCTGTTCCAACACTTGTCGGTGATATAATGACCCGGTGAGTTTGCATCAGCTTCGAAGTTGTAAGACTTAGAAGTTTGTCTACTTCATCTGAACTTAAAGAATTTAAATCACCTTCTGGTATAGAAGAAGGAAAGGCCCTCCCGTGGTTCGGTATCCGAATCAAGGAAAATCCATCAAAAATTGGAAGTGTTTCCATTCTAGCGGCTCTGTCGATTATTTTTACCGCTTGGATCTTAAAACATTTGAGGATCTCCTGCGACTTCTCACAATCATCGTACAGCCTTCTTAGAAGCTTCTTGCCTGCTCCGAAGGTGTCTGTTGAAGCTGAGGCCAAAGCGACACAAAAACACAGGACAATTATCCCGCGGGGACTCATTGTGACAAAAAACCGCGGTGTCCCGTTTACGTCACTCGTGTCCACTCAATGCGCTCGCGCCTATTGAAATGTGTAGAAAACACATGAGCACTGGCATTTATCTATTTTCACCGGGAACTGCATTTATCTATAAATCTTTTAGAGCGTGCAATCGTTGCATCGTATTGTCGTGCACTGAGGCGTGCATGTATACGTGGGGTGGTTTCCGTGTGTGTACCGAACGTCAATGTGTTGGTCAACGATGTTCGCTCTCATGAGGATGACGTGGTCAATGTCAAGGCCAACTTCAAATTAATACATTTTTCTAAATGTTTAAAAATTGTTATGATTTGTTACATGACAGATAAGATCTGGGTGAATTTATATATGCACATTAGTTGAATTAGTTGAAGTCCTTATATATATATATATATATATATATATATATATATATATATATATATATATATATATATATATATATATATATATATATATATATATATATATATATATATATATATATATATATATATATATATATATATATATATATATATATAATATATATATATATATATATATATATATATATATATATATATATATATATATATATATATATATATATATATATATATATATATATATATATATATATGTATATATATATATATATATATATATATATATATATATATATATATATATATATATATATATATATATATATATATATATATATATATATATATATATATATATATATATATATATATAAGGAAGCAAGCAGTGGTACATGATTTTCTCCTCCATTTTCTCCACTCAATGGTATTGAAATGGGTAACTTGGATACAACATATAATATTTTTGATATATATAATTAGAACAAATAACAGGCAATAATTTTCAAATAATGTGCAAGGTATTTAAACCCAAAAACATTTCGCTGGATGAGACACTTAACTACTTCACACTTCCACTTCTACTTACTATTTTGTTTCATATTAATTTATCAACTCATAGACGTTTTATTAACTGAGTCAAGATTATAGCTGAGCTACAACATGTAACAGGATGCGTAATGGTCTTAATTATGATATGATCGCGATTGATTTACACTATATAATTGGCTTAGAATAATTTAATAGTACTTAGTATTTTGCTTGTTACGATTTAATATGATAAAAAAAAATTATAAATATTTAAATCAGAATTATTTTTAGACATAACCAATTTGACGCAATCGTTGTTTTAATATAAAAGTTACAAAAAATCACTTTTGTTTTTTACGCACGGCATAGAATGATAACAGTAAAATAATAGAAGTGTATTAAATAAATAATATATAACTTTCATCATATACATATATTTTATTATAAACACTTAAAATTGTATTTTATTATTGGGTACATAACTTCAGTTACTTTTTTTCTAAATAAAAAAAATATCATTATATAGTATTATTCAAATTGTAAATAAATAAAACTTTTTTATGCTACAAGGGCAATTTCTGTACTGTTAAAATGTAATCCAATGCAAACATTTTCATAATTTGAGGCCATGTTGGTTCAATAATAAGCCAAGATTGCCTTGGTTTGGTCTCCGGATGAAATCTGGCGAAAAACGGAGTATCTAGATACTAAGTTCTCTCTGCCTACCCTGTTATATGTGGGATAAAGAGAAATTCTCTAAAAAAATAAATAATTGACAATTAAATATATTTATATATAAAAAACGAACAAGCGCTTTTGTTCACTGAGTGACAAACAAAGCATTATTAAGAGTATACTCTTAATATAGTATGAGACCGCAACAATCTTAATATAGTATGTACTAGATAGTTTCAACAAATTGTAAACAAACTGCCAAATTCATGTTAGTTTCATATTCAATTCAATTCAATTCAATTCAATTATTTTGATTATGGCGTTTCAATCCTGCCATAGCTTCATATTCAATATAATAGAATGCAAGTGTCAATGTCAGTATCTGAAGTCAATGCCTGTTCGCGTGCAACATATTATATAATTATTGAGTAATTGTAAATCTAAGCGTTAAAAATGATATATAGCGTCGAACCAGGTAATTATATTGTTAACTTTGCAGTTCAATATTCTAATAGATGTATGTTTTTATAGCGAAAATAAATGAAGCAGATGACAAATGATTTCTTTTATGTTTTACTTTGTTAATATATTTAATATTGTTATATTACTTTCGTTTAATATAAATAAACGAGGAACGTACATGGATTTTTATGTAAATTATTTGTTATTATATACATAAGTATTATAAAATTATTAAAAAAAATAGCAATTTCACAATATATTTATTCATTTAGTTTCATTCTTGTCCTGCATATAGTAAAATAGGCAAAAATAACTCGATAGACAGGTATGGAAATCAACTAAGGCTGCGCTACTTTATGTATGACTAGAGTCCGCCGGCGACTTCACCCGCGTGTACTTCAATCCATAACATTTTTTATTGTTACTCCACTCCTATTAGTCATAGCGTGGCAACACAAAAATATTTTTTCAATTTTAACCAGCAGTTCCTGAGATTAGCGCGTTCAAAGAAAGAAACAAACAAACAAACGAACTATTCAGTTTTATATTATTAATATAGACACGAACTTGTTTGTCTTATTTATATTCTATAAATGTAACATAAGGAGTCTGATGAAAAATTACCAAAATGAATTAAAGGAGAAGTTAGTAAAAATTGATCTTTTTCATATACTAAAAGTTAATAATTACAATAATATTCGATATTAATGTATTTATGTTATGTTTCCTCAAATATAATGGTTCCCATAACCATATGTTCGATAAAATTTCCCCACTCGTAGGAATGAGCTATTTTCATTTCAATCAACACTCGATATATCTAATATAGGGCGAAAATGAAAAGTTTTTGTGATATCATTATTGACTTTAAAGTTAGAAATAAGTTAGGTATCGACATTTATATTAAGCTTTTACAAGTGACCGGCCTTGATTTTGACCTTGTGTAAATAAATATATTTCAATTTAATTATTAATCCCAGAGGTTATAAAATAAAATATTACTTTAGTCCTCCGACACTGAAAGTTATTTCAAAACTTATGGAAACGTTATGTGTACATAAGAAAAAAATATCGGTCAAGTGCGAGATGGACTCGCACTTGACTTGACTTGATATTGTTTTTCTTATGTACACATCTAAATTCAATCTAGCTTCAATTTACACACATAATTTTTTATTTTTTTGTATTTTCCTTTCTTTATACTGTAAGACTTAACTTCTTGCCGAATATCATAGTTGTTTATCAACAGAAAGTACCTTATATCTTTAATTGCGTTGACTTAGAAGTTTTCAAAGTTCCCCTCGCTGGGAATCGAACTGAAAACCATCGTGTATGCAGGTAGTTGCTAAAAGCGCTACGATGATGTCACTGGTTCATATGCATCTAAGCACTAATATGGTGAATAAAGCAACTCGCGCTTATATAGAGCTGTAGCGGTAATGGCATTGAAAGTGACGAGTGTACAGCTACAGGTGGCTTATACTATGCGAGTTCTAGCCCACAACTTTGTTTGGGTGGACGAC
Source organism: Dione juno (assembly GCA_037127375.1). NCBI lineage: Eukaryota > Metazoa > Arthropoda > Insecta > Lepidoptera > Nymphalidae > Dione > Dione juno. Next base: position 2,271,260 of record JAXRJS010000014.1, read on the forward strand.
AAAGTTGTTTCCCGCCAAATTTAAGATTCCCACGCTGTCTAGTGTCGGGTGCACGTTGTCTTTCTCTCTCAATTACTTAGTAAGGAAGTAAATATATATATATAATATATATATATATATATATATATATATATATATATATATATATATATATATATATATATATATATATATATATATATATATATATATATATATATATATATATATATAATATATATATATATATATATATATATAATATATATATATATATATATATATATATATAGATATATAGATATATATACTTTGTATTATAACTTTTAATCGGAAAATACTACTAATATTAATACCTAATGTATAATACAAAACAATTTTTATATGTTAATTTGATATATTTATGATAGATTTTGTTTCTATGTGTTTTGATATATATTTTACTATGAAATTAGCTTGTCTTTTAACATAAAAAAGGAATTGACTCTTAAATATACACATTAATTACTAATACAAATAGTAGCCGATCTAAAATTTATTTTACTACTACTTTTATATTTTTTGTTTATGTAATAAAATAAACTCTTTTTATTTATTTACAAAACACATTTTATTTTATAATTTACATATTTTCAAAAATAATTAAGCTAAATTACTATTCGAATTGTAATAGTTTAAGTTTTACAAGTCGAATAGTTTTAGTTCATTAAATTGCATTAAATGTAAAATAAAATAAAGATTCATGATGATGAAATAACCAGCTGTAGGTGTACATTAATATGCATATCGGTAAACATGGTTGTACGCAAGTGCTTTATGTAGATCAGTGTTATTTACAAGTAAATTATATATTTTACTATTTATTTATCTTTACTTTCTCTAAGAGTATCAAAGTAAAGGGCTACTCTCATTATCAGTCCTTTACTAGAACAAAAATATTATGTAAGTACAATTATTATTATTAGTTTTTTACCCTCCACGCTGTATCCTGCACATCCTGCACAAACGTTTACAAGCAGACGCTGTGCCTCTGCGCAACGACGGTCGGAATTCTTTGTATTAAAATCAATATTTATTATATAATATAAATTCCGTTCTTCCCTTTTCATTTGAATTTAAGATATTACATGTAAAATGGTTATTAACGCTTAGATACGTCTTACCAGAGAGAAATGTCAATAATAAATTTTCACGAGTGGGGATGGATTATATTTTATTATTATTATAAGAAATGAAGCAAGTAGCTTGCTACATTATCAGACGCTGTCCCACTGCGTTCACAGGGATCCACAGGGATATATCGACTCGAACACCCTTATATATTATATATGTTTATATGTATATACTTTATTTTAGTAATATACTTGTCAATTTATATACATTCTTTTTTTGTCTAATTCTCACTTATATTTATATTTGCTAGAGTTTATCTTTATTGTACAATAAAGAGTATTTATTAATATTATTACAAGAACAAACTCGACCCATTGTACAATACATAATACGTTCAAACGAATACAATAAAGAGGACGGAGTGTCTTAGTTTTATTTAATTCTCTCTACTGAGCCAGGAAACGTCACAAGATATAAGACAAATTCCTTCTCGTTACAAAATACTCTTACTTTTGCTCCACAATAAGTAAATATAGAACTCTTATTTATGATCAAGTACAAGTGAGATTTCTTTGTTCTAAATACACAATTCACACACTAATTAAATGCAATACAACAAAAAACATAAACAATAGGTGACAACATTTATTAAACATTTGAACTAAAACTTCCCATGACGAAAAATTTAAGTGATGTTATATGGACTTGTATATATATTTAAAATATGTACGTATAGTTATATACTATACGTACATCTTTTAAATATATTATATTATATATATATATATATATATATATATATATATATATATATATATATATATATATATATATATATATATATATATATTTAAAAGATGTACGTATAGTTTTTTTAAATACATTACAAGAGACATCGTAATTTAATTTGCAGAAATGTCGCTTATGAGAAATGCTTATATATGAGAAAATGTAAAAAAAATTAAGGTCGAGGGGTTCAAGATGAAAATGAAAAATAAACAATAAAAAAAAACATCATATAAATATATTGTTTTTCTTTCATTCCTCCTCATGGACACTTCACGCGCTAGTTAGTAGTATTTAGGCAGTTTTCCTTCCTTTCAGAACACAAAATACATTTCTTAACACTTACGAAAATGATTCCTTATATATGAACCCATCTCCTCATCCAATATCCATTTCTTATACATAATATTGCTTATTTATATCATTTGAACCGTCATAGCACAGAGGCATAGCCTCTGCCTATAAGCGCGACGGTCTGTGGGTCCGATTTTCACTCGGGGAGAATAAATGATTTTCATTTTCTTCGCTCTGGTACAAGGCAAAAAACGCGGCGTTGAGTTCCGCCAATCAACACGCAATGCCTCGGAAGGCGGAAAGCGGGGAACTGAGTGTCTTAACACTAGGTTCCTACGGTTCCTTCTGCCTACCCTGCCACGTGCGGGATACAGCGTGAAGCTATTTTATTTTTTTTTATTTTATTTATATTGCTTATTTCAGCTTTTTTACTATCTCCATATGTTCTTCGTACAACATGACATTAGCGAAGTGATTTATGCTCAACTGGCACGCTGGCACTTGAAACGCCTGCCGGAACTAAACTATGAACCATTTCACAGGTCTCATACCAACAGATAATACTTCCTTTTAATACAAATAATAATAATATTAAATGAATATGATGAATAAATTGAATTAATTTAATGAATTAAGTAATCCCTCTATAACTATTTTCATAGAAATTTATGTTTTGAATATATTCTGGAAAATATAAATTACTATTATTATGGTAAGCTGAAAGATTTAGCTAACCTACTAATGCAGTAGCTAATATCTGTTGCCGAATGTGAGATAGAGTATATGTACATAGAAAGAAGAAGACAAACTGTGAGTACACTACATATATACATATGTAAGCATAATGTGACGCCAAAAATAAAACATAAAAAAAGCTATTTTAACGGTCTTAAACATTAACTTTTATATTATACTATGAAAGTGAAATGTTAAATAAAGTGCCTCCTAGATGACCCTACAGAGTATATCTATTAATGATTATTGTTTGGAAAGTGTAGAAATGACCAAAAAATCTTGTCAAAATGTATGTACAATTGTTTCTGAACTTTTGCGAGCGAGCTTGCGAGCTATTAAGAAAATACACAAATTAAATAAAATTTTCCTGACCTGTTCCTATTTATTAGCACTACGATAATATTTTGCCTCTAAATGTAAATATTTATAATATCACTCAATTAATTTTAACTTTTTTTTAATACTAAAAAATAAATTAAAATAAACATTATATTACTTTGAATCGGAGCTGTTAGAAAAATTGCTATTCCGTAAAATTTAAATAGGTCAGTCAGTCAACAAGTAACATAGCTAATGGAATCATAAAATTCAAAATAATACAACTCCATATAATATATTTTTTTTTTATTATAACGTACTAACAATAATTAATTGATAATTAATTGACATCATTTTCTCGCTCTGGTGACAAGACAAAACGCGGTGTTGAGTTCCACCACTCAACAAACAATGTCTTTAAAAATGGAAAGCTGGAACCGGTTCCCTCTGCCTAGCCCGCTATGTGCGGGATACAGCGTGAAGATAAAAAACATTATATTTTGCTACACGTATGAATGTATTTTATATACATTACCACCTTTATTCACAGGTGTATAATATGTGTCATTACACGAACAATGCTGGGCATTTATCGTGTGCATTCATAATAACGAAATAGTAAGAAATGGAAGTGTATGATTTTGAGTACAAATGTCAAGGTTGTGATAAATGTAACTGTACTTTATAAGTCAAATTTTTAGGCCAGTATTATTGTTTAAATTGCGACACAATTTTACAATTTAGTAAAAGTATTATTTTTAGTTAACACTGTAAAGCATGCAGGAGAAATTTAGGGTCAAGTTTCCGACCAATTTCCAAGTGTTAGCGAAGCTCAACGCCGTGTTGACTACTTACCAAAATGAAGCGATAAAAACTTCGTTCCCATAAGCGGGAATCGAACTCTGTCGCGCTTTGCCATTCCACTACGACGGTCTCCGCTGTTACCGACTCTCAACAAAACTTTTTAATGTATAATCTCGTACATCAAATGTTATACGAAGGTCATTACAGCCATCATTATTCTTAAAACATCAATTAACAAGCGAAAGTATGGTTCCTTTGCTAGAGAAACTGAACATTCATACATATTTAAAATCTGCAATTAAGCTTTATAGCTCTGTAAGAAATTAATTTATTTGTATCTACTAACTACTGAATGTTTGACGATATTGTCACTACGTTCTTTTTTTATATCCTTTTTATATTCTTCCTTCATGGTATCCGGAGAATGGAGATTCACGAAACCAGTCATTAGAAAAGCCTTTAATTTTTTTTTATGACAAATACAATAATATACACAATTCGGTATATACATTCATATGATAATAAATCTAGAAAGTTCCATTGAATGAGTTTATGAGAATCATATGAACAAGATGCTCATTCACATTTGCCTACTTACTATATTGCCATACATATCTCAAGAGCATTAGTGCGTTTCGTTATTACACCTAAAGTACTAAGCTCTTTTTCTTAATAAATATTGTCAATGATATGTACATTGAGACTTAATAGAAAATTTATTTGAAACATCTATAGAATGATATACAAGACTTCAGGAGTAAATTTAGTTGAAGTAATATGTAAGAATATTCTAATTTATATGTGTAATCAATCCAAGACACCACTCAAGATTTCCGCCACTCAGGATTTTAAATCTCCAATTTAGTGTCAAAGTAGAGATCGGAATGTCTTGACTGTTATTTCTTTTTATCTACCCTGATATGCGGGATACAGCGTGAAATTAAAAAATACAATTTTCTCTCCACAACACGCATCTCTAAAGCTAATCTGTGAATGAGTACAGAGTGTCCAAGCAATGGGTTCCGTCCAAACCCAGCTACATACGAAATTGGCATAAGAATAAAAAAATAAATAAAATTAATCTATTTCCTGTTAATAACACTTACGTAAACAGGAAGGATCTCATGTAATAAATAATGATTATTTAATAATTGTTTATACTATTCCGTATATTTCACATGCAAGGTGTTGCGAGTGTGAGCTACTTAATATGGATGAGGTATCTACCTATATTCTTAATATATTTTTTACAATTTTTTTTAATATTTGAAACTTTAATATATAAAAGAAGATGTAAGAATTTGTGTTATTTATATTAAAGTCATGTAAATTATGACTATAATGATCATTGCTCGTATTATAATAATAAGCCACAGAGTATAACTTAACTTGACGAAACTTGACAATAAATTATATTTATTTAAAAATATAAATATGATAAAAATAATAATGCATAATAATTTTTCTTAATATTTTAAATTTACCTCATCCAATTAAAAAGATGCTATCGTTTAATCACGACCTACCAAGACTAGCACAATTTTCCACTTAGATACTCACACAAACATCGCAAGTACGCTTCACATTCACTGCCTTTAACATTTTCACATACATTCCAACAATATAAAATGTCATGAAACATTACAAGCCATCTAGTATGAGGCTAGCCTCAGAGAGTGTACCCCCGATCTTAGAGGCACAATTCATTTTGTAGTGTACATAGCCTATAAATACGCGGTGCTTGCGTATATTTCAACAGTCTTTTTTATTGCACCATCCTAAACACATCAAAATGTTTAAAGTTATATTTCCTTTAGCTTTCCTGATAGTAGTGTCGGCAACAGATAATTTCGGCATGAAATATGCCATGAGGATATATGAAGATTGTCAAAAATCCGAAGGTATTGTGCCATGTTTGAAGAAGAAGGCAATCGTTTTCTTCGACAGAGCAGCGAGAATGGAAGCCATACCCTTGGTCGATGGTGTGGATATAGTAAAAGCTTCAGATATGGAGGTCGTGCCTGTAAGTGAACACGATATTGATGCAAGTTTACCAAGAAACTTAGAGAGCAAGGATGAAGCTTTATCCACCATGTTATGGGACAGGGTAGCTGCATTTGCCAATTCCAGGACCATCCAGCTCTCTCTTCCTAAAATGAGTGGCTCTGAACTCAATAAAGGTGTCGAAGAAGGTAATTTTTTTCTTTAACAAGCATTGTACATAATGAATGAGTTTTCCTTATCTTAATACAGAGATAAATTTAGCATAACTATCGCAATTTTAATATATATTCGAAAAAAACTGAACGATATATTGAGAACGAAATCCTTTTTAGTTTTTTAGAAGTTAAAATTTTCTTTAACTTCAACTCTTAATTTTAAAAACTAAAAATTACTGAGTTATTCTTAAGCTTTTAAATAGATTATTTTAAATTTTCGCAAGCAATTCTTTGGATTTGCAACTAACCTAAGCTCATCCTGTTATCCGCACTTTCTCTTAGTAAAGGGACTGAAACTATACATTAAGCACCGCTATTTCGATTTAAGCTTAGTAACCATTTTATATAGACACAGCTTTGACATTACTTACTATGGCATGCTTAACTTTATATTTATTGTTCGTCCATATATTTATAGGGAGCTTTTATATATTTACCATAAATAAAAGAATTTAAACAAATTTTCGAAGCTTTTTTAAAATTCATATGTCCGACCGAGTTATCTATATATGTAACTTTAAGAGCAAGTAAAATACCCAAAAATATGATTTTCACGGAGTACAATAAACCTTATTCGCAATCTATGAAAAAAAATTCGCGTGATTCTCTTAAAAATACGACATGTACATGAAGATTCGTTTTTTTTATTATTAATTCAGTAATTTCAAAATTACCATGTACACATGAATTTAATTGCATTGTTTTCTGTATTAAAGCATATTCTCCATGGATTTGGGGATAGACAAATACTAACTGCATTCTTAATATACATTTTATTTTTAAATTATTTAATAAACGGCTTGAGGTCGCAGCGTCTGATTTAAAGCCTGATGGGTTCAATTCTCACTTGGGGAGAATAAATTAATAATATTTTTTTTTGCTTTGGTAAAAATACAAAGCACGGCGTTGAAGTCCATCACTCGAAAGGCGAAAGTCGGTAAACAGAGTGTTTTAATACTATTTCTACGAAGTTTCCTATGGCCTGCTATGTACGGAATTCAGCGTGAAGGGAAAAAAGTTACTATTAACAGCTATTAATATGTAAACTATCACTTAATTGTCTGTACCATGTAGAACAATATAACAAAACGTAGATATGTATGTATATATATTAGCATTAATTTGCAATCATTAATACTAATTCTTTAATCTTGGAAAAATATATGATATAGAGGCTTCATACGGCATCCTGTTTATGTATAGGGTAGAGGAAATTTAGTGTTAAGATACGTTCTTTAATATTTGCCTAATTTTCCCGTTACGTTGCGCTATTTGCCATATTGCGCATTTTGTCTTCTATATTGGTCCGCCTATATTATCTCTACTAACAAAAAAATACAAACACGCATTCTTATAACCAGCCGTATACTTACTTACTCTTAGGGAAACGATTCCAATAACATTTGTGTGATAGAAATAAATATTTAAAGCGGGATTTGAACACGCATTTGAACTTATGCGAGATAAGCTGTCCAAACATTTTGACCACTAAGCCATACATTCTTCATTCGTATGATATCTATTATACATTATTTTATATACGTATAATGTATTTGCATATATATGTTACATACTATCGTATTTAACATATAGTATTCCAAGTTTGTCAAGAATATTTGACAAAATACTTAATTCTTCTTACCTTTAACGTTCCAAGCACTTTGCCATCTTAACGTACATTCCATGCCGTGTCGAATCATCCTCAACGTAACAGCAATCATAAAATGATCATACCATCATCATAGAAGAACATTAAAACGGAGAAAGGCGATAACACAATAACACAATAAAATAATAATTGTTATTTTTAACACTTTCCAATAATGGGCACGATGTCGTGAGAACTTTGACCTTAGACGTAATTATAAGGGTTGAGACTTATAAAAGTGAATCAAATTATTGAATATTTTGACCTTTGACTAAATTCATATTTTCATACCGGTAGATACAAAAACACACCATAGGATTGGTCGAACGAAAACCCCGCTATATATATATATATATATATATATATATATATATATATATATATATATATATATATATATATATATATATATATATATATATATATATATATATATATATATATATATATATATATATAAGCTTAATCTTAAAGTTGTTAAAACTTTTATTCAATGCGTGTTTACATTACAATTATATTTACCTAAAAGCCAATAGTACTTGTCGGAACTTATTTGTGATTAATTGAACGTTATCTAAAGTCATGCACAAAATTGTACACGCAAATGATTGTAAACATAAATTATGTAGGCAATTCATGCAAAAACGATAATGAAGGAAGCTATTTTAAAAATGTAGTTGAAACTATTTTTGTTAACACGCTGTATCTCGCACCCTAAGCTTCTACGCTACTTTTCACGCATTTTGTCCATTTTTCGAGACTTGGTGTGTTGTGTTGGAGCTTTTTTTCAATAAAAAAATCATAGAATTTAAATTTTTGTCATTAATTTATGTCCACTTGCTTTGTCGCTTGTCACTTGCTTGCTAAGGGCTATATTACATAACTGTAGTAAAAGTTCAACGTTAACTTAAAATATATCATTTGGCAAAGAACTCCTTGTTAATTCCATTTATTCACGACGGTTAAGCCGCATGTAAAAGATAATCAAATATATTATGTTTAATCTGATTGTTTTTTTTATAAGAGAAACAAACCTAAATGTATGCATGAACAGACACCACAGACTAAAATTTTATATATATATATATATATATATATATATATCTATATATATATATATATATATATATATATATATATAATATATATATATATATATATATATATATATATATATATATATATATATATATATATATATATATATATATAGAAAAAGTAAACAAACATATTTGTACAATAGTGCTCAGAATAATCGTTTGTCCCGGTCTGGTTAAAACAATGCGTATCGTAAATCACCCTGCCATATTATAACACTTCTTTAAGCACTTGTTATTTTCACATGTAATTCATAAAAGTTGCTATACATTTTTCTAAATTACATGTATGTATGAATAAATATTATTATTACCACTAAAAAAAATTAGATATTTTGTTTGATTTCATTGGAATTATTCTTTTAATTGATAGAGCTATCTAGTAAAATATAGCGCAGCGTTGAGTTGCTCCATTCAAAACACAACAAATCGAATTTGGGCAGAAATAAAGAACGGAATCTTGACACTTCTTTTCAAGCAAGTTCTCGCCTTATACAAATATTAACGTGATAATAAAAATGATTTCAGGACGAGGAAAAATGAAGAAAATGATGGGAATGATGATGATGGGAGGCGCGATGAAAATGGCAGCGATGATTCCGCTCGCGATCGCCGGTCTGTTCGTATTGGCTGGCAAAGCTTTAATAGTTTCAAAGGTATGTAAAAAATTGACTTTGACTTTTCCAAAAGCTATACTCCGAACTTTACTATTGAATTAACAATTATTGTTAAAATATAGAGTAAAATCTATTGTTGATGAATATTTATATATATATATATATATATATATATATATATATATATATATATATATATATATATATATATATATATATATATATATATATATATATATATATATATATATATATATATATATCTTCTTCTTCCTGGCATTAGTCCCGGCTTTTTGCCAGGGTCTGCCTTCCGTCTAAGACCAATCGGTCCATATGAGTGGCGAAGTGGTTTTTGTGGAGCGATTGCCATCTGACCTCCAAACCCATTACTGGGAGAAACCAAGAAAGGACAGGGAATAAGAGGCAGAAAGACTTGGAATATAGGGGAGGGACACCACTTACATGGATTGGATCGGGTTATGAAAGTGGTGGCTCGAGGTCCCGGGGTCGCGTACCCGTATGCCGGAAACCAAATATCGGACAGATAATTGGCTTAGACACCCTCTGAGATAATATATATATATATATATATATATATATATATATATATATATATATATATATATATATATATATATATATATATATATATATATATATATATATATATATATATATATATATATATATATATATATATATATATATATATTTTTACTTTGTCGCATGTTAAATATATGAAAAAATCTTTTCATTATACAGAAAGTAGTTAATAACTCATTATATTTTAGGCGAAACTTTAAAAGTAAACATCTAAAGTATACACAAACTATGGACCAAATGTAATAAATAATTATTGTCTATAATTATTATAGAAAAATGACATTTTCCCAATTATTCCATTAATTTCGGAACTATGTGACACAAAGTTCAGTACCAAAGTGTATATTTTTTGTTAAGACAATTAAAATATTATTTCAAGGATATTAACAAGTGTAATAAGTACATACATTCAACAAGCATACAAATCTGCCTGATTAAATTTGAAAGTAGTGCCTAAATTTTGATATACTAAGCAGATAGTACGCGTTCCAGCTTTCTTTGAACAAGTAGACCGATGAAATGATAATGGGGGCTGAACGTTGATTTGTAGTTGTTATTTACTTTACAATTTGTGTTAAGTGATAAACTTATTTCATTTTATACATATTACTTTACATCTTGTTGGCTTTAAAGCTTTTATAAAGTAAAATTTAAATTTACCCAATTAAACCTTCCCCCCCCCCCCTGTCAAATTACAGTCATCTACGCACAAGTTTTAGCTAAACGTTGTCAGTCAGTCAGTAACTCAGTAACGGAACGCGATAACATATAATCATAAGAATACATATTACTTATCATTATAAAAAAATACCTTTTCTATTCAAATAATATATTGAATTTATTGCTAAAAACCAATAAAAAATTCGAACTCTAAAACATCACGGGCTTAAACTATCCATACATATTATTCTCAATGGTCATGAAGCTATTTAAACACATACCTAAGGAAATAGAGAACACTGTACACCAGTGGGTCATTTTCTATCATTGTCTTAAGCTGCTCCAGATCCAGTGAATCAATTATCTCGTACAGCACAGTTTCATCTACTTGTACGTGGGAATTATGACGTTGTATTGTCATTGTTAATGTTCTGAGACTATTTATGTCAAGGTACATGTCTTGAGAACGATATGACGTGGATAAGAGTCAGAAATGACGTATAAGGAACAGAACGCACAAATTTAATGGTATCTATGATAAGACAGGTAATTTTGATGATCTTCAAATAGATTACAACTTACTTATTTTAGGTAAACTAGGTAAAATGGGCAACCATAGCTAAATTATTAACATACGATATAATTTATTTACCTATCAACCTATTCTGTAACAACTTACCAGACGTTCGTGGATACTCTTTTATAAATGGAACTGATTTTAAGGAAACTTGAATTCTTCCCTAAATTGGAATATAACTGTTTTAAATTAAAAAAAATAACTTGTGGACAAACACAAATGTATAGGTACAAGCTAAATTATAAAATTTAGCATATATATGCGTGGAAGCCTGAATTCTATATTTCATTCATCAATATAGTTATCCAATTGCAACAATATCACATACGAACAAGTTAACTGATGACTACATTTTTTTTGAAATCGGCTAAAAATCCTTGTTATTAAATATTCTTTATGCTTATATTAAATTTGAAAGCAATTAGTTTCCTTCATTCCTTTATATATATATATATATATATATATATATATATATATATATATATATATATATATATATATATATATATACATATATATATATATATATATATATATATATATATATATATATATATAATATATATATATATATATATATATATATTACATGTTTTTATTATTTTTTAAATATATTTTTAAATAATACAACCTTTACAACTGTGCCGTCACTATAGATCATCTAAGTTATTTAAATTTTGTCTACATAAAGAAGGTAATTCAAATCAATAGTAATCAAAGTGTCCGTACAATTAAAACTAAAATATGCACATATACACGCTCATTATTCCATTGCATACTATCCAAGAAATAACTTTGAAGAGGCTAAAGTGGCACAGTAAGGAAATAATAGATAAGCTAGCTGTGCTAGTAACTACTAAGATTGTAATGTTAGCAGAAAATACTGCATTTGATTATTTTTTTTATATATCTGGTTTGTATTGAGGCTTTTCTGACGCTTTGGGGTCACGTCTGACTGTAAAAACGATGGGTACAGGTTCGATTTGAACTTAAGGGTTTTTTTATTTTATGTCTCGGCTCTGGTAAGATACCGTGCGCAACATAATATCTGAACTTTGGGCGGAAAGCAACTGTCTTGATACGTTTCCTCTGACTTATATTAATAGAAATAACCTTTAGCACAACGTAAGAACAATGAACGTCGGATCAATTTCGTCTACAATAAAATGAAAAAATTAAGCTGAAAAAAACATTGTTATTTTGTTTCTGTCGTTAGTTTTGTTTATACTGCATTCCATTAATGACATGGCCTATAGCTCATTTTCAAAGTCACAAATTCCCATTTTCATTTAATATATCTGTATGTACATATAAAATATTAAGTTTGTCCATTTATTTTATACAAATTGTATATTTGCCAAAATACCTGTCGATATTTTCATTTTTATCTAATAAAGAGGATGTGGACCACTTGAAAGAAAGTAACTGAAAGAACTGGCAGAATTAGATACGCATTCCTAACATAACAGAGCATGCAAATTATGTGCATTGTAATTTTCATAGAAAAACACTATAGTATTCAGCATACTGTCTGTTGGAATATTTGTCTATGTTTGATTTTAGTCATGTATAACTATATCTTTGAAATAACTATGCTCTGGTAGAAATTTCACATGTCCAAATTTTGTCATATATTGTGTTATTTATGAATTTTTTGCCATAATATCTTCACCCAATGTCAAGAGTAATTTTTGCTTAACTTAACCGCCAATGGAAAAAGCTGAATTACAATATTGTCATAACAGGGTAGTTGTTTGTATTAATGTTTTAACGCAAATAACGAACTTATAGCCTACATTCTCGTACCCAAGCTATAATTTAGATCACTTTGCCCAGAGGTGGCTTGTCCTCGCTATACTTTGAACAAAATAAGCACCAAAAGATTTCAATATTTTTTTTTGCACATTTTTGATATCATTAATATGATAAGTATCTTCTAATCAAAGCTTCAATGAAATGTCAATCCATTCTTAAATTTCTATTTCATACAAAGAAATTCCCAAGTCCATCTAATAGAAAAGCTCAACGCAATATTATTTAATCAGTACTATGAAACAAAATATTTTAATTATAGCCCTTCCGAGTAAGACCTGATAGTACAACTAACAAGAGGCACGTCTTACATGGACCAAGACTTTATATGAATATAAAATTAGTAGTAAAATTATTTTTTTCAAGCAAATCCACAACTCTAAGCTTGTGTAAGCTTATTACGATACAAATCAAGCGAATAATCATATTCTGCATATCGTTCTAAATATGCATGTATGTATGTATGTCCATCACACAATGCAGTAACCTCATTAGTAGTAGTTATTATTGACTAATGACGTAGATGTAAAAAAAGAGTATGAAAATATTATTTGTCTCCACATTATATTTTTGTTGTGTTATTACTCGAAAAGCAAAATGGGAATATTAATAGTAAATATGTTCAAGATTAAAGCCATCGTGATGTCTGATTGTACGCGATGGTAGTGGGTTCAATCACCAGTCGGGGGAATGAATTGGTTTTTCTTTTCCCCGCTATGACAATACAAAGCGCGACGTTGACTTCCGTTACTCAATCTAAAAATAATCACAAAGTATTATACTCTTAGATTTTTCTATACAAATCTATCTAACTAACATATTATGTGCTATATAAAAAGAAAGTTGGATAATTCACAATTATTTTAATAGTGAGATAAATTGCTAAGACGTAAGAATGTACTTAACCTATTGACATTGCACGTATATCTTATTTTGCTACTAAATTAACATAATCTCATATAATATAGAATTGTGCTGTTTACTGTATTGTTCGGTATATCACCGTAGTTAAGATATGTATCCGTAAAACATATGTTAAAAAAATAAATTAATAGCTTCACGCTATTTATATGTTGCCTATCTTACACTTCAGTGGCGAAGAGTATAGTTTTTACAAAGGTAAGCCGGTGTCGAATAAAAACAAAAATAAAATTGTTAGGTTAGGGATAATATTGAGATTGGGCTTAGTTCAAGATGTTCATTTATTCAGCAATATTCTATGGCTTTTACTGCATGAACTTAATTTATAGAGTGATATTTGCTAGTTCTTAAATTATTAAATGTTATTTTCTATTCATTAATTTATTTATAAGGATTCACGGGAATCGTATGATATGGACACTTCGCCACCGTTGCAAATAGCATTATAGACATTGAACCTAATGCTAAAGCATTCTGTTCCCCACTTTTCACTGATTTTCTGAGATTTTTTTGGAGTGAAGGAACTCACCAAGCCATTTTGTCCACAGCATGGAAATATAAATAATTCTCATCTCTCCAAATATATATATATATATATATATATATATATATATATATATATATATATATAATATATATATATATATATTATCGATATGATACATCTGATATCTAAGTCACTATTTAGAACGATATTCAAAAGCAGAGCGGTCATTCATATAATCTATATAATTCCAAGTCATGTTCACTTATTGTAATAATTGAGACTAGACTTATTTTATTCTATAATAAGTTCTTTCAATGTCAAATTTTTTAACATAGTAAGATTTGAAGCCGACCTCTTGTAATATCCATAAACTTTGACAGTAAGTCCATATGGTTCACTCAAGTAGTATAATTTTAACAACTGTATATTTTAGTTACTAGTTTAATAGTGCGTAATTCGGGAGAATGGTCGTATTTTTTTAACATGGAAATTTAATGGTGTTTTTGTATATATAATCAGTTTAACATTTGAGTATAATAACCAATATAGATTCTCAATGAAGTAGAAATGTAGAAAATAGAAATACAACACTTGTATAATCTTATTGGCTCTTCAGTAGTGCGGTAAATAAAGTGCAGATAAGTCGGGAAGATGCTAGTACTTTATCACTTTTTGTTGTTTTTTTTATTTGTTTTGAAGCATTGCGTAGAGAATATACTTATTACACCAAAAATAACATTCAAGAAATTCTTAGTATCAACAAAATACAATTAGAAATATGGAAAATAACATGTAAATCTTATTGGTATCTTTCCCAGTTGCCGGGATGAATGACCAATGCTGAATAATGGGAAAGATCTTAGTACTTGAACTATTTTTTGTTTTGTTTTTGTTTTTGTTTGGATTGTTCATACTTTATTTTACCCTAAAAAATACAAGCAGGTGTCAAAAAAAGTTCCTTAGGTATTGCAACACACAATTACAGTAATAGTTTCTTTTTTCTCGGTAGAAGTTATTGATGATATTGCTTTTGTCATATATGTTTGCTGGACAATTATTTGATTGTAAATCCTGTTCATCCATATTGAAAATATAGTTTTCTGTTTGTTTGCTTGTTTGTGTTATTCGAGTTACTTTTAACTCGAATAACATCCCCTCTCATGTCCTATCCCGTCATGCCACATTTCGCCTCGCTTGTCAAATACCAGTCTCTTCTCATTCTATCTAAATAATAAGGAAATCTCCTCCTCTCCTTATTTCACTGTTAGAGATGGCCATACGGAATAAAACTGAATGAATCCGCGATAGATCCATAAAAAAACTACTTTGTACAACGATGTAAAATGTAGATTTTTTACTCTTTTGATAACAGATATTGAGGATTTTACTTTAGTTTTGATAAAATTTTACTTTAAATTCGCATACATCGATAATGGATACCGCTAGTAGAATAGTATGAAACGTGAACTAGTGTCAACTAGCTATTAGTTATGAAAATATTTAATCTCTATCTATATTTAATCTCTACTAGCTATTAGTTATGAAAATATTTAATATCCGGAACTACCCTATATATTATATTCTAAATTTGAATCGAAAGTACAATACAATTATATAAAATATATATATAATTTAATTGTATGTAAGAAATCATTGCGTCATGTTTATAACACAGATATAAAAACTTGTACTGAGCGGTCGTTGCCACAAACGTGCAGTTATTTGAAATCACTACAATTGTATACCGTATATTTCACAAAATAGAGTTCAAATTGGCTTACAACATTCATTGTTTAGTTTTTTATTTTCTTTCTTATAATTTGGACTTTGTTACAAGGGAGTAAGATTTAAAATACATTCATTAATCTTATGCAGGAATTAATAGCTTCGTGATAGTTACACGTTGACCTTCGATGGACCATTTACGCGTTCTCGTTGAATAGCATAATAAAGTATTGTTGCCATGTATACTAATATTTACTTAATTTTAAGAAAAAAAAAAAAAATATATATATATATAAATATATATATATATATATATATATATATATATATATATATATATATATATATATATATATATATATATATATATATATATATATATATATATATATATATATATATATATATATATATATATATATATATATATTCAAAGGAAATCTTAACTTTTAAATATATCTTAAGTTTAATTTGCATACAAGATATTTGTTAATATATAGAATATATTTTTGTCATTATTCTATATATTAGGTTCATTATTATACTTAAATTAATACAAAACAAAATTACGAAATATTCAATATCCAATTTACAGCGTAAAGATTATTATTTTTTATTCAAATCAGCTTTGTATAATGCAATAACCATAATAGCATTATAGGGAAACCCTATTTATAAAAGTGGCAACACTGTACAGTAGCTTGTCACTGTTCCACGCCGCACATTTACTAACTCGAATACAATTTAATTCAGTTTATTTCGTAATCTACTATTATATACACGTAATTTTTTTTAAAAGAGACGGGACTCTCCGCTCTCCTTTTTGTCTGTGTCGAAAAACGAAGATCGATGTCATTATTAGAAGATATTTTCGTAATTTTTTATTGTCGTTCAAAGTAAATCTCGTGCGGCTTGTTTTCATTTCAAGCTGTAAGAGATTCACTTAGATTGATGATAAATTATTCTGCACACTCCAGACTTGTTTGTCCTACTGCTATTATTTTTTTCTTTTTTAAAGATAGTTTGTATCTATGTGTGTGTAATTTAATTATTGTTTTTTTTTTATTTATTTTTAAATTGTTGATTTCATTTATTTGATTTGGAAGTCGTAATTTATTTTGTACCAGAATGCGTTTGATTTCATACAAAAACATAAAACGTTATTAAAAAAATTATAAAATTAATATAGAACTAGTAATTAGTATGTTTGTTTCAATATAATTCATTTTTTATTTTCCTTGTTATACACATACGACCCGAACTCGTCACCATCGCGTTCTGTTAGATATATTTCAACTGTACCACATGTCGTCTATTTCAACACTGTTAAATCACAATTTTTCGCGTTACCGTAAAAAATTCAAGAAAATTGCCTTTTAGTGCTTCGTTCCACTCTTCAGGGAACCAATATGTTATGTTCCATATCTTTTTGCTGTGCATAGGTTTTTGGCAGAACCATTGTAGATTTCTATATATATGCATACATACATTTAATTATTACTTGTATCTCACATATTATATTATATACTGTTCCGCAATATTCACAAAACTTTGACGCTTTTTTACGAATGGGAATCGAATCTGCAACCGTCACGGCTACGTCAGACGGTCTCATGGATACATAGATAATGTTTGCAATTTCGTTACTATTTTTTTTATTGAATATCGATCTTTTTTGTATAAACAAAAAATATAATATACGTCACTTCAACGTCATATCGTCGTATATATTAATAGTATTGCAGTAAGTCAATTAAAACCAATTAGAGAGACGGATGCTATTCAACAATTTTTATGCTTATCATGCTGTTTGTATATGCGGTTCTCCTCGAATTTCAATATTTGAATGTAAAATGTACAGTTGACAATTTATAACGATATATAGATACGATTTAAAAAGGCAATGTATGAGTATAATAATAATAATAATAGCTACACGCTGTATCCCGCACATGGCAGGGTAGGCAGAGGGAACCGTAGGAACCTAGTGTTAAGACACTCTGCTCCCCGCTTTCCGCCTTTTGAGGCATTGCGTGTTGAGTGACGAAACTCAATGCCGCTGTTACTAGATCAAAGAAAATGAAGAAAAAATATTCTCCCCGAGTGAGAATCGAACCCATAAACCGTCACGTTTACAGGCAGACGCTATGCCTCTGCGCCACGACGGTCCTCGTAAATATATTATGAATGATAACTATTATGGAATAGTTTATTCCCTAATATTTTTCTCAACTTCACACCTATTTTCCATAAAAATTCCATATATTGCGTGTTGAAAGTGAGACTAAGCGCCGCACTTTCCTGCCAGTAATATTTAAACATAATTTACATATTGATAATTAATACTCATTGCTGCCGATACCAAAAAAAAAATAAGTGCGAAAGTAATAATTATATTACCAAGCTATTTACATATATGAATATTTTTTTACATAAACATCTATTGAAATAATACATTTTCTCCCAAAATACAACAAAAGACATCCATATAAAGAGTCATATCAATATATTTATTGTGTATTTACATGTTATGGCTAGTACGTTTGTTTGGAGTGTATAAATTAAATTGTACAGCCACATTTTCTATCCGTTGTCGTAGTAAAGGTGTACTAAGTCAGGATTTATCGAGAATAAATCCTGACTTAGTACACCTTTACTCTACGTCCATTAGTTTTGTTTACGAGTATACGTTGTTTGTCAGTCAGTAGCAACAAGTTTTATATATATCTAGATAGAACTGCATTGGCTTCCTTTAACACTATTTACTTTATATTTTTTCCCTGCTTTTCGTAAGAAAAATAGCTAAAAATATCTTAATTTAAAACTTGTTTGGAATGCTAATAGGGCGTTCTATAATTTTCAATATATGTTCAGATAGTGAATCTAAGATTCCAAGATAGTACGAGCAGGTGATCTTCGTATATATAAATACTTCTTGGAACTGAGATACTTAGTGATAGTTTCTAATGAAAACTAAACTTTAGAATTTAGATAAATTGAAATATGAAATAGTTTAAGCTCGAATGTGATTGCACACAGATAGTGATTCCTCGATTTATAAAATATCGGTCAAGTGCGAGTTAGACTAGGTTCCTTACAATTTTACAAAAGTTAATTCGCTTAAATTTGCGATAGTATCTTCTCTTTTTGTATAAGATGAACTACATACGTAACTTTGTAATGGTTTTTTGTACCAGTGAATTTGTTTACACTATTTGTTCCGACTTCTTGTGAAATTTCATAACTTTAGGTCAAGAGAGAGTGATGGAGAAAGAATTTCATTAAAATGCTGATAAATCAAAGCTTAAATGTATTTTATTAGCGCGTTTATTTATTTTGTTTATGTCATTGACTTAAAAATTTCATAGTACATATGAAATCAAAGTTCCAAACTGTAGATGTACTTCAATTTCGTTGACCTACAATTATGAAATTGATACGGAGCCCTCGGCGCACAATTCAGACCGCACTTCACCGCGTTTTTTCTTTTCCAATCTGTTCATATTTTTTGTCCCTCTTTACCTATCTCAAATTGAGTAAAATTTATAAGTCATTATACGATAAGGCAATCGCTTAAGCTTGACTAACATACCTAATTAGGCAATAATTAGAATCACGTTATCAACTTATCAACCTTATTAATGCCTCCAGCTCCTATCACATATAAAATAAAGATATTTTGAGTCCAAAATGACTCTGCCTGTGGTTCAGTGGGTCAACGTCACACTATAAACGCGACGGGGGTAGGTTCAATTCCAAGGTAGGTTGAGTTCCGCTTCTCAACACGGATGTCTCGAAAAATTTAAAGGAAAATGGGGAACGAATAGTCTTAATATTGGATTCCCTTCTAGGCATAAAAAACAGTGATATTGTGTTTTTGAGTAACCTTTTTATTACTGATATAATACGCTGACATTTTTTGTTCGACATTACTAAATTTTAAACTAATTTGTCATTTTTGTGTTCCAGATCGCTTTACTGCTAGCCGGAATCATCGCCATAAAGAAGCTTGTAGCTCAAAAGAATAGTGGAGGAGGTGGGCAAGAAAGCCACGGCTGGTCTTCCGGTGGCAGCAGTAGCGGGGGTTGGGGCCGTCGCTCTTACAACGACGTATCGGACTTAGCTTATTCTGCGTATAAAAAAGAATAAAACGCCTATATTTTAAGCTGAAGGTATCTGGAAATGAAGAAAATAATTATTTATTATTGGTTAAGAATAGTTAGATGTTTTGGTATAAGAAAAACGGAGATTATGAAATATTATCTAAGTTATATAGAGTACTCATTTACTATAATTGGATTTGTTCACAAAATACCGATTTTTTTTTTATTCAATGATCATAATTAAGTATTTTTCACCGACTTTAAAATATCCGTCAACTAAAAAGGTAAACAACTAAAAAGGTAAACTAAATTTATTTTTTTTTAATTTATTTACCTAGTTACTATAAGAACACTCCAGAAATCCGTTGATAGCTTATGAGCTATAGCGCAAAAACTACAGGACCGCTTTTAATGCGTCTTATTCGTTCTGTTGGAGAACAATATAAGTACTTAATTAAAATAAATATGATCATCCTGATATGATTTTTAATTTAATTTCCGAGAAATATTAATTTCAAAATTCTATATACATGCAGGCCAAACTGATAATCTCATTCTTTGGTGGCAGTTAAAATACCTTATATCCTTCTCATGAATTGTAAGCGAATTCTACTATTTTGGCCTTGGATTGCTCAAGTATTATTTATATGTTAAATAATAATTATTCTAAGAATAACGCGATGCTTTAAAGTATTTTTATGAAACATTATAAATAGCTTTAAGCTCTGACTGTTTGTATAAGAATGTTATTTATTAAATTATTTAATTTATTAATTGTGATTTTTTAAATAAACTAAGCTTTAATTGAAATTGTTGTTTTTCTTGATAATTTCCATTGTATTTATAATTTTGGGTATTTTTTTAAATTGGTTTTTTTTTGCTCTACGATGTATCCCGCATATAGCTTGGTATCACGATGATATCACGTTATCAACTTATCAACCTTATTAATGCCTCCAGCTCCTATCACATATAAAATAAAGATATTTTTGAGTCCAAAATGACTCTGCCTGTGGTACAGTGGGTCAACGTTACACTATAAACGCGACGGGGGTAGGTTCAATTCCAAGGTAGGTTGAGTTCCGCTTCTCAACACGGATGTCTCGAAAAATTTAAAGGAAAATGGGGAACGAATAGTCCTATAGATAGTGGATTCCCTTCTAGGCATAAAACCAGTGATATTGTGTTTTTGAGTAACCTTTTATTACTGATATATACGCTGACATTTTTTGTTCGACATTACTAAAATTTTAAACGAATTTGTCATTTTGGGTTCCAGATCGCTTTACTGCTAGCCGGAATCATCGCCATAAAGAAGCTTGTAGCTCAAAAGAATAGTGGAGGAGGTGGGCAAGAAAGCCACGGCTGGTCTTCCGGTGGCAGCAGCAGCGGAGGTTGGGGCCGTCGCTCTTACAACGACGTATCAGACTTAGCTTATTCCGCGTATAAAAAAGAATAAAACGCCTATATTTTAAATTGAAGGTATCTGGAAATGAAGAAAATAATTATTTATTTATTGGTTAAGAATAGTTAAGATTTTTTGGTATAAGAAAAACGAGATTATGAAATATTATCTAAGTTATATAGAGTACTCATTTTACTATAATTGGATTTGTTCACCAAATACCGATTTTTTTTTTGATTCAAATGATCATAATTAAGTATTTTTTCACCGACTTTAAATATCCGTCAACTACAAAGGTAAACTAGGTAATAAGGTAAATGTAACTAAATTTATTTTTTTTTGATTTATTTACCTAGTTACTATAATACACACTCCAGAAATCCGTTGATAGCTTATGAGCTATATGCGTCTTATTCGTTCTGTTGGAGAACAATATAAGTACTTAATTAAAATAAATATGATCATCCTGATATGATTTTTAATTTAGTTTCCGAGAAATATTAATTTCAAAATTCTATATACATGCAGGCCAAACTGATAATCTCATTCTTTGGTGGCAGTTAAAATACCTTATATCCTTCTCATGAATTGTAAGCGAATTCTACTATTTTGGCCTTGGATTGCTCAAGTATTATTTATATGTTAAATAATAATTATTCTAAGAATAACGCGATGCTTTAAAGTATTTTTATGAAAACATTTATAAAATAGCTTTAAGCTCTGACTGTTTGTATAAGAATGTTATTTATTAAATTATTTAATTTATTAATTGTGATTTTTTAAATAAACTAAGCTTTAGTTGAAATTGTTGTTTTTCTTGATAATTTCCATTGTATTTATAATTTTAACCTAGTTTTAAAACACTCTGTTCTCCGCTTTCTATCCTCCGAGGCCCCGCGTGTTGAGTAGTGGAACTCTACGTTCTACGTTCTCTACGTTCTTAACGAAGTTCTAAACAATTTAATAAAAATATGAATATGAGACCAAGCGTCCAGGAGTACAAGCGATTGGAATCAATAAAGCAAATTTTCTGAACTCAAGCAGATTCTGCGATTTTATTCTAGGATTTTACGATAAATTCATGATTATTTACAAGTTATTTTTAAATCATGATTATTTACAAGTTATCTTTAAATTGCTATATGAACACACTGACAAATAGCTTGATAACCTATCCATATTTAAATAACTTTGTTTTTTGCCTTCACGCGCCTCTCGTCACAGACCGCGTCTACGACGGTGTGTAGAGAGAATTTAATATTTAAACACTCCGTTATCCATGTTAGACCTCCTTTTAGAGATATCATATGTTGAGCGGCAGAACTCAACGTCGCGCGCAAAAACGTAAATAATATTACATAATATGACTAATACCCTGATATGAACGCACATTTTTAATGTGCTATCAGAAATAACTTAATTTTTTATCAATCTTAAGTAAGTAGTACTTAGACATTATAAAACATATTAGGTATATTTAAAACTATTCATAAACGGAATTGTATGTTGAGTCGAGGAACGTTGTTGGAAGTTGTTATCTGAGTGGGAAAATAAAAATCAATCATTCCCCAACTGGGGTTTGAATCCACAATCATCGCGTTTAAAGTCAGAGGTAGTAAATAATGTCTTTAATAATAATTCAGTCTTTAACTTTTTTACTTACTTACCTGCCACTAATTGTTAAAGGTTGCATGACATACTCGTACATACAAGTATAAGCTTCCTATAAGCAGGACAAAAATGATAATAGATGGTCACAGTCTAAAAAATTAAGCAGCTATTTTACATAATAATTTTTATATAGCGGTTATTTGATAACTTGACTATAGATAATACTGGTCCTGGATTCCGATTTGAGTAGAACTCTATAAAAAAGTCTAAATATATATTTAAATATATTCTATCTTAAATTATTATTTTTCATTTATTAACAATGCTGCTGATAAAAATAGGTTTCATAACATATACTAGCATATTTCAAATGCTTTAAAAAAATTGTGATAACAAATGTTAAAAAAACATTATTATTACTGATCCGGAAAGAAATAGAACAGAGTGATTTGATACTAGATTCCGTCAATTTTCATAGATATTGGAGAAAAAATATGCAAGCATATAAAGCTCAAAAAGTACTAGTTATAATTAATCTCCATTCATTCGACACTTTATACTTACATTCCGCCCAAATTCGAAACGAAATACTTTGTATTTTCAGAGCGACAGACTGAAAACAATTCTTTCCTAAGATGATCCGAGTGAGATCCAGACCATTTACAGTCATACGCAATCCCATTATGCCACAATGGCCTCAATTATTACAAATAATAAGTAATATCTTCGTGTTGATACTATATTAATTTAACTCTTTATTATAATTAATCTTAAAATTAATTTCTTTTACCACATACTCAATAAACGACATATAAAGGAATCATAAAAAAATCGCCATCACACAGTGAAGTTGTGATGCTGTTTATTTTGCAATAGAGCTTGCTAGTGTGGAGTGGTCTTGTTTTTTTCATTTCCCAAATATGGTAAAAAAAAGGAATACCGAATGCATATTTGGTTTTGACTTCGACTAAATAGTGACCAATATATTATAGCATTAGATTTTCTCTACCTATATGCTATATGCGTAATGTATGTTCAACAACCGACCCGTTCGTGGCTTCACTCGCTTGATCAATGTTCTCAGACTTACTCTAATATAATAAGCATGTATTGTACTTATGATTTTTATTTATTTTTCCTTTCAAATCACTTTGCCTAAACATTTTATATAAAATATTTTATCGGACCGGCAAGTACTCGTGCGCGTTTTCGATATCGGTAAAAAACGTTTTGTCTGCATAAATTTCGATCCCGTGAGAATTCCAGGATAAGAAATAACTTAAATGTTGCCCCACAGTTTCTTGTATTTTCCATAATGTTACAACAATCCCAAAATTATTGTTTTATGGTTTAGTAACGTGTAAATAACTATATGCACTCAAAAAACTCGGTTATTTCGGAATCACAGACAAAATACTTGAATTTTATTAATATAATGTATCTTGAAGCAAAAACTTTGGACCTCATTTTATGAAAATTGCACAGGCGAAGGACTATGTACTATAAATTTAACTATTATATATATATATATATAATATATATATATATATATATATATATATATATATATATATATATATATATATATATATCAATAATATTACTTATATAGTACATTAAATCAATAAATAAAACATTACACACACTACCATATGTTTTAATTATTGATTAATTATAGATAAATAGATGACAGAAAAATTTTGACACTGCCAGACTCTCTCGTGCACATCATTGGAGAGTACCTGTCGAATCGTACGTTCCACTACCGTATAGAAGGGACTATCTCGTTATCTCATCCCGTCCGTGCCGAAATCCCTCAAGGTTCCACTCTCTCTCCCCTTCTGTACGCACTTCACAATAGCGATATTCCACAAACACCGAAAGCCGAACTCGCAATGTATGCCGACGACACCGCATTATATACCACAGACCGCTCCACTTGAATCCTAGCCGAAAAACTGCAACTCACCGCTGACGCCCTAGGCGCTTGGTTAAGCGCATCCACCGTTCATTCTGAACAGGCTATACCCACTTATCTGCAAGCAGATTAAAATGTCACTTCGTAACAAGCTGACATTATATAAAACATGCATCCACCGCCTCATGACATACGCCTGTGTGGTGTTCGCACACATATATCTCCTTCAGAGAGTTCAAAATAAATTCCTTAGAATGGCATCTGGATGCTCTTGGTATATTCGTCACGTGAACCTACATAAAGACTTCAAATTGGAACCGATAAAAGAGTTCTGCAAAGGCTTAGCCAAGCGCTACTACGAGCGCACAGACTCCCATCCCAATCCCCTCATAGTTGAAGCGTCTAAATAGGGAAGCGTATCCACACCCATTACTTTTACGCCCTCGTAGCGTCCTTCTAGATCCCGAGGATCCCATCACTGTAGCCAACCGTCACTACAACGGAAGGTTACGCTCTTCTGTCCCTAAGACACGCCGCCGTGGCCATAACAAGCGACGGCGTCCAATCTATGTCCTGGCACGTCCGCACCTCGGCGCGGCAGAGCCCGCCGGTTAATGACCGTCCCATGTACCATCTTCTGAGCTGCCGCAACGCTCATTTTAATACTCTGGGGACGAGTCACACTCGTCTATAGTGAAAAGGCTGCCAAACAACCGCTTGGCTGTAAGTCAAATATTATGGAAGTAAATTTATTTCCGTCCCCGTGGTTTGCGTGATGCACGTTAGTAATAATGTACTTTTCCGTAATGCTTATTACAATAAGCTTATTGATCGCCGTTTTATTAGGAATTAACTATTATTACTGATAAAGCTGTAATCACAGTGTTAAATAATAACAAAATACTTAAATGTATATACATTAGAAAAAATCACGCTTAAATACCATTTTTTTAATATACTTGTGTTCTGGCAGAATCTCAGATTTATGGTAATTCGGTTAAATTTAATGATATATAATGTTTAGAAAATTGTAATTGTAATTGTAATTGTAAAAATTGTAATTGTGCTCAATATATAATGTTTATAAAATTCAGAGGAAAGTGGGAAACGGGGTGTTTTAACACTACTCCTAAGTTCCTTCTGCCGCCCTGTTATGCGAGAAGCCTGACGCTGCGTTTTTGTAGGAAAATGATAACATTATTTAGAAAAGTGTTGAAAAACAAATTTAATTACTTAAATATATATTAATTTAACTAAAATTCAAATTATTTAGTATTTGGCTAAATTTCATTTTTTTGCTTTATTTGAAGTTTTAAACATATAATTATTTCTTATCTAGACTAACACAAACTCTCACAATGTATTATTTTCCATTATTCAATAAAATGGGAGTTACTATTTATTTTGTAATCACTTTCCTTAAAGTATTAATAATATATATTAATATACATATATATATATATATATATATATATATATATATATATATATATATATATATATATATATATATATATATATATATATATATATATATATATATATATATATATATATATATATATATATATGTATATTAATATATATTATTAATACTTTAAGGAAAGTGATTACATTGCTTTTTTTCAATAAAAAATCATAGAATTTAAATTTTTGTAATTAATTTATGTCCACTTGCTTTGTCGCTTGTCACTTGCTTGCTAAGGGCTATATTACATCACTGTAGTAAAAGTTCAACGTTAACTTAAAATATATCATTTGGCAAAGAACTCCTTGTTACTTCCATTTATTCACGACGGTTAAGCCGCATGTAAAAGGTAATCAAATATATTATGTTTAATATGATTGTTTTTTTTATAAGAGAAACAAACCTAAATGTATGCATGAACAGACACCACAGACAAAAATTTTATATATATATATATATATATATATATATATATATATATATATATATATATATATATATATATATATATATATATATATATATATATATATATATATATATATATATATATATATATATATATATATATATATATATATATATATATATATATAATATACAAATTTTACTATACTAAAGTAACTACAACAATTAGCTAGTGTGAAATAGATATAAATCGCGTTCAATAATAACCAATACCTAACTGATTCTATTAATTCAATTCTCACATAGTAAAAATATACATATTTGAAAATTAATATACGCGTGCTTGGCTAATTGGGCATGAAACA
Source organism: Dione juno (assembly GCA_037127375.1). Classification (NCBI taxonomy): domain Eukaryota; kingdom Metazoa; phylum Arthropoda; class Insecta; order Lepidoptera; family Nymphalidae; genus Dione; species Dione juno. The sequence continues at coordinate 2,298,933 of JAXRJS010000014.1, forward strand.
ATTTACTTTGTGTTCTACATGCAAATTACTATGACAAGGACTAATTTTGTAGTAGCGGAGGTAGGAAGTGCGATACTGCCACCGTAACTGGTTCAAATCCCACTGATGTTTGAATCTTACACCATTCATCATTGCTTTCTCGATCTAAGTAGATATAGCATTTTATTTCTGAATGTTAAGTTAGAAATAAGAGCGTTTATCACGTTTTCGTTTGTTTTGGTTCTCAAATAAACGTGTTAAATTAAAAAATAGCAAGATTTAGGTTTTAGTTTTAATCATAATTATTGTAGAAAATCTAAAGAAAGATTTTATAGATAGTTCAATTATTTCCGCTATGCTTTATAGTGCTGAAAAATTTGCTTGGTTGCAAGCGCTTAAGGAACTACTGATTTGTACTACAAAAATATGTTGGGTACTCCATTTAACTAAGATATATTAGATTACGATATCATTTTCACTACGCATGCTGCAGATAATAGCTAGTTAAAAATATATTGCCAATAATATCAATAATGTCAACGTTATTATTAGTTTTTATAGTTTATTAGTATTTATTTTATATTCTTGACCAATATACCCGTAGTATAACTAGCTTAAGTTTAACAAACAATATTCATCTTATTATTAAAAGTTTAAATTTAACATATAGTAATAATAATCATTACTAAAAAGCTATTTATCAGACTAACATGTTTTGGTTTTTATAAGAAAATTCAAAATATAATTAAAAAATAATACATAAAATAAAAAAAATATTACATAAAATAATCCTCGGTAGTATAGTGGTAAGTATCCTCCCCCCCCGGCGGGGGATACTTACCACTATACTACCGAGGCTTACGGTCACATGAACCAATTTAGTAATCTAAACATTAAACGTTAATATTAATAAAAAAATATGTTATCAAAAAGCAATATATATATATATATATATATATATATATATATATATATATATATATATATATATATATATTCTTCTTCTTAGTCGTACACTCATGGCAGAGTGGTCGTGGTCAGGAATTAGTCGGCTTCTGTGACCTGATATCATCACGATGCGTCTCCATCTTACTCGTCTGGTGGCTTCGTGCGAACATTCGTTGATGGTGTGGTCAGAAACAGACTTTATTAGATCTACCCATCTCGCTGGTGAGCGACCGCGAGCTCTTTTTCCTTCTATCTTGCCCTGCACAACAAGCCGTTCCATGGAATTTTCGTTGCGCGTTATGTGACCGAAGAATTTAAGTATTCGTCCACAGACGGTCGTCGACAACCTTTCTTTGATGTTTAATTCCTTCAAAATAGATACGTTGGTGCGAAAAGCATTCCATGGAATTCGTAGCATTCGCCTCCAACACCACATTTCTAGAGAATCTATTTTGCGTCGATCGTGTAGTCGTAGCATCCAAGTTTCTGCTCCATAGAGAAAAATAGGAAAGACCAAGCATTTCATTAAACGGACCTTAGAGAAATATGCTAAGCTATATTATTTAACATATAAAGATGGACTCTTCCTACTAATAATAAAATTAAATATTGTTCTACTATACAAAAAAATTGTTCACAGCAATAACGAGCACAGGAGCAACCAGTCCAGTAATTTTTTTATATTTTTTCTAAAGGGTTTTTTATTATAATTAAAATGGTAACTAACAATATTTTTGCATGATTTGATACGTTGAGATCCTTATCTTAACCTAATATCATTAAGCACCATAAAACTGTGTCAAAAAGATATACAAATTTTTTTTTTTATTTAGCCTTTTACATAAATTTCCTAAAGTTAACATCATAAGCCTTAAAATTAATTCATTTATACTTAGAATATAAAAAAAAATATTTTCTAAATTATTAAAAAAATTATTTTGAACTAAATTTATTTATCTTTTTTATTATTTCTAGATTTACGCTATATCCCGCTCATAAAGAAGGCAGGTAAAAAGAGAGATTCTAGTGTACAAGCGCGTTAAAACACTCCATTCCGCCTTCCAGACATTGCGTGTTGAGTGGCGGAACCCAACGCCGCGCTTTGTTTTGCTACCAGAGCGACGAAAGGCAAAATAGCTCTCCAAGTATTTTAAAAGCTTGTGTTTCTTTTGTAAGCTTTTAAGGTTCTTTTAATGTAGTTAGTACTTAAATTGTGATATTTAATTCAATAGAAAATGAAAACGTATCATTCGTACAAAAAAATTACGTTGACATGAAAATTACTTGAAAATAATGACAAAATTACGATAAATTAGATAGTGGGATCTTGATTCGGTCGACAGATGATACTCCGCCATTAGCGGGAGTAGCGAGGCGTACGTTGAAACCAAGAGAGCAGCTCAGTTTTTTCGGCTATCTTTATTTCAACCCATATCGGAATTGCTATCCAGTCAAGAGGTTCCGCGAGACCGTCCGACCGTGAATAGTCGGGAAAAACGCAAGTTTATACTAACACATGTATAAATATAACGTCTTACAACGATAGTGATTCAGTTTTGCGCGATCGCTTGCAACAAAATGGTGGATCGAGGAGGGATGAGGCATTAACTTTACTAGAAAGTGAAGTTAGGACAATTGTGTAATCGGTTACGCGTTGCTATTTAATAAAGTTAGAATTAATTGGCCAATATGATGTTCCATATGAGATTAAAGTGTCAAACGATAGTAGTATTGTGTTACGCTGTTCTATCGACAGCTGATCAAGAATTAAACAAGAATGTTTGGAATTTATCCAGTGGATCTAAAGAAGATTATGTAGCTGTTGATAATGAAACCAGTTCCACTAAGGTGATGCTATCTGGCAATAATAGCCCAGATGTAATAAGAATGCCAAAAATGTCACAAAATTTTAAGCCATACGCTTTTCGACCCCGTATAGTAGCTTTAAAGAAACCAGAGCAGCCACCACAAGAAAAGAGCGTTTACTATACGCAAGATAACAAGTATAAAACCGAAATACTTTTCCCTGGTAATTATTTCCCAATTCCCAAACAGAAAAGTGTTGACAGTGCAAGAGGTAGCTCTTATAACCCTCTTAGTGGTGGACCGTTCGAACCGAAAGCAATTCCCTTAATAAGAGGTCAGAATTTTAAAAAGAGATCACTAGATGTGGGTTTACAGCCGCTTGAAGATGACTCTGAACAGATGCAAGAAAATAAATCAGAATTGGAAGCTTCTAGAAGATCATTGTCATGTGAGTATATTAAACATAATTTATCTTATTTTTTTTCTATTTTAAAAAACTTTTGAATAGAAAAGAAACCTTTGCAAAGATTGGTGCTCCGAACACTTCTATAAATAACATATTTAACAAGTTGTTTAGAGTTTATTTCAGTTTTAAGACCTTGTAATTGTTCAACGTTTCTTTATAATTATCACGCATACATTTTCATTTGTTATTGATGTTTAATAAACATCCAAGCTAGCTAATTACTTTACAAGCTGTCTCACAATTTAGATTTCTTCCATCTAATGTCAATTGGCCTAAGTCAAATTTATTACATATCATAATAATATTCATATTTTAAACCACAATAATGGTTAAGTAACTTTTTATATTCATAGAATAATATCAATACACCAGTAATACAACAGAAAGCTGAAATGAAATATCGTTCGTCGCTAATAACGCAAATACCCAGGTGTATCTCTATCATTACAATCCATTACAGCTTCGAACGTTGTTACCTGAACCGCAGAGACTTTAAATTTCATAGACCCACCTTATAATCTTTTCCGCTTGTGGACAGCAAAATGTAAATATCTATTATGACTTATATCGCGTATCGCGTGATTTTGCTCTATCGTCACGCAACAACGCAAAGAACTCTAATATAACATTTGTAAACGTAAACTTTAAGTTCCTGGTTTCATTTGGAAAATTGATATATACGTTTGATATCAGCTAATTAGTGAAGCTACGAGTATGTACAAACATTTACATTATAATGCTGCGTGAAATATGCGTGATGAAATGCACTAATTATTATAACGAGTTATTCAATTCTAGGTTAATAAACCTATTAAAAGTGAAATTGAATGTTCTTTTGTATTAAAAATAATATCGATCATCTTTCACTTATGATATATAATATAGTATATTTTTTTCAAGTCAAATAGCTTCAATTTCACAAATGGTGTTCCTATATTTCTGAGATTGTGTGTGTAATTATCGCAATCAACACAATATACCTGGTAGTTGTTATCTTTGATATAACAACATTATTGTTCTAAATTATATCTTCGAATTTCACATATTTTTATTTATTGTACACGCAACCAATTTAAACTTATTTTATATCAAATGTATTATTTTTCCAATTAATTCACATAACATTTGAAAGTTAATGTACGTATGCTATACTGAAAATAAAATTATGAAATTTTCGCATTTCAGATATCCTAGGAGCTGAAGAAGACGAAGAACTCGAAGACGAAGATGGTGAATTTGAAGAAGAAGAAGAAGAAGATGGTACTGAAGTGCAAAAAGGAAGCCATATAAAAAAGAAGATTAAAAAGAAAATCAGGAAAAATAACAAAAAATACTCTAAATACATGATGCCGTTACTGCTTGCGTACAAGTTGAAATATTTCGCTCTGATACCTGTTATGATTGGCGGTTTGGTGCTATTGGTGGGAGCGACGGGACTCGCAGGATTTTTCTTTGCAATGTTCGCAGCAGTCATGGGCTTACAGAAAGGAGGTTATTAAATATATATATATATATATAGATAAAGTCGACGTACTCGCAGATGCCATCAGAATTAGATAGATGTTTCCAAACAATTTATTCATAAGTAATTCTAAGTTGATAATGAAATTTTGTTATTGACATGGTTACAATTTTCACATCTGTTACATTTATATCCCTGTGTGATTCCACCGATACTTTTATCTCGTATTTTTTTTTTCAATTTTTTCCGATTTTTTTGTTTTATTTTCCATACTTTTGTAAATACATTTTCTCTGATTATGTAATATTCAATATTCTAAGTTATATATAATAATTTATTATTATTTTTATTATAGCGAGGTAGAACTAAATAGTTATTAATGTAGTTACCATTAAATAATGTATGTTGCTAAATTGTAATGATTTGTTTAAAAAAAATATATCACGTATTGATTGTTTGGTTGTTTATCTATATATTATATTATAATATCAAGAAATACCTTTAAGGAAATACCTATAATCAAGAAACGAATACTACACGAATATTTTCCATGACTCAGTTTTTAGACTCTCCTTCTTTATTTATCTTTATCTTTATTTTTGTATATATTATTTTGTATGGGGTCACGCAACATAAAAACAAAAACATTTTTTTGAAAAACGACGATTTTTTTGAAACTTTCTCTGGAATAATCTGATATACTTTTGTAATATAGGTATTTATGAAAATATTTATAATTTAATTATTTTTATAATTTATTTCCTTTAAGAGATTGTATTCTAAAATAGTTATACGAATTGTTATATTTTAGTATAGGTATACCTAGTTAAAGGCAAATATGAACAAATCAATAGCCGTGAAACATGTATCACAATAATTCACGGTCTAATTCAGCATAGAATTGACATTTTCTGTTACCTATATATTAAAACGTGAAGCAAAAACTTTGGACCCCTTTTAAAGAAAATATCTTCATTCTGGCACACTTATAGTTTATAGTAATATATATCAATAATAATGCTTATATAATATACATTAAATCAATAAATAAAACATTACACACACTACCATATGTTTGACAATATAACTTTTGTATAAAGTGACATACACGTTGCTATGGCAACGTGTATTCCACACGTCAACGGGTCCTTTGATACAAAAGATATAACCAATGAGATCGGACTTTTAATAACGAAAATTGGGACTCTAATACTCACTCGAAATAATTATATTTTATCCGCAATCGTTAAGTTCCACCACTCAAAATCCAATTTATGTATCGAATGTCGGTGAAAAACTATGTACTTCAGACTAGCTTCTTCTCACATACCCCGTTATGCGGAAAAATACGTAAATCTGTATTTTAGTGACTTTAGTTTATATTTAAGGACTGGCATTGCAATAAATGGCATGGGACGACGAATTTATATTTAAAAGATGAACTTCTTTTTTTTCGTTAATCTGGTAAAACAAAGTTCAGGCTAGATTTCCCAGCTTAATATGTAATATTATGTTATTGGGGGATGGGTTGGGGGAAACTCTTCAAATTAGTGTAATGTCATAAAACTAAAAAAATATCACTAAAGCGCCAAAGTAATTTACAATTTTATTAAGTGACAAAATTGTAAGTATTATTTTTATAACATATATTATAGTATCAAATAAATCAAACTTTACTTTACAACAGATTACTTTATTATCTGTCCGTCTGTCACGTCTGTATGTCTTTCAAGGCCATTTTATCAAAATAACGAAGAGGAATTAAACAGATATTTATATGAAATATCCAAATCTTAAAGCTCAGATAAAATCAAACTTCTAGGTCGACGTGTATTTTGTATGAAAATCGCCGCGTAATCAAAACCTACAGGGTACTTAGAATTAAGAAATGTGGCAATAAGTTAGAACTTTTAGCAAACAAAGCAAAATATCTGAAAATTGAAAATTTATATATATATGCAAATAAAAAACCATTACAAACTTATGCTGCAGTTCATTTCATACAAAGTGAGTGCATACGACCGCAAATTTACGTTTGTTTCTTTTAATACTTGTACTTCACTGACCTAGACTTATGAAGTTTGACGAGAAAATCAGAAAATTGATAATTTATAAGTTTAACACAGAAAGAAACCATTACAGACTTGTATTTGTAGTCCATTTCATACAAAATTAGTGGAATTTTAGTTTATCTATTTGAATAAAATGTTCTTCCCGTAGACCTATAATCATAAAATGGCACGGAACCCTCAGTGCACAAATACGAGTCGCACTTGACCAATATTTTTTTGTAACGATAATTGGGTCTGATTTGTAGAAAATATATAAAAAATTCGTTTTGCATTTTGGTAACAGTCAAAAGTCCCTTCATGCTTACATTTTTATACAGTTTCTAAAAATCTATTTCTTTTCATAGTATATAACAATACTTTAAATATTTTAAAGATAATTGAATGTACAATCATAGCATACAATAGGATTCTTTCTAACTAAGCGACCTGGCATCATGTGTTTAGTAATTAGTTTTCATCAGTAGTTTTATCATTTATATTCTCTTTTTTACGTGACATATATATATATATATATATATATATATATATATATATATATATATATATATATATATATATATATATATATATATATATATATATATATATATATATATATATATATATATATATATATATATATATATATATATATATATATCGCCGCGTAATCAAAACCTACAGGGTACTTAGAATTAAGAAATGTGGCAATAAGTTAGAACTTTTAGCAAACAAAGCAAAATATCTGAAAATTGAAAATTTATATATATATGCAAATAAAAAACCATTACAAACTTATGCTGCAGTTCATTTCATACAAAGTGAGTGCATACGACCGCAAATTTACGTTGTTTCTTTAATACTTGTACTTCACTGACCTAGACTTATGAAGTTTGACGAGAAAATATATATATATATATATATATATATATATATATATATATATATATATATATATATATATATATATATATATATATATATATATATATATATATATATAAAAAGTCATAAGGAAATCACCACATAATGATAAGAAAAACGTTTTGTAATAAATGTTTTTAGTGTGGAAAAATTAAAAAAAAGCCTTTCCTTTAAATCCTATCTTAAAAAAAAATCAATTTGTTCTGCGTAATAAATGATTAAAAATAATGTATATTCAATTGGTAATAATCATTTACAAAATTTTACCAAATGAGGCTAACGCCAGATTCGATCTACACTTCGATTTACCGTAAACAGACTATTTGGCTGACATCAAAATGTATTCACCCGGAATCGTCAAAATAACACTTTTAAAAATGTTGTTGGAGTCGGCCCAAACCACAAAATGTAAATGAAAGCTTTGAATTTGTTCAAAATTGGAAATTTTGTATTTTTTCAACCACGTAACAAAATTGACAGTTCTACGTGCTTGAATTTTAAATTATATTATTATTCGTTCGTAAATATATTGCAACATACTCACGGACTATTTTTAAGCTTCGTAGGCGTGCTTTGCAACGTAACATTTTCTTTTTAAGAAATCATCTCCTGATTCCAAAGGTGATTATCATTTGGCAAATTGCAGCTGCAAATTTTTTATTGGGTTGTGTCAGTCAGTCACTCAAGGCGAATATGAAGCAGTCGTGGCGCAGTGGAACAGCCTTTTCTGTAAACGTAATTATCGGTTCGAGCGAATTATTTTCTAAGATTTAATTTCTAGTAAACCAAATTATCATTACACGGAGACTAAAAAAGATTATGATTACACAGCAGATATAAGACAGAAATAAGATATTTTGTTATTTGTGAAATGTCTTAAGTTAACGATATTTTTTGGATTTTTACTTTATATTACTTGCTTATTCAAAAAAATTCAATACTATCAATAGTATTTTTGTAACATGATTTAGTTAAAGTAGCGAATTTTTCTGCCGAAAGAATCAAGCCCGAAAAGTTATAGAAGTCACAGGCGAAGAAACCCATAAAGAAGCATAAAGTACAAAAAGGTATAATGCCTACCTTTGTACCTATGTGTACAAATTGTTATAAAAAGAAAAAGAAAAGACAAATATCGTAAAACGAAGAAAGTTATTATATCCATATTGTTCGGGCTACTTTTTTTCGAAAAGTATATCAATTGCTTCTAAAGGTTCTTAAACTTACACAATTACATTACATTTATGCTTTGCCAAGAACAAAAACTAGTCTCAAATTATTCCGTTCTCTGCTTTTCACCCAAATTCAAGGAATTACGCGTTAAGGCCGGAACTCAATCGTGCTATTGTCTTACCAGAGCGGGATAATGAAAATAATTACCCTGGGTGGGTATCGAACCCACATCGCGTTTACAGTTAGACATTGTCCCACTGCCCCGGTGGCCTCTATAATAAAGTACTTAAGTTCATTTTCCCAAAATTGCTTGGAAGGTCAAGTTGAAATTTTGGTAACTTGAAGCACAGCAAAAACCAATCTTCTAAGCGAACGTAATCAAAAAATACGAGATATACTTTCTTAAAAACTGTGTTTCATTTATTTTTAAATCTTAACGATTAATTTCCAAATTTAAACCTTTTCTTGCTACATTGATAATTTCTCTATTTCTGTATGGGTTTTGTATATTATTTCTATATAAACTAGAAAAAAACAAAAAGAAATGTATGTGACACCGTACTTATATTTATTATATTTTGTATACACTTTAATAAATATCAATAATAAATTTAGAAAATGTTAACAACATATAAGTTTCATATGTATTTTCTTTTATTTTCTTGCAGAAACCTCCAAAATTGGTAATAAACCTTGAATTTACTGAATAGCGCATCTATCCTCGTAGAACTGGGCACTGAATGGATTATCCAACGCCATCGTACTTTCCGCTATTTTATCCCGGACTTTATCTGACACAGTGTATATACCTCCAACCATTTTTCTGACACCTTTTACAATATACCCTCGGGGATTGTGCCTGTGAAAGAAGGCCTTCATTCGTCTATGTTTCAACATCATTTTTCTTTTAATTGGATGAGGTCTGCTAAATACTGATCGTTTTTTCTTTGGGAAAATGCGTCTTCTTCTCCTAGCCATACTTGTATTTCAATTTAAACTGTTGTTTTAGATGGTACTACCTCTATAAGATGTTAAAAAGGCCTCCTAAGGCATTTTCTTTATGCTGAATTTTTAAATGTTTTATTGTATTGTAGATTTTACATTTTGGTACACATTTTTATTATTTTTTTGGATGTTTAATGTCAAAAATTGAAATGTCACAATTCTTCTGAATACCAATTGTTTATTGAGCAGTCTTAAATTGATATTAGAGAAGATACTCTTTTCATATTTCATATAAACTTAGAAAAAAATAAACATAATTTTTTATAATGGATTAAAATATATGTATATTTTAAGTAAGCTTTAAGTCAATATATTACAAAGCATATGCCTTACGCATTCTTTCTAGTTCAAATAGAAAGTGAGGCATCGACAAGTTCATTCTCATCACCTTGAACGTAACTTTAGTAGGTACTTATTACGTAAGCATTGGATAATTTTAATCGGCTTGTAGAGAAAGAGGCGGCTTATACAAAGTAAATACGCTCTTATGATGTTACTATAAATTTTCATATATTTATACAAATAAGTATAATATAAATAAAAAATAAAAATAGAATTATTATCTTCTTTTTTACATTTGTTGTACTGTTTAAATATTGATATTATGTAGTTACAGACTAGGTTGCCCTTTGACATAAGCCTTCTCAAGGATTTTCCAACTTTCCCGGTGCTGCCATCCTATGCCGTCGTTTTCCCAACTTCTTGCTGGACGTCCTCTTGTCCTCTTAGCGGCCCTTGGGTACCAATATATATCATCTGCCTAGTCCACTTTTCTTTTTTGGCACTTATCTGGTCAAGTGTCAGTTAAGTTTTCTCATTTTTCTGGGTGCAACCTCCACTTTTGTGATATCCCTAATTCTGGACAGCCTCCACTTATCTTTGAGCTTAATGTGAATAATAGTTCTTTTAACTTGTGGCATTGCGAGGTATACAAAAATCTATACTTATAAATAAATAGTGTATATACATTATACATAGTTGTTTAAACATAACTAAAATACAAACAAACAATTACAAAATATGTGCCTGTCTTTCGGTTTGTGTGGGCTAATCTCCGGAACAGCTTTACCTAATTATCACGGGACTTTTGCCACAAGATAGAAGATGTTGTCGAACAATATATTGGCTACTTTTTAACTTGGTATTCATGCGAGATACCATGTGAATCCCGATAGTATCTCCCGATATTCAGACAATCAGACAAAATATATTTCATATGCAAAATGATAATTTTATATATATATATATATATATATATATATATATATATATATATATATATATATATATATATATATATATATATATATATATAAATCCGAGACCATTGACCAAGCGGGCGCAGGCACGAACGAGTTGCTAGTAGGTACCATATGAATATAAAATATTATATAAAAATTGCCAACTAAAGGGAGTCTCAGACGTATTACATTTACTCCCCAGAGTAAATGTAATGATACCAAGTTAAATCAGACTTGATTTTAGAGGGAATGAATTATCTTTATTTCCGCGCTCTGGTAAAATAAAATACAGTGTTGAGTTCAACAACGTAAGTAATTTAAAAGTAAAATATCAACTATCGTTCAATTTGAAATTGAAAAAATATATAAAGTTTATAATTTATATCAAGGAGAAGAATATCCACTAACACTGTTTGTAGGAACAAAATCATTTTCCTATCTAAGAATCAAATTCTATTTCGTAAGTTGAAGAGAAAGTATGAACGTCCTTGGCCTTTTTACAACGCCACGGCTTAACAGGATGAGCGCTACTCTCTATTTAGCTTCACTATATTTATAATTGTATCATTACAAGGAATATTGCCTATTATTAAGACAATTGGTTGTCTGATCGAAATTCCAATTGAAATAATTAATAAGAAAACACTTTAGATTTACTTTAAAATAAATTAAATCGTTACTATAATAAAAAAAGCAATGAAACTTCTATTGAAGTGATTGTAATGATTAACCTAATTTTAAGTACACAGATTATAAAAGCAATTGTTTTTATATTATATACATTATACATTTTTATAAAAATTAAAGCATACATTTTGGATTATTCTTTTATTTTTTTTTATTTTAATTAAAAACATATAAGTAAAATAAATTTGTATGTGCATAATTAATGATTTTTATAATGAAATGCGCAATTTAAAAAGTTATTTATTATAAGTATATATTTTAATTATTTAATGTATGTGAAATAAATTTAAACAATAAGTAAAAACTTTTTACTACCACTGCCGTTATTGTCATAAATGTCATTTATACATAGTTGAATAATTAAAGTGCATTGAACTGTAAGGAAAACAATATGGACGAAACTCACTTTATAACTATCAGAGACACAGAAAGTAAGGTTTAGATATGAAGAAATATGAATCGCTCGCATAGTCATAGCCTTAATCATAAGTTATTAATAATAAAACGAATTTAAGAATTGAAATAATAGTTTGTTATGATCAATATTAATTCTTATTAACAATAATATAATTAATATTGATGTTAAAAAGGAAGCTATAAGTTAAAAATGCTACGGACTAAGTGTCAGTTATATATTTCAGAAAAAAAATGTATATAGAAGATTTAGATTGTCTTAATTTCACATGTCTACATGCCATAGGCCAAATTATAGGTTATCAACTAATTTTGTTTTATGGTACAAAATATTTACATATAAATACTTTTTTATAACTTTTAAAATAAAAAAAATGTAATGAAAATCCAATTCATATTTGTAGTAACAGTGAAAATCCAAAGATAGCCTATACCTACATTTAAAATGATACACAGGCCATGATGTAATTTGTATACCGCCATTTGGTTACCTATTTCATTTATATATTTTTTTTAATTTAACTGCGCTCTATATTTTTTAAGCTAAATTTATTATTACTAATAAGTTATTAGTCAGAAATTTAGTGGATTTTTTTTAGGAGATCAATTGTTACGCCTCTTCGTTGTAGTGGATTGTACTCATCTCATGTATGAATGGAACTCAACGTGTACCGCGACACAATAGACAAGATACTTGTAGTATTTTCAATGTGTAAATTGTAATTATCTTATATATTGCGTTTTTTTGATTAAATATATACTTTTTTTTGGTACTTCAAAATTTAGTAACGTTCTATGTTTAATATTTTAGTTATTAATGAATTTTTAATGTATATAAACATTTATGTATATATTATAATAAATACTTGTACTGATAACATTATTTGCATATAAAGAAGGCAGATATTTTTTTTTAATATACCATTTTTTTGTAAAAAAATAAAATCGTACGCCACAGTACAATGAAATATATATATTAAATAACAATTACACATAAAAAAGTCATATATTAATACAGTATTATAACTTCAAAGTTAATAAATAATTTAATAGTATCAAGACGTCCTCACTCCATACCAATAAGCGTGTTACAAAACATCACCTATATATACCGTGCTATCCCAACTGCATCTTACTCTATCTCTAACCTTCAGATCGAAAGGACCAAGTTCAAATCATTTGAAGTCAATATTAAAATGATAATGAAAGTGCTTTGTGTATTTTTGTTCGTCGCAGCTACTTGTTACGCCGCTCCTGGGGCCAATGATGATAATAGAATAGAAATATTGTCGGGAGTGGCTATTGAAAAGTAAGTAATTTTATATAATTATTTGAAAAAATTATATATATATATATATATATATATATATATATATATATATATATATATATATATATATATATATATATATATATATATATATATATATATATATATATATATATATATATATATATATATATATATATATATATATATATATATATATATATATATATATATATATATATATATATATATATATATATATATCATATATGTTTTTTTAATAATCATATGTCTGCTACGTAACTTTTATGAATAACATCAGTTTGTATTAAGCCCTAAATCCTGTTTAACCCTAAAGTTAAATCAGAAAAATAATCAACAAAATCTTAAAATATTATATTATAATTACATATTATATTGTTTTTGTATTTCTAAGACAAAAACAATATAAAATTAAATTGTTCAATAGAAAAACAATTTCTAAATCCATTTCCCTCGAAACTTTCAAATATTACAATGTATAAAAATTTAAGGATAAACTTTCACGCGCTGCGTTACGGAGATTGTGATGAAACAATAATGTCACACCGTATTACTCAAAAGGGTGACAATGACATGCCTTTCTAACACGCACCGTAAAAGGTTAAAAGTACGTAAACAATGTACTGTCGCTTTGAAATTTGAACTTTTCTCTCTATATATGTATATATATATATATATATATATATATATATATATATATATATATATATATATATATATATATATATATATATATATATATATATATATATATATATATATATATATATATATATATATATATATATATATATATATATATATATATATATATATATATATATCTATATAAATATTTATATAATTTTTCTGGAAAGTAAATCAATGTACGTACAATTAACCTATTTTTTTTTATATTTAGCTTATAAAAAAATCCATTCTAATAGGCGTATAAAGATTACACAGAGTGAAAGCTATACATATAAATTATAAATGTAAAATAAGTATTGAATGGGAGGGATCAGTATACTGTAATATGACATGAGAGTTATTATGCAAATTATTTATCATCTTATTGTGTTCTCAGCTTTATTAAGCTTAAGCACAACTAAAGTTTAACTTATAAAAAATAATTGTTTCACACATGTGCTTTTTCAATGGTTGACAGAGCTTATCCTGTTTGAACTAATCCTGTTGTTTTTGAGCTTCACACTTAATCCCGCATATAGCAGGATACACAGGGAGAAGTTAGTTCAAGACACTAGATTTCCCGATTGGGAATCGAACCCACAACTATTGCACTTATTTTCAGTTATTTTTGTACCATTAAGTATATTATAGTTTTATTTTGTGACAGTATTTACATTATTATCGTATTCTTGTGTATCTATAACATTTATTATAAGTGTCAAAATTACATACTATGTGCTTTTTACAGGGATGCTTCAGGAGAAGACAAGTTAAACGTGAAGTTCGAGCCTGGAGAACTTAGAGAGGCGGCGAGAACATTTGAAGAAGGTAATATTTACTGGTTTGCTTTAAATTTATATATGTACATCAATTTATATGACAGGTAGCACTATATATATATATATATATACAATACAATACAATACAAATATACTTTATTGCACAACATAAATATATATATATATATATATATATATATACATATATATATATATATATATATATATATATATATATATATATATATATATATACATTACATAAGAGCTAAAAAGGACAGAAGTACAATAAGGCGGCCTTATCGCTAAAAGCGATCTCTTCCAGGCAACCTTTGGATGTTGGAGTTGTACAAACATGGGCGGTGCATTAAATATAACATATACATAAACATACAAATAAATACAAATAAATATAAATAAAATAAATAAATATATATATATATATATATATATATATATATATATATATATATATATATATATATATATATATATATATATATATATATATATATGTATGTATATATATATATATATGTATGTATATATATATATATATATATATATATATATATATATATATATATATATATATATATATATATATATATATATATATATATAATCACTGTGTAATACGTCATACACGACTCGTAGCTATTTCAAATTTACGCAGAGGCTAAGCCGACATCAAGAAGGCGAGCTAGAATTATAATTTTATAAAACAAATACCAATATTTTCTAGTACTATTTGTTTATTTAACCAATCAGGCTATTCTGATACAAAACGAATAACAAAAAATGCTCTCTTTTCATTCCCTTTCCATACATATCAAACATTAACTTTACTATGTATGAATGCCACATAAAGTATTTATTAAAATGAGAATAGACTTTCCACTTACAAAAGAAAAACATAATAATCCAAATGTAGATGTTTAGAATTAATTACATATGACTGAGTATGACAATCACGCGACTAACAAAAGTGAGTAACACGTAACAGGTTACTGACTGCGACTGGCTATTAATATTGTATTGACCGATACTTTACACATTTTTATCTGGAAAGTGTTTTTTTTTTTTAAATAATAGTTTAATTATCTTGTGGTCGCGGTAGTCACTGTGATGTGAAATATTTTATATTTTAAGTAATTTATTAGTGGAATATATTAGTTAATAATAAAATTATATTTTGTATTATGTTAAAAAAAATCCTGTCACGTTTTCCTTGAAACTCTTTGGAAATACTTTAATTTTTTTCTATATTTCAAGTAATTTTTTTTTATTGTAATCTAGTCAGTTAGGGCTCCTAGTGTCAATATATTCTGTTCTAAATTTTCCACCCGAATTTGAGACATTGCAAAATGGGAAGTTGTAACTCAAATCTATGTGAACCTGGAAAAATAGTAGAAAAAAAGCTAATAAATATAAATAAAATAACGTAAATATATTATCGCCTGGTTTGAAAGTGTATTCGCGGTCAAGGCCGGCTGCGTGATGTCATATCACGTAAGCAGTCGATGAACTGTAGTTTCTCTTACCACTAGCTTTACATGTGGCTGTTTGCTTAAATTTATTTATTAAAAAATATGCTCCATATATAGCTATAATGTAATAGATAGTACATATAGACATGACAATGATGTATATAGTGCTTAAAAAGTAAATTCTATATAAACTTACAATTGAGACTTAAGCCTTTTAACATTTTAGTTAATTAAAAGCCTAAATAAAATCAAGTTAGCTTCACAAATATCTGTAAATATATAACAAAATTTCAACCGCAGGATTTTAATAAAGATAGATAGATATTGTCAAACTGCTTAAAATATATTATATATATGTATACAAATATATTATATATATATATATATATATATATATATATATATATATATATATATATATATATATATATATATATATATATATATATATATATATATATATATATATATATATATATATATATATATATATATATATATATATATATATATATATACATACATATATATACATAATATATACATACAACGCTAGTTACCTACTTTTGCTCCACACTGTCTTACTTTCAAAGCGCGGTTACCGATCGGTCAAGGTCAGTATTACGTTTTATCTCACAACGTGTCGTTCAACCTTAGTTCGCTTATTATATGCTTTTTAAATATATACAAGCATATTTTTCCAACTTTGCCTATGTAGAATTATGATATTCTTGTAAATTTATTTATGTAGAAACATTACCTAAGAAAATAGCTGTTAATATGTATTTTTATTGGTTTAAATTTGTGTAATTAATATATATAAAAAAAATCTAAAATACCTGATCAACCTGCAAAAGCCTATATTGAGAAAAGGCAAATCTTTAAACTTTTTAATAAAGATATATTGCAAGCGATAAAAATAAAGTAAGACTCGAGAGAGCAAAAAATAAAAGAAAATTATGTAGATTAATGAAGAAAAATATAAAGTAATGTATACGTTTGTATTATAAAGCTAGACAGTATGTATAAGTGTTTATCATTGATAAATTACATCTACAAACGCAATAGGCCATCGAACTAGCTTTCATTAAATATATTTATTTAATATTTATGAGAATATATTATTAATAAATATATGAACGTTTGTTGGCGCAGCATCTGACTGCAAACGATACAGTATTGGCTTCGAATCCCACTCGGAGAGATTGACATGTTTTCATTTTCTTCGCTTTGGTAGCAAGATAAAGCGCGGCGCTGAGCTCTGGCACTATCTTCCGTCTCGGTAGGCGGAAAGCAGGGAACGGAGTGTCGTAACACTAGGTTCCCTCTGCCTATCCTGCTATGTGCGGGATACAGCGTAAAGCTAAATAATATATATATATATATATATATATATATATATATATATATATATATATATATATATATATATATATATATATATATATATATATATGGCTGTAAGCACAATGTGGTGGTTTGATAACCACGCGAGGATATGAATTATGTTCATTTCTCCGCTCTATTAATACAAATTGCGACGTTAAGTTACACAAATTACTTCGGTAGTCACTTCCGCCAGTTCCACCAGTTACTTCCCAGTAGCATTTGTCTGCCAACTATGCAGTTCATATGCGGGATATATCGTGAATGTAAAGAAAAAAAATATTTATAAAGCGGGAATATCTGTAACATTTATTATTTTAAAAGACTAGTACAAATATTTGTTTTAAAGATAAGGTTGTTAAGCACAAACATACTAAAGCTTTATTTTTTTACTATATATACAAAAATATATAAAGTGTAAAGTTTTTAACTTATCTGGACTCGAAGTCATCTAAGTTTAATAGCAAATCGTAGGATCTGTCCTCATCGCCGGAAGCCAAATATTAAATATACGGACGGTTACCAAAAGGCCTAAGTTCCGCTAAATTCTTATACATTTCTATAAATTTATACCTTTTCTTTAATATCCAGATATCGCGACAGCCTCGCTAGACATAGATCTATATAAAACTTCAACAAAATAAATAAATAATAAATATCTAATAAATATCTTTTACCTTCTTCTTCGCTCTCGTTGTAAAAAGGAAATGACTGTCTTGTCCGCAGGTCTAGTGGGCTATAACGAAATGATTTACCTATGACTGATATAGCCGAATACGAATTGATACGAATACGATACGAAATGATATAGCCAGCCCCAATCCCAATGGATCAAGTTTTTCAGTTTCAGTTAAATCAAATGTTGTTAAGAATAATTTTCTTTCACAGCACGAGGAAAAATAAAGAAATATGCACCTCTCCTTGCTGGTATAGGAGTGAAGGTGGTTGCCGTTGTCGGCTTACTGTTCGGCGCCCTTACTCTGATGGTCACTAAAGCACTCGTTGTTGCTAAACTCGCCTTCCTAGCAGCAGCTGCTCTGGGTATCCATAAGTACTTTAGTGGCGGCAGTTTGAATAGCATTAGTAAGGTAAGTTTAAAAAAAAAAAATTACATTCGAATTTATGTATAGGATAACAATAATATCGATATGGATATCGATATCGATGGATGTCGCTGTTTTTATTAAGTACAGGTAAATATTACACTAATTTAAGTAATTTCTACGTTATTTTATCATATGTGAAAATCGTAAATAATATTTTATTTCGTTACCGCTTTAAATGTGACATTACATTTGATTTATACCCATATAAAATTTAAAAGGATCCTTAGATTGGAAAATATTTAGAAATTTGTAGTATCACTTATCTCAGGACTATTTATTTAACTCTCTTACGTTAGAGAGAATAAAGTAAAAAAAAGGATATGTATGTGTGTAGGATATGTATTATAGGGAAAACTAGTAAATCACGTTATTTAATTTCTTAACTTATTAAAGAAAGCAACACAATAATAATAGAGGTATATTATAAAGCCAACTTTCGGTTCCGAGATGAATTCGTCGCATGAAGATAAAGAACACTTAGTAGATGAGATTTCAAAATTTCTTCATTATAAAATATTATAAAGAAAGTTAGTAAATAATTTATATTGTATGATAATCATAATTGCAACAAAGTGTTTCTGACATGAATACAATGATTACTTAATTACTTTTTTAAATTTAATATGGAAGGCAAGCTAATATGTAAATTTCGTTGCGTAAAAATTGCTTTTGCAACGGCGAAGATTATAGTGGCCATGATTATAGGGTAGTCTGTGTAGGTCACGGGTTCGAACCCCATTAAGGAACAAAAAATCAAGGATCATTAGAACAGAACACTACAATTAGTGCTATCACATTGCCGCATATTTTTTTTTATGTTTATAACGTTCCCGGAATGGAGGCTCCGCGAAAGGAAGTTTATTATGAATCTTAATATTTTTTAAATCTTTTCTTTCTTTTTTACCTCCTTAAGTCTACCACAATTTGTGGAAAAATACTCCATTGTCAGACACTTTATTCACTATTTTTAAATACTAATTTAATCTTGAACAGGCATCTGGATTCCCAACCGCTGCACAGCAATGGTCAGCACCTTCAGCCGCCGCTTCATCCTACCCTTACGCGAGATCAGTGGCTCAAGATGCGAACGATCTAGCCTATAAAGCTCAAATACCTTCATAATAAAAAAACCTAGTATGTAATATAGTTTATAATATATTAGGTATAAAATATGACTTCAATTAGCAATGATTTATAACAAAGTTTTTTGGCAGGTGAATTTTTAAATTTTTGAAGTTCCTTTAAAAAAGTTTACTTTTGAAGTCAGTATGAAAAAAGCTTTGTCATGATTTTTTTTATATTATTAGGTGCAGCTTAAATTCGATATTATATTCCAATGATCTTAAAAGGTGGATATTTTTAATGTATTCTTAGATTAATATATAGAAATATCTAGAAGAAATATAGTAGAACAGTTGTAGGGCGAAGTGAGTAGCTTTAATTATTGTAATGTGCTGAATTTGATGGTGCAGATTTGAACTTATTTAAAGAATCTTAATTTTGATTCAATTAAACTTTTAGGACTTTAAACTAAACATTTGACTTTGTAAGTTAAAGATAGCTTAGTGATAAATTATTACATTTTGTCCTAAAAAATTAACTTATTCTTTTTAAAATATTTTTTAAATAAATATTTAGATGTGCTAAGCGATTATCATAAATTATTCTTATATATTCTTTTTCTAAGATTGTAAAATTGAGAATTTGGATTCAACAGGGTATAAGTATGAAAAATAAGAAAATTTATGAGATTTTGAGCTTCCATATGTTTTGTGATTTTGAAATTAAATTCGCGCAAAATTGAGAAGCAATTTCATAAAAAATTATAAGAATAGTTTTAATTTCATTATTGTCTAAGATATCTTTATTCCTTCATTTAATTTTTAACTTCTTACGGGTTTCCTTGTGTCATTTAATGAACTGAACTCTGTGTATAATTATTTTATTTATTATTAAAATAAAAAGACTGTACTTCTTCTAGAATAATGTTCGAAATAAACAAAATTAAAAAATATATCAGTGTTTCATTGTATATAAGTAAATAAACCTCGTATAGAGTACATATTAGTTATCACTCTAATTTATAAGGTTATGTCTTCAATTGGAAATTATTAAAAAATGTTTATTTAAAATTATTAAAAAATTAAGTAGGAAAGCAGACCCTGGCTATTGCCAGGGTCTGCTTTTCTACTTAATCTACTCCACTTTGCACGGTCTTGAGCATCTTCAGTGGTTAGTCCATTGGCTCTCATGTCCTGCGTCACGACGTCCAGCCATCGCTTCCTTGGGCGACACATCAAGGCATTTTCTTCCGACGTAGTTCTTAGGCCGGCACAAAACGTGGCCATACCATCTCAGACGACGTCCGTAGTGCCTGATCCTGGCTGAAATCCATATTGACACTCAGATGACTCCATATTGTCACTCAGTGTGACTCATCTTAATGCCCCTATAACTACCGCAATCTTGAACACTGCCCCTTCCTTTGTAAATAGGGGTAATAAAACTGTACCACCATTGATGTGGCATCGTCCCAATGTTCAAAATGCGGTTAAAAAGATCAGTAAGCATGAGCACACCACGAGAGCCCAACGACTTCCACGCTTCGATCGGAATATCGTCAGGTCCCACTGCCTTGCCGTTTTTGATGCGTCGAAGACAATTCCGAGTTTCATCAAGGGTTATTGGAGCAATAAGTTCCAGGTTAGGAGGTGGTTCAGATGGAAAACTACCCGGGTGCTGAGTATTCAGCAGCTCCAAGAAGTAACTTCTCCACCTCTTCTTCACAGAAGCATGACTACAAAGCAGCTTGCCCTGGGAATCTCTGACGCAAAGACATTTTGTGATATCTTGCGTCGCTTTATCCCGAGCACGTGCCAATTCGTAGATGAGCTTCTGCCCCTCTACAGTTTCAAGTTTATCATATAGAGGTAATAAACTTTCACTGCGGGCTCTGGCTACAGCTCTTTTGCTGGCACGTTTCGCTGCTATGTACTCCAGTCTGTCTTCAGGAGAGTTGAAATGCTGCCACTCCTTAAATGCAGTCTTCTTATCATGAATCACCTCTTGTACCTTGTCATTCCACCACCATGTCTCCCTGTCCATAATACGTCCTGCCCTAGAAACGCCAAGAATATGTTTACCAGCCGTAATGATTGCTGACTGTGCTCGATCCCAAGCATCCTCAACAGTTTCGGTGTTAGTTGATAAATTTTGACTCTTAACCTCTGCCAGAAAGTCGTTCTGCATCGGTCCATTCAGCAACCACCACTTGATCTTAGACTTACGCGTCTCGGCTAATTTCTTTATCGGGGTAGCGACATAATCCATGACAAGAAGACGACGTTGGGCCGTGAGGCTTTCACCAGGAATAACTTTACAGTTAGTTACCTTGCCAACATGACACCGCCTGGTCAATAGATAATCTATTTGGGTTGAGTGGAGTCCACTCGCATACGTAATAAGATTCTGCAGACTCTTTTGGAAGAACGTATTCACGATGGCCAGATCAGATGCAATACAGGTTCTTAGGATATTTTCGTCCTCTATATTGCGGCGACCGTGACCAAAACCACCGTGGACACGTTCATACGTATCCGCAGCCTTACTCACGTGACCGTTAAGGTCTCCCCCAACTATAATCACCTCGGTAGATGGTATAGCGAGTAGAACCTCTTCATATTGCTCCCAGGATGACTCCTTTTCGGCCCCGCTACAACCAGCCTGGGGAGCGTAAGCACTGATTAAGTTGGCGATAGCCCCCTCAACCAGTACCTTCACCCGCATCAGGCGGTCGCTGCGTCGGTCAACTTCGAGGAGACCATTCCGTAGCTCTTCAGATAAAACTACTGCTACACCAGTTTTACCGGAAGGAGACCCAGTGTATATGAGCTGGTAACTCTGTCCGATGATACGGGACTTATTGCCCTTCCAGCGCGTTCCTGTAGGAAAGCACACTGGACCCGACGCCTCATGAGTACATCTGGGATATATCTATGAATGTTAAATTTTTGATTTTTTTCCTTTGGTTGTACTATAAGCTCTAACTTATCTCAAAATTTCATAACTCTAGGATGACGGGAAGTACCCTGTAGATTTTGAGTTTTTGATTGTGTTGACTAAGAAGTTTGATTTTTGCTATGCCTCAAAAGATCATTGACTTGGATATTTGATATCAATTTCAGCTTGATGCTTCCACATGATTTAGGCAGAAAATGGTCTTGAAATACAGGCAGACAGACAGACAGACGAACGGACAACAGAGTGATTCTAAAAGTTCCGTGTTTTTCTTTTAATGCACGGAACCTTAAAAATGATGCCTGTCTGTAATCCACATTGATAATATTTGACACAATTTTTTTTTTTTTTTAGTTTGAGGCTATATAACATCTATATAGCAGAGTATATAGAAAGAACCTTGTATTTAGACGACTTTTGATCACCATGCTTTGTTTTGACAGAGCAGGGTAATGAAAATAATCAATTCCAGCGAGATATTATATCGAATTTATAACCATCATGTGTACAGTCAGCCGTTCCACTGTACAAAAAAGTTATATTTTGGCTTAGAAATTTCTAGAGATTATTTAAGGATATTTTTTATAACACTTAACATTTATAATATTATTTAAAATTTCGTTTTAATTTTAATTTACATAAAAATATATAAATTGGGTACTGTATTACAATAGGAAAAAACAGAATTCTTATAAGATCACTTTGTAATTCACTCTTGATCACTTCCCGTTGATCTAGATTATGGAATTTGGCAAGAAGTACGAACTTACAGTACGGATAAAGTTAATCTGAATATGGATGATTTATAAGTCTACCATAGAAAAAAACATTACAAACTTACATATATTATTTAAAACGTAAAATCTAGTGTAGTATATAATTGTGAAGTTAAAAATAACCTATTCTAACATCTGTGTAATCATATCATATACAGAATACAGAAGAATATTCTAATATAGAATGAAATTGTGGTAGTGTAAAGATATGGTAGGAAGAGCTTGATCGGGTTGATAATCAGCTGAATTAGCACAGCTTAAATCAAATGACATAAGAAAGAATCTTATTTACGTTGTTATTTTTTCTAATAAAAATAGGACGAGCCGCTAATAATTATTTTATACAGACTTTTTATACAAGGTACAATAACAGACTTTAGTTTTTCTTTTAGTACTCTTAGCGCCATCTGTTGATGAATTTCCTAAAACGAATTATTTTACATTAGCCTACTATCTATATAATACAAATATAATTTGAAACATTTAAATCAAAAAAATGAAATAATAAAGTATACTGTGTAAGTGTAAGCTCAAGTTTTTTTTTACTCTAAATAGTAAGCTACTAATTAACTTAAATCAATGCGAGCTAGAATTAAGAAAGGTGCGAGAAATTCTTTCAGATTTCATAATTATTTTGTTTGACAATACCCGCAACGTTGACTGTGTTATGATAATTAATTAAATCCGTGATAAAATTGAAAAAAATCACTTAATATCTTTTTACAATTACATTAAAATTTAAATTAATAATATATATTTTTTTTAAAAATTACTAAAGTTTAAAATTAAATTTAAATTGCATTTGCATCATAAATGTTATAGTGATTATTTTTGTTTCTAATCAAATCATATAAAAAAAAATATCTAAATATGGAGTGCCTTAGCGCTGTTTCCTCATTCCTTTAAAGCATGATGCTGGTAACAAATATACCTTATTTTTAACATAGCAGGGTAGGCAGAGGGCACCGTAGGTTGAAGGAACCTAGTGTTAAGACACTCCGTTCCTTGCTTTCTTTCGAGACATTGCGTGTTAAGTGGCGAACTCAATGTCGAAAAACAAACATATCTCGTATAACTAATTTGTTGTTTTATTGTATATTGTGTAAGTAGGAAAGAACAATTTGTTAACAAAAATACCTTAGATTGAGATTTTTGTATGTTAATTATGTATATCATGTACATAAATGTATACCAATTTTTATTTAAAAAAATATTTTTAGTAATTTAAAAAGAAAGTAGATTAAAGTAGAAAACTCTATACTTAAATATCCATAAATTTAAATTTATTGGATCAATTAATTTGTAATTATTAAATCTTCAATCATTTATGCTATAACTTGTAAAAAAATAATACTTCAAAAATTATGTTTTTATATTATTTATTATTAATATTTCAGATTTCATATATATTTAATATTTCAGAGCTATACAAAATTATGACAAACTATCATTAATTTATATATTTTTTCAATTATTATGAATTAATCATTAATCATTTCTTACACGAAACATCATAATCATTACATTTAAAATATATATTTTAAAAACCTGAAAAACATCATTCTATGGCTGTAATAATTTAGAAACTAAACAACTATATAGTACAAACACACTTTTATACTGGTTTCCTACAACTTTCATATGAAAAGAATTCCACCGTCTCCACTCACACAAGTGTAAATGCGTCAATACACTTGTATATGGATACGCCTTTCACTCACTAACACTATGATGTTGCATTATACATAAAATCTATGGAGCAGTTTCATTTTATTGTGTATAAATCTATAATTTTTATATAAAAACTTAAGTTTTACGTTACTTAGAACGATAATATAATAATAGACTTTATATAGTATCTTTCAAATATATACCTTATATATTTCAAAGATACTATGTATAATCATCGTTTAGAGCTTTCAAAGTATGTAACGGGTTTAAAATATGACTTTCACAAGGTAAAGTAATTTAAGAGGAAGGTAATATTAGAGTGAAGTCAAAAAAATTTAAGATGTTTTATTATATGTAGTGAAAGCTTGATTTTGTATTTGTATAAGTATGTATATTTACTTGCATTTTTGTATTTATGTAAGTATGTATATCTTCTATGCTTTATATATTGGAATTTTTATTTAAGTTATTTTATTTTTATGTAATTATGTAAATTTTTATCTTTATATTGCATCATTTCTGTCATCTCGCTACTTACTGGTTTCACCCACTTTCACAGGTTGGCTGAAAGAAATCTCTTCTAGAGATAAGTCCACCTTTTGTAATTATGTAACTATGTAAATATGTTAAGTACAATCATACTTGACATATTTTTTTTTTTGATTGCAATAAAGAATACTATTATAATGAGACCAATATTGTGACGCCAAAGAGGCAACCGAAACTCCAGTATAGTATATTTTTTGTACCGTTGTATTTGTTTATTAAATGAATTACCAAAATACCTTATAATGATATTAAAATTTATGTATTTTACCTTCTTTTGAACTACAAATATATAGTCACATAAGATGGAAAGAATGTTTCGACTAATAATCCTTAGAAGCCAAATGTTTAAAAATTATATAAAAACATAACTTGCAATTTATAAATATAATAATGAACATGCTCCATCAAAAGATTTACAGTCGAATAGCCACTCCATTGCTTCAACAAGCCGCATTCCATAGGAAACGAACTTTCTCTACCTCTACATAGACGCTACTTTAGTGTGTGTTAACTTTCACTTCATATTTTTATTATTTTATTTACCTCTTACTATGGCTTGTTTTGTTTTCATTATAAATAATCTTTAATTTGTATAGTTATCAATATTTCATTTAAATTATAGGAATTTTAAGTAAATTCGTAGTCGTAATTTCAAATAGAATAAACACATAAGTAAAAATAACTTCAGACAATATATTGTAGTAAAATTAGTTAAACTTCACTAGTAGTATATATATATATATATATATATATATATATATATATATATATATATATATATATATATATATATATATATATATATATATATTAACAAGTGTATAATATCTTTTTCCAATTAAAATAATTTAAAGTGAAATATACATTTTCTTAGAATGGACAAAAATCCCTTAAAAAGTATTTTAAAGTGCTTAATCCATAAAAATGTAAGCGGTCAGTCCATATAAATTTTATAAGTAGAATATATAGCAGGATTGCAGGATAGAAAAAGAATTTGTGTACTTGTGTATTGAGTAACTCAACACTGACTTTTTTTCTATTACATTTCCTTTTTTTTATCCTGTTTCTTTATAACTATAATTCTATTTAAAATTTCCTATTATTTTAAGAATAATAATATTTGACTATACAAATAAATGTATATTAATTTTTATATTAGTTATTTTTAAAATAACTTATTAATCTGTCGTTATTTCTATAGAACAATAACAAATAAATATAAGTTATTTAAAAAATAACTGTAAAAATAGACTGAATGATTTTTCAAGACATTGTGATCATTCATAAGGATATATTCATATTAGAGTTGTAGACAAATGAAACCTAGTGTTAAGACACTCCAGTGCCCACAATCCGCCCAATTACACTAATTAAAAATATTCAATATTATAGTACCTATATCATATCAACATTTATACTAATTAATTCTAGAACATTTAGTTCAATAAATAAATAAATATATAAATAAGTAAATAAATAATAAAAAAATCTAGAATATTTAGTTTCTTTAATGTTATAGCATATAACGCCAGACAAGCCTCTGGAATAGAAACACTTGCGTACATTGCGTTGTAAAAAAAATTCTTTCACCATTTTCGAATTTGGGATCGCCTTTCTCGCTGCTTTCTCATGCTCAAACAAACATGGCCTCGATATTTGTATAAATGTAAAACTATCGTCGTTTACAAAGATCAAAATCGCTTTATATTTGTTGAAATATTTTTCTTAGATAAGTTAGTAAATTTAATTTGTTTTAAGGGATTTTGGTCTTAATATAATTGTAAGGTTTAGTTTACAGATATAGGACTTATACACATTTTTACTTACTTTTTTCTTATTATTGTTTTTATTTATTGTTCGATTTATTGTTAAATCACTATTTTTGCTTTCTACCGAAATTCAAAACACTACATGTTAAATGTCTTAAATAAGGTTCCCAAAGCGGATAAGTGAATAAAATTTAAACTCTCTAAGTTTTTAACTGAACGAACAAAATATACAAAATAAAAACCATCCTTTAAAGTTAAATATAAGTATAACTACTTAAAGATATATATATTAAACATAATTTATGAAAATATATACATATTGTTCAGTTATATATATATATACATGTGTGTGTGTGTGTGTTCTCCTCAAAAAAAGTTGTCATGAATAGCTTCATGTTGTCCCATATATACGGTTGATAGAGGAAATTTAGAAATTTAGAAATGAAAATAGTTAAATCAATCAATTACTTAATTAACCCAACCAAAAACGAACCCACAACCTAAAAAATCTTTAAAACTTACATCTTCTATACTACTGTGCTATACCAGAAACATTATTCTTAATATATCTAAATAATATTCCAAAGTTCTCAGCAATAAAATATTACAAAACCATACGTACAATGTACCTACATGCAAGTGAAATCTCTTATGTAATGCGAAATCGGTTTCGCAACCGGATGTTGAATGTCAAAAAGAAAGTGGAAAGTGGAAAGTGACTGTTGAAATGTTTTGAGAAATGAGTTTTTTTTTATATAAAAATGTATTTTCTCCTAAATAATAAGATGGAGAAAGTGTAAAGAGAGTAAAGAGAGTTGACAAATATTTCTATTATATGTATTATATACATACTTAAAATCACTCCTAGTTATTCTCTATATATTGAGACACTATGTTCTTCAATCTACAACAATTTAGCCCTAAAAGATTAGAGCTAGTATAGAATATATACTTGTTGGCTACGCTATTATTATATATGAACCTCACCTGACCTCTTCATGACCTCTTCAGTCATTCTGGGTATTAGTGGAAACATGAAAATCCGTGGAAGCCGTAAATCGCATCTCTCTGGGAAGCAACTTTGTTTTACAAAATGTTTGTAACATGGCTATAAAGATAACAGTATTTATGAACGAAAAATGTATGTGAGTTACGACTTTGGTAATATTTTTTTAATTAATACTTTAAAAAAAATTACCAAATAACAATTTGTTTTATATAATTTAAAGAAACATAATACATTATATACAAAAATAATAGTACGTATTTAGTAACTAACCAAAATACATATAAATCCTTAAATAAAACCCGCCCCAGTCACAACAATCTTTGAAGCTCCGGGTTCAACGGCCCACTTTCACCGTGATATAACATCGCGTGATGTCAGCTGAAAGCTTGGCGGCTTAAACAAGCAGAGTGTTGAACTTTACAGTGAAGCTTTTTAAATGACTGACTGCGACCAACCGTTTTAAATAAAAAAAGGACCAGTACTTAAAGGCTAAAGGCCAAAAAAATTAAATAAAAAAAAGGACCAGTACTTAAAGGCTTTATTTTATGAATTTGCAAACCAAACAGAAGCAAAGCCCTTATTAAGTCAGTGGTGTTGAAAAAAAAATGACTGACTTTTAAAACGCAGGATACGGCGTGAAGCTATCTTTTTTTAGATGACAGAGCCTCATAATATTTAAGTTGGAATATAAACTAGAATAGAAAAAAATATACAAGTTGCGAAAAGTATTTCGAAACACAAAGTTCCTTAAGGCTGTTTTACTATATATACCATAGAATATGTTTATTATTTTTTTAATTTCTTATAGGACTAAGTGCAGTTTGAACTTTGATTTACTTACATGTGATCTAGTAGATTAAATGTTCATACCTTTTATATGGGATTTATATCACCATGAGACATGGTATGTAAGTACGAGGGTTAAGTTAATCATTTTCATCTCCCAGCTCTAGCTAGCAAAACTGCGGCGTTCGTATAAATTTAAAACTATAGTCGATTTCAAAGGTTAAAATCGCATCATATTTGGTGAAATATTTTTCCTAAATTAGTTAGGAAATTTGATTTTATTTAAGTGATTTTGGTCTGAAATTAAGATTTAGCTTAAATATGATTAGTTAGAGGATATTTTAAATTAATTTATTAATATTTTTCAAAGTATTGTCAATACAACGTCAATTGTTTTTAAAAAAATTATTTAAATATATATACATATATATATATATATATCTTCTTCCACTTTGCATTATCCCGGCCTATTGCCAGGGTCTGCTTTCCTACTTAGTCTACTCCACTTTGCACGGTCTTGAGCATCCTCAGTGGTTATATATATATATATATATATTATATATATATATATATATATATATATATATATATGTATATATATATATATATATATATATATATATATATATATATATATATATATATATATATATATATATATATATATATATATATATATATATGTATATATATATAGCTAAATCTATATTTGTATTACAAAACAAGTAATCACACATAGATTTCATTAACCAAGCCAAGTCAAGTCCAACGTTCTCGAGTAAATAGCATTGAACTTCTAAACGGAAGTAAGACCGAGACCACTTTCTCATACATTCCCTTTACTATACACCTGTATTCCAATAGTACTAGAGTCTATAATATAACTACATATATATAAAATATACAACTCGTCTGTCCATTGATATAAGGTGTATATTAAGAGAGATCTACCATACATTAATGTATTGGGAATGAAATCAAACCTACTAACATGGTTTGAATCGGAAGTACTTGCTAGCTATTTCGAGTAATAACAGTTTTCTTTTTCTCATAATGTGTTTTATATATCGTAAATCGAGCACCGATTTTTGAATCCGAGCTATAAATTTTGTTTATTAGAAAACGTATGAAAATTTTAATTTGGGCCTCGTTGGAACCGTATCTATTCGAGTATGTATATACTTTTAAAGGAAACACTAAAAATAATTAAATTTTTTTTGTCTAATTTGTTGAATTCCTTTATCTATCTAAATCTATGCTGTTTAATAAATACATTATTATATGTTTTCTTAATTTTAAAAGAATTATTATTTTAGTCTCGGTGTTCGATAAAAAAATACATATTTCTATTTTAATATATTCAATTTGTTTTAAAAACATAAATTATATGCAATATTTTTCGATGATACCTTACACTCTACATATTTATTAAATATTTTTTTCCACAACGACTAGTTAATATGACATTTACAAAATATGCATCGGATTATTTCACCTTATATCCGAACAATTTCGAAAATTCTCTCTTCAAAAGATAAGTTAGTTATATCTCTATCCAAGGCCTTTGGGGCTTGTCCAAGTATCTGAGGAAAACAGGTATTGTAATATCTTTCCACGTTTCTTATAAACGCCACTTAACACGCAGTATCTCCAAAAATTTGGCGAAAAGCGGTGAACAGAGTGTCTTCACTTGTTTCCCTTTGCCTACCCTTCTATATACGGGATACGGTATCAAGCTAAAATAAAACGGAGAGAATGCTCTCCATTTTCTAAATGAAAATATTGTGATTTCATTTCATATAATGTAAATATGAAATTATATACGTACATAAACTAACAAAATTTTGTTCTTGAATATTTAAGTTGGAGGCGTAATTCGTTACCACAGGTGTAACTTTCACAACTTTCATTTTTACCTCACGACATTCTACTTGTGTTTTATTATTGAACATTATACCTTATTCGGTTGAATTAGAGTCTATTTTACAATAAAAAATCAATTGATGTCAACATTTTTGAACATTTCTCAATTACATAACCAAAGTAAGAGTTAGTCGTTATAATACATTCGATAATCGATTTTTTTTACCTTCTTTTCAATGTGAAATCGATCTCGTGTTTTAAATTGGATAATACTATGGAATAGGTTGTTTAACATCCTTCAATAATAGCTAAGGGATCTTCAATCAATATATGTATATAAAAATCTGAGTGGCTGACTGACTGACAACACACAGTTGAACCTTACGTAGAAGACTGAAATATTTCATTTGTATAGACTTGAATTGAATTTGTATAGATTTGACCTGAATATCTGTAGTAAATAAGCGACGATTACACAAAATTCCTACGGGTACCGTAAGGTAAGGAAGATTTTATGTCTCATAGTCGACGCAAGCGAAGAAGCGAGCCACAACTTGTCTGAAATAAATTGATTTAGCTTTCCGTGTATTCACAGAGCTAAGGACCCCTTTATATATATTTATATATATATATATATATATATATATATATCTACACATGTATATATATATATATATATATATATATATATATATATATATATATATATATATATATATATATACATGTGTAGATATATATATATAAATTAATATAATTCTTATAAGTAATTTCAATAACGGAAACGGACACGAGTAGGCTTTCTCAAGTTTTAAAATTATTTAGATTATTATATATCTGTTAATAAAATAAATATTTCGTGATACGATTTAATTTTTTTTAATTCTTTATATTTAAGTAGTTATAGGACTGCAGTAAATTAAAGTAAAATAATTTTATAAAATAGTATGTATATAATAATTTCCATCAGACAGCAATTTTTAACTAGCATAAATAGTGAAATCCTAATATAAAGAAATAAAAAGTTACTCTATATTGGCCTTATATTTTTTTTAGCAAGTTGTTTTTTTTAATATATTTAAAATAGACCCTCAACCAGTTATAAAAAAATACAATATATACACGTATTGCTAGTGATATATTAATATTCATTAATCTTAATATTCTATATTAATTGTAGAATAAAAATGGTTTTGATTGACGTACATTTTTACAAAATTTATTGTCATTGTCAATTCACTTATTAATTTTATTGTCAATTCACTTATTAATTTTTTTAATTAAAAATTAAAAGTATGTATAGACTGAGGAGGGTGTTATTGATAACAATTTTGTCTTCTTCACTTTCATATAGCACTACTAGGGAAGACAGAAACCTGCCAAAAGTCTCTTAAGTTGTATATGTATATATATATATATATATATATATATATATATATATATATATATATATATATATATATATATATATATATATATATATATATATATATATATATATATATATATATATATATATATATATATATATATATACATGTATAGATATATATAATTATATATATGTATAGATATATATATAAATTAAGTAGGCTTTCTCAAGTTTTAAAATCTAAATAAGATTATTATATATCTGTTAATAAAATAAATATTTCGTGATACGATTTAATTTTTTTTTAATTCTTTATATTTAAGTAGTTATAGGACTGCAGTAAATTAAAGTAAAATAATTTTATAAAATAGTATGTATATAATAATTTCCATCAGACAGCAATTTTTAACTAGCATAAATAGTGAAATCCTAATATAAAGAAATAAAAAGTTACTCTATATTGGCCTTATATTTTTTTTAGCAAGTTGTTTTTTTTTAATATATTTAAAATAGACCCTCAACCAGTTATAAAAAAATACAATATATACACGTATTGCTAGTGATATATTAATATTCATTAATCTTAATATTCTATATTAATTGTAGAATAAAAATGGTTTTGATTGACGTACATTTTTACAAAATTTATTGTCATTGTCAATTCACTTATTAATTTTATTGTCAATTCACTTATTAATTTTTTTAATTAAAAATTAAAAGTATGTATAGACTGAGGAGGGTGTTATTGATAACAATTTTGTCTTCTTCACTTTCATATAGCACTACTAGGGAAGACAGAAACCTGCCAAAAGTCTCTTAAGTTCTTGACTTTTCACCCAAACTCCAAACATTGTATGTAGAATGAAACTCATCAACACACTTTGTCTTACTAGCTTCTTTGTAATTTAATATTTCTTTACTCCGATTGGGTATTGAACCCACGACCGTCGCGTCTTCAGTCTGACACAGTTCCAAGTTGATCTCATTTTCTATACTTCACATACTATATTTACCATAATTTACTGCCATTCAACATTTAAAAAAAAACCTCCTAAAATTACTAAAAAACAACTAATACAGTACAAGTGTAATGAAAGCCTTATTTGCATTCTTCTTTTTGTGTTAGCAAACGAGACTATTAGTGCCATCTGTTGGCAGGTTTCTTGTAAACACTAATGGCTTAACAGCGCCATCTCTTACTACGAGATTGAGAACTGCGACTTAAAAGCAATAAGTAAAAAACACAATATCGTCATACACCGCTAGAGTGTACTGTTTTTTTTTCTTTTCCATTAAAAAGCGTGAATCGCGAGTTTGTTATAGTTTTCACTTATTTTAAACCACTTATTAAAGTGGAGTAGATTTGTAGATTGCTTTTGAATGTTTTGGGTTGATTGATTGTTTTTTTAAGCTTATTATGTGCTATAGTCATATCTAAATTTCATATTAATATTATTAAACTGCAAATTGTAGGGAACTACAGGTTCGAAGTGAACGGTCTGAGCTACTGTAGTATTGTATATTATGAATACAATTCTTAATAATTTAAATAGAACTATAAGTATATTATTTGGCGTTGAATATAAAAAGATTTATAAATGTTATATTCAGAAAAAGTACATTGATTGTATATAAAATGAAGTACACAAAATCATTCACCGTTCAATTTTTTTTCTCGGAACTGGAACTCGTGTGACGATTAGTTACATACGAGTACTAATAAATAGACTAAGTAAATGCTGCAAAAGATTTATCAACTTTTCTTTTTGATTTCATTTGTCAAGATAATTACAATGATCATAAACTAATTTAATTTGTTGTTTGTTCATATTTTGTACTATTATATATATATATATATATATATATATATATATATATATATATATATATATATATATATATATATATATATATATATATATATATATATATATATATATATATATATATATATATATATATATATATATATATATATATATATATATATCGTGGCTTAACATAAAAAGGCATATCTAACAACTGAATTGTAGTGAACTTAACGGGAATTCTTAACGGAAATTTAAAATAAGAGTAGCCAGTCATCATTCAGATCTCATTCATTTCAGATCCAGAAAAAAGAGGTTTCATGAAACATCCTTTAAAAGTGTCTACTTTCTATGAATAATAGCTGTAATTGATTTTTTTTAAATTCCTCGAACACTTTTAGTAAACATTACGTATTTTTATTATTATATTTAGATTTTATATGAGAAAGTGCAGAAAAAGCAAAAAGCACTTACCACATCTTTCACAACACATCATGAAATGTATACCAATGGTACGTATGATGGTCAGATCAAAAGTAGAAATTGTTCTAAATTTACAAACAAAAATTTCAGTATATTTATATAGTTATGTTTTAATTACATTTTAAAACATTATAAAAACTATTGATTGAAGCTATCCCGCTTGAATAAATGAATTAATTTCGTTTTCCTGCCACGGTAGTTACAGGTTTGATTCCCACTCGTGGAAATAAACTATTTTCGTTTCCTACCTCTGGTATCAAGATTGGCGGCGCGGCGTTGAACTCCGCCATCCAAGACGCAATTTCTCGGACATGTGTTAGAATGGAGTGTCTTAACATTTTCCTCTGCTTATAGTAGACAGAAGACGACAATGTGAAGCAATTCGCTTAAAGATGACCTATCTACCTTATTCCTAATTTTGTAACTTTCCCTAGAATCAGCTTAACACTACACTGGAGGCTTTAATAAAAGAAACTCGTTCGTGCATCAAAACTAGCCTAGCGAATATAATTGTGGGTATCTTTTTTTTTCATTTCACGCATGTGACCGAAATTTTGAAGTGAAATTCATATTAATTTGAAATTTCCATCTACTCGTATGCCTTGCCTATTGTTAGTCACGAAAATATATATGGAATTGTATAATAGGTTTTTAGGTGTATTTTTATATATAATATATTTTATAAATTAATTTTCATTTTCTCGCTCTGGTATCAAAACTAACTGCGACGTTAAGTTCCGCTACTCAACAAGCAATGTGTAGAAAACGTTGCTTTCCCTAGCCTATTCTACTATAAGCAGGATATATTGTTATTTATTTATTTTATATCTAACACATTACATAAAAGAGGTTTTATTTAACATTTGAAAAATTGAGAATAAAGTCAAGTAACTGTCGCACCCACAGGTGATTATTGTAGCTGCTAGAATAAGAAAGATCTATCTGCATTTGAACAGCTTCAAGTTTGTTTATATTTTCATAATAGAAACACTATAATCAAAGTGCCATAGAGTGTACAATGGTATGGCCATCACATTTTTTTACTTATGATGAATATTTTGTTTTTGATATACAGAGCACTTTAAAGGGAATTCCAACTAACTTTATGATATTATAAATTATCTCAAAATTGAGAAATAAATGTTAGCTTGGATGGAAAACACACATTAATAGGTTACATTAGGCAAGCTTAATTTATTTTAGACATAAATAAGAACAAAATATTAGCAACTAATATATCCACCACTGTTACGCATTTCCTACATATAGTATAATAATAATACGGAGGAGCGTCCTTTCTTCGCTCTTCATCTGTCTGTTCATCAATTCGAGTCAATGCGTGCTGATTGGTGGAACTCAACGCTGTTTGTCTTACCGTAGCGAGAAAATAAACAAAATTTAAACATCGATGTTCTCGGATTTATTTATATATATATATATATATATATATATATATATATATATATATATATATATATATATATATATATATATATATAATTATTTGTATGAGTTTATCTGTGGTTTAACCCACGGGACGCAAATTATGCGAAAACTCTGGAACTAAAAGTAACATATGCTGCTACACAACCCCTTCTATCGTCCAGTTAAAGTTTCATAAGAATCGGTTGAGCTCTTCTGGAGATAAACCAAGACAAACGAATAGACAGACAGACAGACAGACAGACTTTGTTCATGTTTAAGTAGCGTGTAAATAACTATACACACTAGAAAAATAATATAACTATAATTTATAACTGAAATATATAATTTGCTTCTTTCAAAGCAAATGGGCACGTGACAAAATTGTCACATCATGATTTAGGGTCAGAAAGCGAGTCGTTCTAATAGCTACTTACTTCAAGCGTAGCTGCTTCTGATGATCTCCAGTTAAAATATATTAAAAAATATTAATTTATTTAACATTTAATGCATACAGCTTAATATATGTAAAAATATAATGTTATATACAAAATGCATTTTGTAGGTGATCTAGGAATAATCTATAGATAATAGAAATATGTTATCTCTATAGAAAAGTAGCATAAGTTGTTATAAGCGTTTAAGAATTTTGTTGAATGCTTATAAGCTAAAGCACTTGGACGGTTACCGAGAGGGGCGGGATCGAGTCCAGCTACGTAAAAATGTATAAATCTTTCGAGTATTTATATGATAAGTTATCCTCGATGTACCACATTCTGTCCCTTTTTTAAAATTAAGTAATATATGTACATCCTTTCAAATAAAATGTATAGATTAATTTATATTACGTAAAATAACTTATTTATTACAAGTCTTTTTTTTATATGATTTCAACTAACCCTTCTAATATTAGTCAAACTAAGCCGTCGTGGCGCAGTGGCACAAACTCCGACTGTAAGCACGATGGTTGTAGGTTCGATTTCTAATTAGGGAATTAATTATCTTCATATCCTCACCCTGGTAATAAGACACACAACGTGGCGTTGAGTTCTACCACTCAACACGCAATATCTTGAAAATCGGGAAGAAAGTTTAGGACGGAGTTTTTTAACACTAGATAGAGAGATGTGGCTGGCGGCTGACAAGATTGAACTTGCACTTTATACATACAAGCCAGTAGCAATAACATTTCAAAAATATAATAAAATTTCTATGGTAATAATTATTTGATCACAGTTCATTGTATCGAATTATCAAGACCGACTTAGCAAGACGAAGTGCGGCGTTCAACGCCGAGTAGAACGGAATGTATTGACACTAACTGCCCTCTGCTTACCCACCTGTATGCAGGATAAAGCGTGAAACTGAAAGTATAATAAATGACGACTTCGTTAAAGCAATCACTTCTTGTAATTTTTTTTAAAAAATACGACTGACTGATGTGAAATTGCATCAGAAGGTAATGTTTCATGACATAAACAAAGGATATAGAGTTATGCTTTCGTACTTTGAGATTTGATAAGATTTCGCACTAACGAAAGAAAAAAACACAAGGTAAATTATTTATTTATTTTATTTTTTATACGTTTCAATAATAAAATATTTTCGTTATTGGATATGTTTTTTTAGCTTTACGCTGAATTGCTTTTACTTAATATCTAACAAAGGCAGAGATAATCTTGTGATGTAAAACTTCATTATAATAATTAAGTAGTGGAAATCAACACCTTATTTTCACTTACCAGAACCGGGAAGTGAAAATGTGTGAAGTGACGTTTACAAGCAGAGGCTATGCTTCTGCACCACGACGGTAATTTTTGTATGTATAGATAAAGCATTTGGATTTAACTTTTATGTTAGATAGAAAGGTCCACAATTTATTATTTCCTCTAATTTAAAAAATAATATCAACTAAAAGAACTAAAAAAAGACTATTAATGATTTACAACGATAAATAATGTGTGTTGATCTATTTTAAATTGCTTTATAAATTGCATACATATTATTAGATGACATATCATTATGAAAGGAACCTTTTTCTTTAAGTTTTTATAGTTTCACGCTGTATTCCCCATATAGCAGAGTAGGCAGAGGGAACCTAGTGTTAAAACACTCCGTTAATCACTTTCTGTCCATTTTCCATGACATTGAGTGGCGGGACTCAATGCGCTTTGTCTTGTTGGCAGAAATGATAATAACTAATACTACCAGTTCGAAATCGAACCTACAACCGTCACATTACCAGTCAACATCTGTATCGCTGCGGTACCTTTATGCGACATTTATACATATAAATAAAATTGTATGGTAGTAGCCGTGTTCTTTCAAGTGTATATAGTTATTTATTAAACAATCAATCAAAAATATTCTTTATTCAAATAGGCTATTACAAGCACTTTCGAATCGTCAATTAACATAAGTGTCAGTATTGTCAGTCCTACTAGGAGCTACCACCAGCTCGGAGGGCAGTTCTGCTGAGAAGAGCTGGAGAGAAACTCAACAGTTGCTCTTTTTAATGTAAGTTTACAATATGTAAGTATACAACTGTGGTAAGCCTCCCGAATGAGCATCAACAGTACGTAACTCCACACACTAATATCCGTATAATATTCTTGGAGTGAATAATATACTTTCCCTAATAATATGTTTTTAATCTTGACTTTAAATTGCTCGAAGGGTAAGTCTGTAATCTGCTTAAATGTATTATAAAACAAACAAACATTTTTAGCATTTTTGACTGTCCAATTTTTCGTTTGTCTGGGACAATCAGGCAGAAGCCTAACCTAGAGTTAGTTTTCACCTTATTTATTTATGCGGGATACAGCGTGATACTAAAAAAAATTAAGTGTTTGACGTCATATTGTAGTGTTCAAGTGACTTGAATAGACATGGACAGAACGGTATAAGTTACTAGATACAAAACTGTAAATAATATTTTCTATTAGAAAACTGAGACTATCGTACAACAGTGGCAGGGTTTTATTGTTAAGGCGATGAGTGAGGGTTCATTACTACTAAAGGGGCCCAATTATAGTTAATTTCCTGATTATTTCACATATTTAAACATAATCCTAGAGTGTTGTGTACTTCTATATGGTACATATTGGTGGCTTTCCCATATTTATACTATTATGATTAACCTGCGGCTTCGCCTTTCTGGATACATGGCACGATCTAAGCGCACTTTGATCGCAAATATGCTTGTTTTCTTCATTGGATTAATGAATAAACGCTTAGTGAATTAAATTTGTTTAATTTGGTATTTTTTATTATATATCATACTGTATTCACTTTAAAAGATGGTGCATTTAGTTTTAATTTTTTTTATTTTTTTACGGTTTTTATTTTTCTAAATATTTAATGTAATTATCACTTGTGGGTCATAATAAATAAATAAATACAGTGAGCTACATTGAAACGATTTACGTGGAGTAATACAGCTTCCTCGACTCGATGCAGCAGCATTTCCTGAGATTTACAAATCAAGTTACAATTGTTTTATAATTATCAGTTATGATTATGATATTTGTCGATATACAAATATTTGTAGATATTATTTCCTCAACATGATTCTATAAACAATTCCGTATTAGTGATGACATCGTCGTATTCAGACAGCGTTTGACTATAAATGTGGTGATTGTGGGTTCAATTCCGACTCGAGACAAATTGTTTCTATTTTCTCTGCTTTAGCTGGACTGAGGGCGTCACTGAGATCGCACTCGATATCTCGAGTTCGTTAGAGGAGAAAGTGGAGAGATGAGATTGTCTTCACATTATGTTCTCTCTGCCTAACCTGTTATATGTGGGATAATGTGTAAAGTTAAATAAAAAAATATCTATTTACTTAAAATGGGCTAAAAATTGTTAGAAATTTATTAATGGAGAAAATGTTAATAAAATACTTAAATTACCCGGCAAAATTGAATAGGTTTAAATTTCTTTGACAAGTAACTACAATGTCATTACATGCTCATTTTTGTCAAATATTATTGTCACGGCTTATTATACATACTATAACTTAATAGTTGTCAAATCTATACAATAAAAATTCTTAAAGCATTTATATATTAAGCAAAACCCAATCCTGCGCTGCTGTGATATAAAGTTCAGTTTGATCTAACAATATTATGAACTATCAAACGACAATAACTATTCGTATTTATTATAACAAACTTTTATAATAATATAAATAAAAAATGGAGCTTTTTACAAGAAATGGAAAATATTTAAAATGCATGTACTCTTAAATTATACATATTTGTCATATGACATTTATTAATTAATAAATAAAAACCATAATCAAAATTTAAAGTACGTAGAAATGAAAATTCATATCTACAAGATCTAAATAAATTCCCTCTACCACGCTTGTTGCTTACTATAATAAACAAAACTTGCAAAGAATGAAAAGCCAATATGACCTTTAATGCCAACGTAGAAAGGATATATTTGAGTAAATCAGAACAAACTTTTTGCAATCAACGTTCTATGAAAATAATGGACTTAGAATACCCCGCACTAATCATTACTATGTGAGATATATAAAAGGTGGACCACATAGGAGTGTTATCAAATAGTAACCGCACTCGTTTGTATACGGACGTGTTTTAAATAAAATGTATAAAATATGGATATTCATTTTGGGGACGGCGTTGGCTCTGCCCAATCCAGAAATTGCCGAACAAAATAACGTGGAGCCTGTAGAAACAGGCAGAGGATTGGGAAAGGAATGCACTGGTGGCATTTTCAGTCCAACCTGCTTGAAAATTGGTGCCATTTCAGTATTGGAGAAGTTAAATTTGAAGGATGAGCTTAATTTGTTACCCGGAATAAGCGTTGTGAAGGAATCCAAAGAAAATGATAGTAAAGCAGAGGAATTTGCAGCGGAAATGGCCAGAGCTATGTCTTCTAAGCCTGATGAAAGGTTGGACAAGTTTCTCTTGTATAGACTTGGCAGTTACTTGGATAACCATTCAGTGAAGCTCAGGTTATTAGATGACGGTGCTACGGATGAAGCAAGAGCTTTAATTGGGGAAGCACGAGGCAAGGGCGGCGGCTTGGGCGGCGGCAAGAAGGGCGGTATGGGCGGATTGTTACTCGCTGCTATGATGATGAAAGGTATGTTGATAAAATCTTAAATGACCTAAGTAAATTATATATATTTTTTAATTCAGTAATATTTTCTACATAGATTGTAGATGAAAAAAATAATTTAATAAATTATATATAAAAATATATTATGAGTAATTTAAGAAAAGTAAACTTTAATTAAAAAAAATGTAGAATTTTTACACATTCATCACTTCACCCACATTTTACAAAATAAAAAAATTGAA
Organism: Dione juno; assembly: GCA_037127375.1. Lineage (NCBI taxonomy): Eukaryota > Metazoa > Arthropoda > Insecta > Lepidoptera > Nymphalidae > Dione > Dione juno. The sequence continues at coordinate 2,340,692 of JAXRJS010000014.1, forward strand.
ATAAAACTTAAATATAATTAATATAACACATCATATGATTTTAAGTAAATAAAAAATAATCATATATGTATAATATATTCATATGAACCACTATACTTTTATTTTTTACATTATAATACGTATAAGACGTCTTCATCAAATTTTCACCCTTCATCACAGCTTAATATAGAAAAAAAATATTATATAAGACATAGTATTGTATTCCAATTCAAATTACATTAGAAGTAAAATATAAATTAAAGAAAACCTCAAGCAATAAACAATCTAATTCTCCATACAAAAAACTTAATTTATAAAGCAATAACGACGTATAAAAAAAGAGCTTCACGCTGTTTCCCGCGTATAGCAGGATAGGCAGAGGGAACCTCGTGATAAACCAACTTTCCGTCCAAGTTTCCGTCCAAATCAACTATATTAAAATTACTTACAAATATATTAAAAACATTATTATAGTAAAAAAGTTAATAGCGCGTCGGTAATAATCAGAGCGTAAACAAAGACATTTTACTGTATATAATTTATATTTTCTATTGGCACATTAAGAAAACGTCGATTCATTAAATAGTCCAGGAGGAGGTGGCTACTTTTAGCGCTTTACATATCACTAGATCCACTATTTATTTACCAAAACGCAAATATAAATAAATATTTTGATATATATTTATTAATACTAAAACAGTATGTGAATTTATTAATAGTAAAAATTAAATAATAGTATAGCTATGTTAAATTATGCATTATCCTGTCTGTCTTTCAACAAGGTCACATACTTACATTACACAACGAAATCCATTAACAAGCTCTACTTAAGAAAACTGTAGAAGCTTGGTTATGTAAAAACTATAATACGGTCCAAATAATTTTGAATTAAAATCAAAATACAAATTAAAAACGAAATATTCGTATGTACAATGTTTTTTAGCTTCATGCTTTACATATGAATCGCTATCCTTTATAATTGATATGCTTAATTTATTATATTATTTTGTTTTTATTAATATTCTACCAAGTATGTCTACTAATTGTTACACAGCAAAAATGTATACTACAAAAATCCTACAAATACATTTATAAATATAGAGGGATAGTTCGCTCCTACGCTTTCTCGCTTCGCTTCCCGTTATTAAAAAAAAAAGATCTTTGAACTTTTTATATTTCTGTATATTATTGCACTTTACAATAGTGTTGCACGATACACCTTACACTATATTATAGATTGCATATAGCTAAATAATTTTAATGAAACGAGCCACCGTAAAATCTAATATTTCCCCATTCCACATTGAATTTTGAAAATTTTCTTTAAATATTTCCTTAATTAACTTCCTTGGGGGAGGCCGATGTCCAGCAGTGGGCGGAGCAACGGCTGTGGTTATGATATCCAAAATATATATACCTAATGATAAAGATAAAAATCACAATAACATATTTTACGTAGGAAGAGAAAATTTCGCTTAATCTTCTAGAAATTTATTCAATAATGATATTATTAATCTATTAATCTGATTTTAGTGATAATGCGAAGAAAATGGCATTTTAATGAACACACGTTTAATCGAGTTGTATAGAAAAAGTGTTATCCATTAACTTTCCCGGTCATGAAAGCTATGTAATGTTAAGTGATTGTCGATTATATTATAATCGATTTTCTTCTTAGTAATGTACTTAGTTCACGAAGGGTAACCAGTTCAGTTCATGCTTGAGGTAAAAGTTTGGATCGTAAAGTTGTTTACCAAGCAATCGATAAATATTTTCATTTTATTTCACTTTATTTTAGTATAATTTTGACAGTGGCTCAATTTTTTATATTATTTATGTATTCTTTCTTATAGATATCATATAGATGAAAAAATATATTCTAAGTTTAATTTGATCATACTCTAACAAAGTGAACTAAAAGAGACGATGTTAGTGTCTAAATATATATTTTTTTTACGCTTGAAAACGATTAAAGACAAACTAATAATAAAATATTAATAGAGTCGGGTTCAAGTTTTACCAATATTGAAAAAAAATTGACAAGATAAATGTAAGTGAAACGTAAACATTACAAATACTCGTAATTGGATCATGAATGGAAACTTTAAAACTATACATTTTACGCTCTTTCCACGTAATCTATGATTATTAATCTACAATGTAGATAGATTGTTAGATAACTTGAAAGCTTGTAACGAATCGGAACGGTTATCAAAGAGATATACTGAAGAAAAGAACTGTATAAACATTATAAATGGCAGATAACTTTCTTTTTTCATAATCTATTTAAGTTCAGGCCAGTATAATTCTATAATAATGGCGTTTTAAGCGGGTGTGTTGAGCACAAGTCACTTCGCAAATGTCAAATTGTATGGGAAATATAGGATTCCCTTCGTAATACGAGAATATTATTGAAATAAATATTTTTTATATATAACCAATCAATCGATATCAATTTATGTTTTATTTTATCTATGGTATTGATACTTAACTTTTTGTAACTCAAATTCATAAAGTACCTATCGATGCTGAGTTTGTAACAAACCTTCTATCATTAGACAAAATTAAAAAGCAAATATTAGGTTTACTGTTTTGGTTTCGGAATTATTTGGAAGTATTCACTGTTACAGTTCACTGAATCGTAAAATTTCACAATTCTCAAATTTTCTTTTGATACATGAACAGCATAATTTGCCTTAACCACAAAAATGCTTGTACGCCATTGAAGTTAATGTACTATAATACTATATAGCTTAAGTTTTGTTTTGTATTTAAATTTCGCTTACTATAATGTTAAAAAGCTTTACTGTATGTATTACATATAACCTTTTTTCTCATAAATATTACCTATATATTTAATATTAGCTTTGTTTTTTTATTAGCATTTTTTGGAAAATGCTAATAAAAAACGTGTTATTTCACAAAAAAAAAACAAACGTAAGTCTATGTTTTTTTGGAAACTTGTGTATAAACATTTCACCAAGCAATATCTCGAAAATTGTGTCAAAAATGGGTATGGGTTCCTTTTACCTACCTTGCTGTGTTATATGCGGTTAAAATAATTATAAACAAAAATATTTTCAATTCTCTATCCTAATATCACAAAATTCATAAAATGTTCATCTATAAAGCATTTATTACTTGTAATTATAAATTGTAAGCTTCCATGGTATGTGCCACGATGGCGCGCCGATTGAATTTGTATTTAATTTTCTTTACTCTATTACGAGTGTCGGATCGCGAAAACGGGGATACCATAATATATGACTGACACTACTGACACTTCAATGTTAATTGACGATTTAAAAGTGCTTTTAATGGGCTTATTTGAATAAAGAATATTTTGATTAAAATTTTATAGCTCAAGTTTATGTGAATGGAAAACTAATACTTATAATATTTTTGGAATTATTTGGAATATTTATAATATTTTTTTTTTATTATTATACCCCATATTTTCTTATATATTATAACCGTGTTCAGTCAGTTCAGTTTATTAATTTTTAAATATTCATATACCATGGAAAGAAATATATTTATAGAAAACATATTAAAATTAGTACAAAAGTATCCAATTTTTTGTAATAAATTACTTTATTTCCTGTCAAATTTCTATTTTTAGTATCTTTGGGTAGCGGTAATTTGTAAAAATCACCCATCACCCATTAGAGACGCTAACAATCTAAATAAATTGTAACAAGCTCGATGAGAACGTATGGCTTAGACATCTTGGATGGTACCAAGAAGCGCGGGTTCAAATTCCGCTTCGTCGTAATTTTGTATGTTTTCTATATATATTTCCGATAACAATTAATATATTCAATTGAGCCTATATCTAGTGTAAACGTATTACAATAGATAAAATATTATTTTTCCAGGTACTCTAATGTCCATTGGGCTCGGCGGTCTGGCTTTGCTTGCTGGCAAAGCACTAATGACAGCGCTAATGTCACTCCTGTTATCAGCTGTTATCGGCCTGAAATCTCTTACCAGTGGAGGAAAGTCGACAACGTACGAAATTGTATCCAAACCTATTTACACTCATTCACATTCTCACTCTACCGCTCACGAGGACGTCGGAGGCGGCTACGGACATTCCGGATACGGAAGGAACTTGAAGGCCAGAAGGCGTTAATATATTAACATTGATCAAAAAAATTAAGAAAGAGAACTCTGTTTCTCATTATGCATTTGCTCTATTTATTAGATGTTGTTTGGTTTGTAATTTATTGTGTGTGCACGTTTGTGTGAATCATTTATTGTCTATGTGTATGTGTGTTGTAATGCTTTTTCTATTTTATTGTATTTTATATTATTTTTTTTTATTATTATTGTATTTTTGATGAATATGGCATTATTATTGTAATAAAATATGTACAAATCTCGAGCAAGTAGAGTATGGATTATGGACGTGTGTTACATTGTTAATTAATTTAATTTATTATTAGTAATTAAGACACATGCTTATGTTTCGCTTCTATTTTTTTTATACGCATTTACTATAAAAAACATATTATTTAAATTTATTATTTATTATTATTTTATTTATTTCATACTTGTTTTCATATTAAACTATGTTAACTATAAATATAAATATTAAATGTATAAAATAAATATTAAATGTATTAACATATGTATATTTATTTAATGTTATAATTATAAAAAATATACAAGTAATTTTCATATAAATATGACGTATATAGATTTTTTTAATATTTCAAATATGATTTATGAATTTTTTATAAAATATTTATTTAGATATATAATATCTATGTTGTGTTCATATATATATATATATATATATATATATATATATATATATATATATATATATATATATATATATATATATATATATATATATATATATATATGTATATATATATATATATATATATATATATATATATATATATATATATATATATATATATATATGTTCATTTATATGTAGTTATGTGTAATATTTGTAACTATATAAATGTAATATTATCTACCTCTTACTGTGATTTATAACTGATATTTATTTGCTGTTTGCACAATAAAGTTTTGAAAAATAAAATTTGTTTTATTTTAAAATAATATAATAGTATATGTATAAGTATTTTTTACTGAACCAATAATACTCAAAGTAAGATACAAAAATGTTTAAAATCGATTTGATTAAATCACGTATATTTAAACTTTAATTTACTAATTTTAATGAAAGAAATAATATATATATACCAAAGTAACAATATATACAGAAAGAGATGTTTTGTAAAAAAATATATTCCGTCAGAAAATATAAATATATATATTTTTTCATTTATGTCAATCGCATATTTTGATTTTTCTTTAGAATATAATATGTACTCATTAAGACGCCGTTGTAGCGCGACAGCAGAGCATCTGACTGTAAACACAACAGCTATGGGTTCGATACCCTTTCAGAAGATTGAATTTTTGTACCTATTAGTTTTTTCACTCTGGCAACTCAAAAACAGTCTCGATAAATTAAGCGGAATAACCTAGTATACTAGGTTTCTTCTAGCTAAAAAAAAAGAAAGGTACATTATGGCCTTCAATAGCTTCAAAATCGATTTATTTACCTGTACTTGTATAATGTATATCTAATAGTACTACCAACTCTATGGCCCCATTCTCTTAAACCGCATTTTATTCTTTTTTCCGCTAATGCATAGAGAAAGTGAGATTTCCTCCTTTTATAATCGTTACTTAGCTATAAATTATATAGATGATATCTTAATTTACTTTCATTGTAATAACATACATTAATGAGCGGATAAAATTTTATAATTTCAGCATCTTGTAGCAGAAATTGACGTTACGCTTTTTCTGAACAGTATAACTTATATTTAATAAGGAAAATCTTTAAATTACTCACATTTTAGTAGGTCTTTTGAGTCTGAAGCTGACGAACAGTCTCCTACAGTTACTGTCAGTTGCAATGTTAGCAACATCGAAGAATTGGTCAGATCATCTGGTCAGTGAGTCCCAGGGACCTGAAGCTGAACTTTTCGAGGCTATTCCCATCCTCGATATATGTCTAAATACGTTTAGGTACACGCTTATATAGTCATAAAATATTTAGGTAGGATTAATATTGATGCCTCAAATAAAAACTTATGTGCACAAGTTACTACGTTACTCGTACTAAAGTTTTAAATATTTTTTCTAACAGAAGTAACCAGCGAAAATACAGTCGGTAAATTAATTTTAAATACTAAAGTTAAGACATACATTATTAAAATTATCTATATTATGTGAATATAAAATACTCATGTCATTCAAATATATTGAAAGCTCTAGGAGAATTTTGATTAAATTGACATTGAAAGGTATTTTCACTTCCTTTTAGGAAGTTTTGGTTAGTTATCTAGTTTCCATATTTTGAAAATATCGAAATTAATGGCTAGTAAAGTCAAGGCAAGGCAAGGCAAGGCAAGGTTGAATCGACAGCCATGACTTATATGCATAAGTCATGGCTGTCGATTCAACCTTCACTAGTAAAATTTTAATTTTTTTTTTATAAAAAAATGGGATTTTATAGCTTTTTATAGCTTAACAAGCTTAGTAAGATGTATATTGTATTCTTTCAATACAAAAATAACTAAAAAAAAAAGATAATAAATAAATGTAGGATGTACTAATTTATGTTTATAATCTGTAAAATAAAATTAATGAATTTAAAAGCATCTTCACGTTTTATCGCGCATAAGAGGACAGTAGAGGGAGCCTAGAGTTAAGACACTCCGTTTCGCCTCTGCTCAATTTTCAAGAATTCCGTTATGGCGAAACTGACAGCCGTTATTTGTTTAACTGACTGATATAAAGGGAAATAAATAATGATATAAAAGGAATAAATATATATTCCTAAGAGTCCACAACTAGTGCGTTTACAGTCAGACGGTGACCCCGCTGCGTCACAATGTTCGTACTAAATTCAAATTAATTTTCTTACACAACAGATACTTAGGCTGGCAATTCAAAATAATACTTTAAAAGCTTAATAAAATACAGTAGATACAGTACTCTAGATATATAGAAAGGATATCTACATTGTTGTATGCGTGAGTGCTCTCTGTGCCAAGAGAACCCAATGTACAGACATTCCGGTCCTCGATTAAATCTTGAGGTACTTCTAGTCTACATTATGTAATACGATTGATGAGACATTGAGGACCGTTGTGGTCCAGAGGCCACCGCGACGGTTTGTGGGTTCGATTCCACTAGGGGAGAACTAATTATTTTCATTTTCTTCACTCTAGCAACAAGGCAAAGCGCGGCGTTGAGTTTCGCCACTCAACACGCAATAGCGGAAAGTGGGGAACGGAGTGTCTTAACACTAGGTTCCTTCAACTTACGGTTCCCTCTGCCTACCCTGCTATGTGCAAGATACAGCGTGAAGCTAAATAAATAAATATATGAGACATAATACTATTAAATATCACTATAATATCGATACAAAGGCTCAAGATGTTCTTTGAAAAAAGGCCGTTCGTTCAAAATAGGCCATCGAAAGTTTTAAATACTCCTATAATGATCATTATTTATTATTTATTCCTATAATAATTACATTAAAATAATAAGTTACTCATATAATAGATATACTATATAATACCTTAAAGGCCGGCAACGCACCTGTAACACCCAGGTGTTACACGGGGCCGTGGACGTTAGTGATCACTTGCTAACGGATGACCCGAACGCTCGTTTGCCTCGTTCTTCCCATAAAATATATATATATATATATATATATATATATATATATATATATATATATATATATATATATATATATATATATATATATATATATATTTTATGGGAAGAACGAGGCAAACGAGCGTTCGGGTCATCCATCAAATTTCTAGGATAAGGTACTTTTAAGGATATATATGTATATATATATATATATATATATATATATATATATATATATATATATATATATATATATATATATATATATATATATACATATATATATATATATATATATATATATATATATATATATATATATATATATATATATATATATATATATATACATATATATCCTTAAAAGTACCTTATCCTAGAAATTTGATGCGTCTTGTTTTCCTTTATCATTTTTGCTATTTAGTTCTTGTCATTATTTTGTTCTGACATGTTAAGATTTCCTTCACTCACAACTTTCAGTTATAACATATAATAATTATGCTAGGTCCACCTTAAAAGCCATTACAAATCGATAAAAATTATCTCAGAGAAATTTCCAACTTTTCCATTACCGAACTCGAGCCGTTTGAAAGTGTATTTCGCCTCAACAATGAGCCAAGCATGTTTGTTCTTTTTTCATGTTCAAGCTTAGTTGCTTACTTTTTATTTAGGAATGGTATAAAACTAATACCGATTGCATCGAAACCATCAGTTCAGTGCTGTCTTCCAACGCAATGATTTTTAGTTGCTTGTAAGTGATAAAAATTCGATTAAACCGGTGCAGTGATAGTGTCATCATGTTCAAGAAAAATGTGATAGTGTTTGCAACAGTGATATTGTGCTATGTACAACAACTACAAGGCTCAATGGAGGGAGCTGAAGGCAATGCACTACCGGAGGAAACGAAAAACGCATCAAGTACTGATAGAAGTGGCAGATCGCTGCATAAGGAATGCAACAGTAGTATCAGTGCAAAATGTTTAAAAATACACGTTCTCTCCTTTTTGGAGGATTTGAGCTCTCGCGACGAGCTTCAACTTTTGCCAGGACTCAGTATTGTAAGGGAAAATCAAACGAATATCACAAGCCCTGAGGAAATGGCTGCCGAGCTTTCTCGTCAGTTCCCAGGAAAACCAGATGAAAAGCTCAACAGATTTCTTTTATATCGCTTACAAAGTTACTTAGATGGACATTCTTTGAGATATAAATTATTGGATTCAGAAACATCCAAGGACGCTTTGAGTATGGCTAAAGGTGATAAAGAGTCTGTAGGTAGGAAAAGCGGCGGAGGATTTGGGGGTGGAAAAGGTGACAAGGGAGGCGGTACTGGTGCACTCCTTGCCGCAGCATTGATGATGAAAGGTACGTTACAACATATTTTCCCAAAAGATTCTTATTACATTTTTTGACATAATTGATAGTAACGTTAATTTTCATTTCTATACAGGTACTTTGGCTGCAGCGGCGCTTGGAGCTCTAGCACTTCTAGCTGGGAAAGCTTTGATGACGGCATTAATGTCGCTTCTTCTATCTGCCCTAGTTGGGCTCAAAGGACACGGTGGCCACAAGTCCACAACATACGAAATAATCACTAAGCCTGAAGTGTCACATCACCACTCACACAGCCATGAGGAACAGCATGAGCACGCTGGTCACCATGGAGGCTACAGACGAGCGTACGACACAAACTACAACAATAACTATAACAGTTACATGCCTTATGAAACAACTACTTAATGCCCATAATAGCATTATTCATACCGTTTAATTTTATTTATTTAAACTTAGTACAAAACTAGGAAAGCTTCGTAACTAGAGTGTTGTTATTTTGCATTGTACAATATTATAACTAGTTATATAGTTATTTATTCAATTAATTTATTTAACTTATTTTATTCTTAAGTTGTTAATCATTTATTATTATTGCAGTATTGTGTGGAGAGTTAAAGTTGTTATTTAATATCATATTACGCGTTCTTCATTTGCTTCTATACTGTCGCCTTTGTAATTTTCTTGAAAATATCGCTTTTTTTATTCTTCATTTTATTTGCGTTGTACTTTGGGAGTATCACTTGTGCCCACCGTTACAAGCTTATTTTTTTCATTTTATCTTTCTTTTTCTAATTTATACTTATTATTAAAGCAGTATGTATAGCTGTGATACTTTGTATTGTGTATTTATACATCAATAGTATGTTACATATTATTTTACTTTCCTTAAGCTTATTTTATTTTATATCGAACCAAATATTCTTCTTAGTACTGAATTGGATTTGAAATCACTTTAATTTTATTTTATATAGAAATCGATTTTGTTTTCTATGTTTTTTTCTTTATTTATTTATTTAATATATTTTTATAGAACAATCCTAAGAACTTAAAAAATTGATTTAGCCATCAACCTTCTTAATTTATTAAATATGTATGTCAGTATTTTATATAAGTAATTGACTCTAAAGTCCATTTTAATGTTGATCATTGCATTTATTATTTATATGATTAAATTATATAGAATAAAAATTAAATAATGTATGTTTTTCTTTAATAGCAACTTTTGCAATCCCATTATAACTATACTACATTACTTTTACGTTTAAAAGCCGCATTGCGTTTAATCTAATCCCAGGCGTATATATTAATACGCTATTATAATTTATTATGCGCATTTAATGTTATATACTGTGCTTTTTTAATATTACGATTTTTTATTGCAAATTTGTCTTTTTTATCTGTAGTATTTTTAAGAGAAAAAGAAACTTTCAAGAAAATATATTGATAATGCACTATTAAAAGCAACCATTTAAAGCTACATTATGTTGAAGCTTCGACTTCTTATTTGTACGTAATACACAAAGTCCCTTATGTAATTAGCATAGTCTTAAACAGGTTCAAATCCCGAAACCCAATTTTTTATGTGTTTTCTAGAAAATATTTTATTTACTTCTGTCTTCTTCTGTCTACAATAGCAATTAAAATAACAATGACACCTTTTAAATCCAGACGCTCTGCAATATATATATATATATATATATATATATATATATATATATATATATATATATATATATATATATATATATATATATATATATATATATATATATATATATATATATATATATATATATACAGACAGACAAAATTGGAGAACTTTATCGCACTGGCACCAGAATGACAAGCACCTATGATCGACACTATTTTCTTCACCTGCCGTAAATAAGGATATATAAGAAATTATAGAATAATATCAGTGTTTTAATTAAAATATACGAATTTACTGAGCAAGTATAATTTTGAATTTTAAAATACAAAAATATCTATATGTGTATTAATTTTAAAATGTTATCCCACACTAAGAAATGAAACGTACCTTTAGGAAAACATATAGTTCAAATTTTTATATGTACATTTAAAAGTGTCTTTCAGAAAATCAATATATTTTTTTCAATTAAGTAGATTACTGGAAATTTTCCCTTCTTAGGATACCGTACCTGAAAAGTAAAAACAGGACCCTATTACTAAGCCTCCGCTGTCTGTCTGTCTGTCACCAGGCTGTATCTAATAAAGCGTGATAGCTAGAAAGCTAAAATTTACATATTAATAGCTATAGAACCCTCACTGCTTGAGTATTACTCGCACTTGACCGATACTTTTTATTTACATCTCTTATCAAATATTAAAGCATAAGTTCAATTTCATAAAAACTTATCGAACTCTAATTTGAAAAAGGTCTTAGAAATATAATAAAATAAATAAAGTTAACCTTATATTAGACCTCATTCCTTTATCCAAAATGTAATGTCCAGATCAAGTATTTGATCATGTCTATAAAGAATGCCTTAACCTTAAATTACATTTGCATTTACTTTTACCAATTCTTGATTATTCTGATATATGTTATCTTGATATTAAAGAGGAGCTTTTGAATAAACTTGAGCGGCTTCAAAATCATTGCATCAGGTTCATATTTGGTGTACGTAAATATGAACACATTTCCGAGTTTCGTAATAAGCTTAAGTGGCTCCCCATTCGCCTTCGCAGGAATACTCACATACTTCATCTTCTCTATTCAGTGCTGTTTAATCCTTCTACTCCTTCATACTTGAAGAAACAATTTAAGTTTCTTCATGACACCCACTCACGTTCCTTACGCACCAACAGTAACTTCTTGCTTGAAATTCCTCTTCATTCTTCTTCCTTTTTCTCTAATTCCTTTACTATTAAAGCTGCCAGACTATGGAATTCCTTACCTTTTAAAATTAGACGTGCTAAAAGCCTGCACATTTTTAAAAAAATACTTAAAAATTACTATTTAAGCCCGTAATTTTGCCACAAGCCAATAATAACACAATATTATAATAATTATTTTTATTGATTTGTATGTATAGTGTGTATGTATTGAACTTATTTATATGTATATTATGAATGTATGTATGTATATGAGTATTTTTGTACGCTTGTATTATTTATTTATTCATATTTTATTTATATTTATTTGTATGTATATGTATATGTTATATTTAATGCACCGCCCATGTTTGTAAAACTCTAACGTCCAAAGGTTGCCTGGAAGAGATCGCTTTTAGCGATAAGGCCGCCTTATTGTACTTCTGTCCTTTTTTAGCTCTTATGTAATGTATATATATATATATATATATATATATATATATATATATATATATATGTATATATATATTTATGTTATGCAATAAAGTATATTTGTATTGTATTGTATTGTACATTTGAATTAAATATGAAATATATAATCGTTTTATTGAAATATCGATTCATTGGACATCATATGAAATTTTATAATATTTTATTAAAACATAAAATTTTATTATTATTTAAAAAAAAGTAATTCTAAGTAAGAAATCAACATGTTTATTTTAGCTTTGTAGTAATTTATTCTATCATATCTTACTTTACAGATTCACGCTTAATTCTCTAAAGGATAGAAAAAAACCCAGTGTTAAGACACTTTGTTCTCTATCTTACCTGAAAAATAATTGAAAATAACTTGTTCCCCTGTATGGGAATCAAACCCAGAACCATAATTTCGTCAGTCAGACGTTGTCTCACTTTGTGGCCTCAAATTTGTCCAATAAATAATTTGAGATGAGAAAAAAGCTTACTTAAGTGGCAAAGTATTATAAATTCTCTCTAAATACCTACTCTTTCATGCTGAACTGTTTTGTGTTAAATTTACAAGCCAAAGTAATTTTAGATATTTAACTAAATTCGACCACATGTATAGCTTAATCAACGACATTATACCGATCGATAGTACTTTTTGGTGGAAAATCTACTTCGTCGTCGTTTCCGTCGACGCCGGTGTGAGTGTCGTGTAAGTGTTTTGTAAACGGTACCAATCGCCGAGGGCGTCTGCCGCAGTCTGGAGTCTTTCAGTCAACAGGCGAGAATAGCGAGAAGTAGTGTATAGGGCGGTGTCATCGGCGTACATCGCCAGGTGGACTAATTTTGTACGAGGCATGTCGCTGGTGTACAGTGCGTACAAGATCAGAGAAAGGGTAGAACCCTGGGGAACGCCTGCACGGACGAGGCGGGGAGAGGATAGAGTGGCCTCTACTTTGTATCGAAAATATCTATTTAACAAGAAGTCTCGTAGAATGTACACTAGACATTGTGGTACACCGGCAGTGAGCAGCTTGAAAATCAAGCCGTTGTGCCACACTTTGTCAAAGGCTTTTGCGATATCGAGAAGAATGACTGCAGTGCTACTGTGTGCCGTCGTTCTGATGTTATAACGAGCTATATTCTCTACGAGGCGGTGCACTTGGTGGACAGCAGAGTGCTTTTTCCTAAAACCAAATTGCTCATTTATGAGCAAGGATTTGGCCTCTACCACTTCAGAGAGTCTAACCAAGATTATTCTCTCATAAATTTTTCTTAGACAGCTGAGTAAACCTGTAGGCCTATAGCTGGATGCAAGATTCCGCGGCTTATTGGGTTTGGGTATGCCAATGACAATGGCCTCCTTCCACTCCTCCGGAAAGGAGTAAAATTTCAACAGTGAGTTGAATATCAACACTAATAGAGACACGAACTGGGCCGGAAGGGATATTAATGTTCTGTTGGAAAGACGGTCAGGCCCCGGGGACTTCCTATCTTTCAGATTTTTGATGATGACATTGACTTCGTCGACAGAGGTCGGGCGAAGTGGCTCACTGGTCGGGGGCATATAGGCCCACTCTGCAACCACGGAGTCCACCTTTGTTAGGTGGTGCGGGTTACAGGGCTGACTGCTTGGAGAGCATTGATCTTCTAAACTGTCCGCTGTCCGCCTTTTCGGTGTAATCGGCAGCTATAGACATGTCGGGCCTAAAAAATATTGTATATACGTTTAGTTTAGATGACAATGCACGGTGTGTGACGTCATTTAAAATGGCGGAATAGTTATTTTTAATGCACTTCTACAATATAGGTATCAAATGAAAGGACTTGTTGAGAGCAACTTGAAATAACTTGAAAGTTTGTTATATAAATTAAAAGCATGTGATTACTTGCGTAAATAAACTAGCACCAATTTAATTATATAAATTTTGTTGAGTACATTTTTTTTTAATCAATTTAGTTAAGTATTTGCAGGTATTTAAACATCGCGACAAGCTTTTATTATCATATAAATTGTGTGTAATGAGGCTATAAGTTGATAATTATAATTTGAAAGGAAAATATTATTATCATATTCTTCTTTTTAGAGCGATTAAATAAAATCTTTTTTCAAAAATGTTTCTTGCTTCTAATTTTAAGCTATGATTTTGTTTTGAAATATTAAATAAAATAATTCAAGTGAATATAATTCTAGTGAATATAATATTTGAATAGAGCGCCATCTATGAATAAAATTTAGTATTACAGAAAAGAAAAAGTATGAGGACACCGAACCAGTTAGATTGCGTGTAGTTTATGCTTTACCCGCTAGCTGGCACTGCTATATTTATGATAACAGCTCATTTTACCACTTTAATTGCACGCATTAAATTAAATATATAATTACGAATTTTTTTTTTCTTTATTTTATTTCATTCATAAATTTAATAAATGCAACCATATTCATTTCTAACGCCATCTATTTCTTCAATCCTAAAATACAATAAATATTGTTATTCATACTAGTTAGGTGCCGCTTTCATTTATAAATCTGTAATATATAAAAATCTTTTGTTACTTAGTGACTGACAGACAGTGCACAGTAAAGAATAAAAAAATATAGAGTTCTTGGTATAGTAGATAAAGCAAGGAAGCACTAAGAGAGGATTTCACCGTAATTCCAATAACTATATATAGTCAATGAACAAAAATATTTTATTTTGGTGGACTTTATAAACTAAAAACAAAAAAAGACAGTTCCATGTCACTTTGGGGTTATATGATCTTTATATTATATTTATTTTCCCGTTCTGGTAAGGAAATGCCTACCGAAGCGTAGAGAAAGTCACTCATCATGTCTTAAATTAGTATATCAAATGTAGTGTCTTGACACTAGTCTCTCTCTCTACCTACCTTGATATATGTAAAATTGAGATGAAATATTAAAATAAAATGCATGCTGTATGATATCATATAGTTTTTTAACATTATTTTAATATCCGATATGGTCTAGTGGCTAGGATACCTGGCTCTCACCCAGGAGGCTCGGGTTCGATTCCCGGTATCGGAAAATGATTTTGTTTTAATGTTTTATTATTTTTGTAATTAGTTATGTCATAAATTGTATACGCTTAATATAATATGTAAAACATATAAATATATTATACACTATAAACATTTTTTTTATATAACCATTTTGACTTTACATTCATACATGCATATAAACGCCAAGTCAATTGAATTAAATTGAATTTTTTTGATGATATTTGCTAGAATGCGACCGATGGACGTAAATATAAATTACAGTCTTATTATAATTATGAATATGAAGTCAATCTGCTAGAAAAGTACTGTATAGTTTGCTTAATGGCACACATGGCCTTTGGGTAAGCTTAAAGCACAAACGTCATCGATGTGTAGTAAGTAGAGCAGCGTCAGACGCGATGGTTGCCAGTTTGATCACCACTTATGGGAATATTTTTTTAATTACCCGCTCTGAGCTTGCAAAGTGCGGCGTTGAGTTCTGCAACTTTACACGAATTCTGTCACTTCTTGAGACCCTCCAATGTCAATGTTACAGTATTTCATGCGTGAAAATGTTGAATTTCCATAACTAAGTAGTTTTTTTATACTTGGAACTCTTATCGTAGCTATAATATGGTAATTTTCCATATGCAAATTATCTACAAGAAGTATTTCATTAAATTATATTTAAGAACCTCTTTATATTATTTATACTACGTTTTTATAAAAACGCTTTATTTTTATATTATACTGTTAATATGTACATATATTAAATAGAATTAATAATTATTGAGGCCATCGTGGTGCAGTGGAAACACACACTGTACTACTTTATAAGTGTCTCTCGCGCAAACTATTCAGTTTAGATATCCAATATATATTGGTTTAATAATTAGTTTCAGTTCTATATAAGCCCCAAAAATATACTGTTTTTTTTTCTATTTTGGTGTAAAAATCTTAATGCGGTTCAGAGAATTCACCTACTTACCAAGTTTCAACAGTATAACTCTTATAGTTTGGGAAAAAAGTGACTGTGACATACGGACGGACAGACAGACAGACAGACTGACGTGACAAATCTATAAGGATTCCGTTTTTTTTGCCATTTGGCTACGGAACCCTAAACAGGCATTATAACTTTATTCACACTCTGTCAATATATAAACAATGTTTTGGCCATATTAATATATAGTTATCACAAGAATCTTAGTTATTAGAAGGTATACTTAACTTGGTTCCCTACAGTTCCTTACATTTTTTTTTCGAATACAACTAAAACATGTCAAGGACTTGTAGAAATTACATGAAAAACAATTTATAGAAAATATAATTTTACTTAATACTGACCGACAACATTCGCTGTCGCGACCGTCGATCGTAGCATACTTACTCGTAACTATAGTTTAAGCATCGATAAGTTTTATAAAAATTACCATTAAAAAAAATTGTAAATTTATTAACTTATTTCATGAGTTCATGTTGACATGACATAAAAAAAAAGCACTTTAGTTTCTCGCTATAATTTTTCTAAACTAATATTAAAGCGAATGCACTCCAATAATACACCAAATAAAATAAATTTCGTATGAATTATTTTACTGATATATTGTTGTAACATTGATAAATGAAACGCAGCCAAAGAAAGAAAAACTAAATCAATAAATATGGAATTTTCAAAGTTATATTGAAAATATTTACACATTTTTGTAATATATTACTATTTATATTTATATCTATTTGTATAGTTAGTGGAAATCTTCAGTTTTATAATTGAAAAATTAGCATTGCTACATGCAATTAATTGGCTTCATAAGACTTTTAACACTCAACAAAACCTAAATAATGTTAAGTATCTATATATTTTAATGTTTCATCATAAAAATCCTTGAAAATTACGTATATTATTATATATAAATTACGCATACATCTGGCAGCAAATCAAAAATATATTTTGAAGTATTTTCATATTTCGTGTTATACTATATTTAGGTAATATATAAATTATTTCAATAAATTTTAAGAGTTTCATTTATAAAGATGATATCTGTAAGCAATTACTAGATTATAATATATATATATATATATATAGATATATATATATATATATATATATATATATATATATATATATTATATATATATATATATATATATATATATATATATATATATATATTTATATATATACGCATTAACTATCTATATATCATCATGCTATCATCATCAATCTTTCTTGAATTGTCACATAACCACAAACTGCTAACTACAGTTTACTCACAATTGAAGATTAACTATAACATGACACTGGCTTCTGATTTGCGGTCAAAGACCCAGATCTTCACCTTGCTCTTGAACATGGTTTGGCAAATCACATAAATGGTGATGTGAGTAAATAATATCGATAAAGTAACTTATGTATGGCATTCTTTATACTTTTGTATTTAAAGAGAGTAACTAACCTCTCTGTTTTCGCTTTTCGTTTGAAAGTTATTGGCATATTACAGACATACTATAGAGAACTAAATTTTATCACATTCATCGATATCAATATCAAAAATTGCACACAGATAAATAAATAGTCGTACATGCATCCCGCTGTTACACAAAGTTTATTAGACCGCTATTTTGTACAATAATCTCATTTAATTTTATACATTCCTTCATCTTCTACAGACTTAATTATAAGTCAACGTGATTTCTTGAAAGTAAAGAAAGTAATAATTCACTCTGAGTTTTACTATTATTATTTAAAATATATACTTCCTAAAATGCTTTGTCCTTTACTCGTTGCGCAAGCCCGTTTTTTTATTTATTTTGCACGATATTATTGATTTTCACATTCATATATAAAATTGTTCAGTTATATATATATATATATATATATATATATATATATATATATATATATATATATATATATATATATATATATATATATATATATAAAGCTTATATTCGATTAAATATCATCGATATCGACACGTCCCCACCCTAAATCACTCCTGAGATGCAAGAAACCTCTCACTAAAGCTATCGCTTAGTAGTCTCTTACAACGCGTGTGTGTATGTCGTGTTACTTGTATAAAGAAAAATACAAAACCAACCGGATTTGTAGGAATGCGGTAAGTTCTTAATAATTTTTACATGAAATGAAAGTTCAAAGCTTAAAAATGAAAGTATATTAATATTAAAGCTCAGCTTAATTATATATTTGATATTTTTTACTGAAAAACGTCTCAAGTTTGACAATTTATGATTGAGTTATTACAAACAAAGTGAAAATTATTAAAGAAAGTTTTTTTTTAACAATCACTATTATTGTTAGAGTTGCGTGCTTAACCAGATTGTGTATACAATTACCTTTTTTCAGTAACTTCTCGTTTAGATTTATAGAGTCAAATTTATTGTTGAATTAACACTGTATTGTTTACATTATTTTCGTTATGGAACCAATGGATTTTACTTGCGTAACCTAACGCAGCATTTCATGAAACGAGATATGGCAAACATCCATTACATAATTGTGTAACCTTCATCACTTTCGAGCAATATTTCAACATAAAACTATTTCATTTGTAAATTGACAGAATTACATATAAGTTATATATGTTTTTTAATTCCTATGAACAGTTAAGTAGCATACTAGAGTACTCGTAGGTCACGCAAAGCTAAGTTCACGAAGTAAAAGGCCACGATCTCATTTAAATCAAATTTAATAAAACAAAATTTATTAAAAAAGAAAAATAAGCTAGCATTAAGAATTGTGGACATTTTATTCTTATATTTACGAAAGCGTAGTGTAATAGCGTGATTGGCATTTACATCTTCAAAACAGATATTGTGGTGACGTGATTTCAACATATACTATACAAACATACATACATATATCACGCTTTATCCCTGGCGAGTTAGCCATACAGATCGAAACGCTACGATCCCTACATACCTCTCATAAACCTCTTCACACCTTCTCCGGGGGTTTCTCATGCTTTTTACGTGACCTTCCTCTAGTACCAATACTATGTTCTTGAAGGTCAACCGTGGTCTACTTCTCTTGTACAGTCTCTTGTACTGTACATATGTAGATGATAGACTTTTGTTAATTAGATGACAGCTATAGATAGATAGATATTTTCTTTTATCACTGCGGCCACGTGGTTTGTACCTTCTGTTAACTTCTTATAAAATATTAGCTTTAACGTTTATTTATCAATTACTTAAGATATTTATGTAGTATTAAAGTATGTGTTATATGAAATCGAAAGGCTTCCAATGTTTCGCTTATTGTTAATCAAAGTAATTAATTGAAATCATAAGGTACCGCCCATCAGGTACAGGTAGGATTTCAATTTCATAGTTTAAGAGGTGCAAGTACTAATACAGCGTATGACTGTAACCTGACGGTTTGATTCCCGCTCTGGATCTGGCTTTAATTTCTTGACAAGGCGAAGTGCGGGCTTGAGTTCCGCCACTCAACACGCAGTGTGCTCCAAATATTTATAGTAGGTACCAAACACTTATAGTAGGTTTATGTAGGTAGGTAATAGACCACGTGTCTAGAGTACAGATTTTCAAGTATTCCAACACATTTGTACTTTCTAATTTATTTTAATATCCAAGGTTCGATCTGAATCCTAATGGGTTTATACACTAGTATATTGTTAGTGCATACCGAGCACTTATGTAAATACTTGTAATATGTTGTGTTTTCAACAAAAAAAAGTAATGAAAAATGTTAATAAAGTTGTAATAACTTACTATATTTCAATATTATAAACCTAAAGCTTTTATTTGGTTAAATAAAATCACAGGAATAACTGGTTTGAATCGAAAAGTTCTTTCGGTCTCTTTCGGTTTCTTTCGGTTTTCATTTACCAAGGAAGACTATACAACACGCTATATTATTACTTAATTTTAATGTTAATTTGGGGACGTTGAAAGTGTCATACTCTAGGTTATTACCATTTGACACCGCCAAGGCATTGTTGAGATGTACTATATTGTATATCGGAGCTAGGCCATAGCTACGCTGTTCAGAGGCCATTATTCATAATGAATATACAAACTAATATCAATTGGTTCATTCTCGTGCGATAGCTAGTACAGCACTCTAGTAAGAAGTCTTGATTTTATATAATTCAGTCCTTTTTATATGATCAAAAACAATGTAGCAAGTGACACTTTCGTTCAATATTCGAAAATTATATGTAAAATTTTGTTTAATACAAATAGGTTTTACTTATTTGAATAATTAAACAATAATTTCAATATAGTCAATATTTTCAAAATAATAATACAACGTTAAATATACATAGATTTGCGCCCAATTGCACATGGATGTTATTTCAATATGCGAAATGTCGTTATGATATGACCTTTTTATCACATAATTCTATTGATACCACTTTGGGTCATTAAAAATGAAACAATTTTATAATACCTGTCAGTGGTGAAGTGTGTAATTATTATAAAGGTAAGCCGGCATCGAAAAAATACCAAATTCAATCAGGATAATATAATAATTGAGCTTAGTATTACTACGAAAACTCTGTAATTTTTTTATGATTTTGATTTATAGTAGGATTACTGTTAGTTTTCAATAAATTGTTATTTAAAATGAATTGTTTTGTTTATAAAATTTACATAAGGTAACCCGATGGGAATCGTGTTATGTGGTCCCCTCGCCATTGGTACTTTCCAGCTTTCCTTAAAATTTCAATAGAAAAGCTAGCCTTTCTTTTGAATTTAGCTATTATATATTTTTTATATGATAACTATTAAAACAAATTCAAACGGTCGTTCCTGAGATAATATTTATCATATTAGTATACTTAAAGAACTAAGTTTATTTCCTCTCTAATTCAACAAATTGGTCAATAATATTAAAAAGGTAAAAGAAAGTGATACCCTATTACCTAAAATTACATTTGACAGTCCTACAGATTACATATATCTACAGATAAATTTTAACTTCAATAATGAAATAATAGCTCAATCTTATTATCCATATTCAAGATTCTTATAGTTGTTTTATAGATATATGTATATAGACTTAGCGCAGAGACAAGCCACCGATCTCTGTTTTGTTGTAAGGCTTAGGTAAAACATATTTAATCAGTATATTCAATTTTTATTTTTATCATTACGCTGTATACCGCAAATATTAGACAAATAGGAGATATATATGCGTGTAAAGTGATGGAGTTCTAGGCAAGTCAGACACTGTCGCACTAAATGCCACGAAGGCTTTTTATTTAACTAATAAACATATATTAAAATGTTAAAACTGCCTCTAATTAATAAAAATCGTTGAATAATTTCTTAATACATTACAAAATGTTGCCAAGAGTGATAAGAAAAAGAAGAAGAAGAACCTGTATTGAAAAAGTATGGGTTCAATTTCGTTAAATTTGTCAATAAATACTTTAAAATATATATAAAAAAAATACATTATCGACAGTGCATAGCAAATCACAATGCGCTTACAGAGTTACACTGTATTGTTGTACTCCTTTTAGAGGCTAGTCATGGTGACATACGGATACCGGATTTAACGCGTTCTATGAACTACTGGCTGTTCAATATGAGTTGTAAATTTCACACTAATGTGTATGCTTTACCTAGATTACATACACATAGCCTAATTACATAATTTATATATATATATATATATATATATATATATATATATATATATATATATATATATAGATATATCTGTACAAAATATAAAACAAAAGTCGCTTACCATCGATGTATGCGTGTAACTTTAAAACTAAGCAACGGATTTTAATACGGTTTTCTTTAATAAGTTTTCTTTAAGAGAAATATAAATATGCTGAAAGCAGTAAATGCTTTATAATATGTCTAAGGAGACCGCTTCTATTGTGTTAAGTAAGAAAAGTTAGGAAAGCTTAAAATACACTGCTTACTGAAAATAAAGTGACTATATAATTACGTAGTATAAATTTGCCAGTAATTTTTTTTGTAAATCCTGCATACACGAAGTTCTTTAATTTTTATTCTACTCTTTCAAATTTCATTTTCTTCTTGTCTTTACATTTGGTTTTCCCCAAAAGTCTAAGAACGCCAACAGTAACTTTGTTTGACTAGATCAGAAAATGAATAATTGCCTTTTGAGCTTTTTAAGCATCCTGCTTCAGTGAGAATCTAATCTTTAGACAATCCGGTCTCCGCTTTCCGCCTAAATTCAATATATTATATGTAGAGTAGCGTAACAACTCAACATTATACGTCCCAGCAACCACTGCGCCTCGACAGCCTCATATCTCACCTTTAGTACTTTTCGTAAGCCTCATAGTAGGGCTGACGATTCAAAAGTACTACAAATAAATGATATAGAGAACCGTACTATACATTCACTTTCTCCGAAAAGTAAAACATGGGAAAAACAACAACAAAACGTCATAAACAACATAATATATGTATGTTAATATCGACATATGATTCATCAACGGTACTTTCTAGTGAGTATTCTGTATTGGCGTATTTTCCGTATAAACCAATGGCCTATTACTGCTTCCGTCTTCTTATAACATGTCACGAGATCACAATGGAATGGATCTGTTTAGGTTCTCCGTAGAAATATAAAACTTGACTTATGACTTAAACTACTACAACATACTTACATATATATATATATATATATATATATATATATATATATATATATATATATATATATATATATATATATATATATATATATATATATAAAAATGTATATACCGTCTACTAATCTAATTATAATGTTCTTTATATTCTTATTCATTAATTTAAGAGGCAGCATATAAATATATATAATAGAGGTATTCAACTCTGTATATCTGGTCATATATGTATGTATATGTATATAATAACATTTTTGTTACTATTTAAAATTATCATATTGCAAAAATTATAACAAAGAACATTATAATTAGATTAGTAGACGGTATATACATTTATTACATACCTATAGGTGTTTCAATACATTTATTACATACCTATAGGTGTTTTCTTTCAGCTAACGCCAATCTAACGCAATTACTTGTCTCTCTCTAGATCACGTGAAAAGGAAAACAGTAATATTTTTATACTTGCCTGATTGAACAGCCTTATTACGCCTCTACAAACTGATGGTAAAAAATAAGTTAGAAGTTATTTAAACAGTAACTTATAATCGAATAAAAACAATTTCATTTAAAAATGACTAAAGTATGGAAAAGTTATAGTATTATTTTCTGTATAAATAAAATTTTTAAAGCTTTCCATATCTCTACACAAAAATTATTAATTTCAAAAATTGTTAAATTACTTTCATATCTATCACATAAATGGTATGAGTCTCCGCTTTCCTCCATGTAAAGGATGTTATATTATAAGGAATAATACCAAAACTTTCTTGCATTAACTGAAACAATTGAAAATAAATTTATTTTGTAGATAAAGTAATTTTATAAATCTATTTTCAAGCCACTCAACAGGACCATCAACACATTCTTTATAATGAATCATTGCTTTCTCTAAGAGATTTATTATTGAATATCTTTTCATTGATATAAATGTGGCACATAGAAAACGCTCGAGTGGTTTAGCTGCAAAAACTTCCAAGACTATACACCACTTAAAATAGTAAAAGAATGTAATTTAAAACATATAATATATGATGACGTGATGTAAGTGGGCTGCATCTGACTGTAACACGTTGGTTGTAGGTTCGAATTCAAATCGCGGGTTATTATCATTTCCGCTCTCTGGTAAGGCAGAAGCGCGGGTGAAGAGAACGGAGTGTATTAGCACTAAGTTTTCATTGCCTCTCCTCTGCTACATAAAATCATAATAAACATCATAAAGTTAACGTTATATAGTCTGTGTAAATTAAATTATGCTTACTATCATTTAAACTTGTAACCATTTAAATATATAAGATATATACCGAAAATAAATGATAATACGCTCCAATATACTAAAAATATATATACAACTAAAAAAACAGCATTGAAGGAAACAAACCATGACGCTATAACTTTTCCTTTTTATATTTCAAATTTATCTAACTTCTTGTATGCTAGACAAAAATACCTTACAATCAGAAGGAGCACACTGTAACACGTTTAATAGTCAAATTAATAAATTATATAAAATTATTAAAACATCATTATTAGATAAGATTTTAATGAATTAAATCTAACTTAAATTAGCTATATTTAAAAGGTCACCGTGGTGCTTCAATGAATGAGGTCAATCGTAGTGACGTGGGTTCGATTCCCTCTTGGAGAAATGAAAATTTTAGTTAATATTAAAATGTAAAACTATTTGTGAAGAATTATGAACAAGGATATGGTCATGACCATTACGATGTAAAATGTGACCGCTTCGTTGTCAAGGTCATCTTCAGGGTGTACTCTATGATGGATTTTTGTCAATGTGAGTGACTTTGCCTATATAAATATAAAATAAAAATGTAAAGTTGTAAAAAAATTAAACTATCTTGTGTTAAATCAATATTTAAATTCTTATCAATATTTAATTTCTGGTATTATTAATAAAGAAAAATGTAAATAATTTAATATTTAATTTTCTTTCTGAATACTACACTTATATTATTAAAATGTATACTTAAATAAAATATAATAATACTGAAGTATATTGAAAATGAGTAGAAGCGAAAGCTTACCTACCCAGTTTTCAAATGTATGGAAATACATATTTAGTATGCTATTGTTTCAAGAGAAAATCTTAAGGTCACTTCGTTAATTAGTCATTCATTTACACTTAAATATTAATAGGTGTCTATTCTCGTGTCAGTTTGAGTTTGACTTTTTGTTATTTAAATGTATACCTATGTATATACTAAGCTAAACATAACTGTGCCTATTTCAAGTTAGAGTTAAAAGGAATATATATATATATATATATATATATATATATATATATATATATATATATATATATTATATATATATATATATATATATATATATATATATATATATATATATATATATATATATATATATATATATATATATATATATATATATATATATATATATATATATATATATATATATATATATATATATATATATATATATATATATATATATATATATATATAAGTACTAAAGGAAAATTCAAATTTTGTAAAACATTTATTTTAGTAAGATGAAATGAAATTAATTTATATTTTATGTGAAAATTAGACGGAAAACCGAGAAAGTTCCCTCTGCCCATCCTTATATTCGGTATAATATAAATACTTAAAAAAAATAACCCATACATTTAATAATATAAGCGATTGAAACAAATTACTTATTGTACATGACGACTCTTGTGGATGTCTTTAACTTTAGATAAAACGCGACATACTGTTGCTTAATATAACATATTCACGTGATAATGGTAGTTGAGTTTCCAAGCTTTCTAACTTATTAGTAATTTATCAACATGGGCGCATCTGTCAATAGTGAAAACAAACTAGCACAGACAGGTAAAATATGACATTTTACTACAAGCGAAGTCAAACATTTTTTTTACATAGTATTTACATTTTATATATATATTTGCATACATGCAATTATAAAGCTCATGTGTATACTTATACTATGCTCATATTTATACTAATTATTAGTTAAAACAGTTATGAGATGTTTGAGATCCGATTTTTTTAATATTTATTTTATTTATCATTGTTCATATTTTAATATGATTTTTATCATAACTCTTCCTACTAATGTGCTAACAAAAAATAAAGAATACATGAAATAAGTGTGACGATAAAAACGTGCGCTGTTATTAGCTAGACCGTTTAGGCGAATTCCAAGAGTCAAGTTCGAGTACAGCTACATTAAAAAATCATATGTTTCTCATTGTTTTTTTACTTTGCGACACTTGTATATGTGTATAAAATTGTGTTCAAAAATATATTAAAAGGTACTTATTTATATGAAATTTCCTTCAAGATTATGATTGATCGATGGATTTAGCAAGAAAAGAGGCTAGAAAGTTACAAATCTTTACTATGAAATTATTCGTAGTAGTGATGCAGCGGTTAAAGTTATGGGTAAATGTATTGAAGTCAAGGCATTAAAGTAATTTTTTATTTATTTTCCTTATTGACTTCTAACAAATTACAGTCAAAACAACAATCTATAAAATTTTCAGCTGCAGCTTCTTGATGCATATAGTAAGAGAGAAAATGAAAATAATTAATTACCCCAAGTGGAAATCAAATCCTCAACCATTGTACGCATGAAGCAATTATTTTGTTTTTTAGGATTGTATTGCATTAAGCAAATAAAATGCTACAAAATTTAGTTATATTGTAGAAGTACTAAAGGAATATCAGAAAATTCTCTCTTATTATACTCGAAAGCTTTCTTTCTTTACTGCGTAGGTTATGGGTTGTCGGTCAATTACTAAATTAGTACCGGGAAATTTTCATTTATGTATATATATATATATATATATATATATATATATATATATATATATATATATATATATATATATATATAGATATAGGTATAATTAATTAGTTACAATATATAATATTTAAAATGAAAATATCGTTTATTTTATTATATACATTTTTGGAAAGGCGACGTTTCAAAAACATTGCAGTAGTCAGACTCAGACTGATATGGCACTCGTCTGTTAGTTGATATAATTATTAGATCATGCTACTCAAAAATCGATTTCTTATTTGCCCTCACTACTATGGATTCATGCAAAATGAGCTGACTGACTCTTGCCCTCTGATGTAATGGATATGAGACTTCATTTAATATTTGTAAAAATAGTGATTAAATTATTAAATTAAAAAGGAAGCAAGTAAAAGTGTTGCGGAAGTTACAATTCAATCGTCGATTGAACTTCATACATCAGTGCAATTGCACTATTGATTTGTAACATTAACAAGTGTCATGTTCCAATTTCACATTATAATTTATTATAATCGAGTAAAGTGAAGTGGAAACTGGTTATATATTTTGGTTTAGTGTAAATAAAATTTCTAGGTGTATTATATGGATAAAATAAAATATATAAAACATATAATAATATAATATATTCATATAAACATATAATATATTCTTAGGGATTAGTGTGAGAATAATTAAAAAAAAAATTTTAATAAAATTTATATAAAACTATCAGAGCTTTTAATAAACGGGCGCAGGTTTCACTGACGATCGCAACTATCTGTAATTTTTTTCAGTATTAGGTAGTCCGCGTATCAAGGAAGGCTATATATAGGCTATATTACATAATATTAAACGTTCCAATGTAATCCACTATACCAGCGACCAGAGTTATCTCGGGCGATGAAAAGATGTGGAATGGGGGCGAAGCTAATTAAATTACATACTGAACAAAGCATCTAAAAATAATTATGTGTATGTACAAATGAATTCAAATTTTATTTTAAAATCATATTTTCTTCCATCACGGTTTATGATCACAATATGTAAGACAAGTGGTTTGTCTCAAAAGTCTCTATGTAATAAGAAATTGTTTTAATAAACTATGTCTATAGTTAAAACCTAAAAAAAATATATTTCTAAGTAGATATAAAAATATATTTCTATGTAGATATTTTTTCACTACAATGACTATGCAATCCTATACAAAAACAATATTAAAATCGAAAATATATTAAAACCTTTAAATAAATAAGTTATATTATAAAAATCTTCCCATTAATGAACTCTATTTTAAAATCCTCTCGATACACTCAAAAATCCATAAGAAAGTATAACAAACCAGCCGAACTAAAGAACACTTTTATTTTCATTTCACAAGATCGAACTACCACTTTCACTAACTTCAATTTATTTGAATGAGCTGTTTAGTTCGTACCAGATCTTATTACGGTGTTAACACGCGATACTTGAATATTTAAGTTAGTTAACATCCTTCAACTAATAATATATGTTTAGCGTAAATTGTCTAGTTTAGTTCAATGCCCGCTTTCTATTATGTTAAATAATTTTAAATATAGAGTCGCACTCAGAAACCCTGATTAGTATTTAAGATTAATGAGATTTTATGATTATGACGTTATTTTGCTTGCCAATGAATACGTCATTTTTTTCTATTTTTTATCTTTCCTACAATAAGACAAAGTGCGGCGTTGAGTTCCGCCACTCAATTAGCAATGACTCGAAAATTAGAAAATTAGTTAAAATTAGTCATTAGGGCCCCAAATTCAAATCTCAAAATGCTTCGATACCTTAAGACGGTGTTGTGTGGGATATATATGTAAATTAAAAAATAATCAATAAATATTGTGCCTATTTGAATAGTAGGTTGCTTTTACCTATTTGCATACGTTTATAACTGGCGGGTCAAGCCATGATGACGTCATTAAAATAAATATGATATCGGTTGACTGGAAATAACAGGACCATCGTTGTGTAGTTGGTCCATCTGACTGACTTACCGTTTATTGTGGGTTCAAATCTCAAAATTATTTATATTGAAAAAATTATTTTTTTTAAATAGTTTCAGTTGTGCTACATAGATAAACCTATAACGATTGGTTTACCATTCAATATATATATATATATATATATATATATATATATATATATATATATATATATATATATATATATATATATATATATATATATATATAAATATATATATATAAAATTGTGGTTTCAAGTGAATTTGTGATATTGGAAAAATAAAAAATTATAACTATGTATCTTCTATACATGCTTATTATATTATAGTACAATATCGATAGAAGAGTGAGGAGGCCCAATCCGAAGTAAACGGGATCAGGGATGGAAGAAGAAAAAGAAATCAAAATAAAAAGTAAATCGAACATACACATACCATTCAGCGATATTTTGATTTTTCTACTACATATAAATAATATATATAGATGAGTAAAATTTACTTGTTACCTTACTTTACTTTCATTCCATCCAGTAAATTTCCATAGCGTCGTATTATAAAGTTATATATCATCATCACTCTCTCCGCCGCACCCAGTGATAAATATTTGCCGTTTCATTTCACACTGTGTAGAGAATGCTTAAAGATATACTATATATTTAACACGTCCTGTATAGCCCGTATATCCGTATGCATTTTTTTTAAATGTACACTTAGTCCTAATCTCCATACTAAATTTCAATTTTATATGTCTGGACATGTAAAATTACTTTACATTATATACATTATATACATATATATTTACATATACATATATATATATATATATATATATATATATATATATATATATATATATATAATTCTATAGAAATTTTTCTTTTCACGTTTATACTTTATTATTATTTACTTTTTTTGGTAATAATTTTGAAATTTGATATTATTGATAATAGGATGTTCCGTCATCCATTTACTACCCATTTTTTTTAAATATTGCCTGTTGCATAATATCGCTAAACCTGGGAAATGAAAAAAAAAATCATATATTTATTTAAATGGGAATCGAACCCAGAACATACATTACTATATACCGAACTAATTATAAAAATCGGTTCAACACATGTAGTTACATTACAAAACGTAAATACTTTCGCTGTATGTACATAACTTTCTTACTTTCAACGTTCTCAATTATTATATTAGCATAATATGATTATCTTACATTATACATATGTATCTATTAACAATATTCGCTTTAATGCAAAAACATATTTCTCTATTTCTATAGTATTTTTGGAATTTCGATGTAATTGGTATATGCATTTTAAAGCGGGATCCCTTTATAACTACATCTGGGTGACAAGTCCCAGGTGTTGCTTTGAGCTGCTCTCCCTACATGGTCCCGGCACACCCGTGAAGCCATGGAATGCACGTGAAACGCAAAAACTAAAGAACTGAGCTTATAAGCTTTTTTTATTACTGCAGTATCTATTCTATTTACAAATATATACCTTTTGTTTTTTTTTTTGAATAAAGAAGCTAATATGATATGTTGTATGACGGATGGTGGAACTCAACGATGCTTTTTTTAACCGAATTATGCAACCTAATTGCGAGAATCTACGGGACTTGTACGACTATGGCGACCAAAAAATTTTTAAACATATTTGTTTTCTGACTACTGTAAG
The DNA here is from genome assembly GCA_037127375.1 of Dione juno. Classification (NCBI taxonomy): domain Eukaryota; kingdom Metazoa; phylum Arthropoda; class Insecta; order Lepidoptera; family Nymphalidae; genus Dione; species Dione juno. The sequence goes on from JAXRJS010000014.1 coordinate 2,371,117, forward strand.
AGTAAGTAATAATATATATATATATATATATATATATATATATATATATATATATATATATATATATATATCTATATATATATATATATATATATATTTTACATTTGAATATATTATACAGTGAAATGAATGCTGATGCTCTATAGCTTTTATTGTAAAATTATTAAAAAAATATGACACATTTTTCACTTAGTATCTATTTAAGTTGGGTCGAGCTAATACTCGTTTCTATTTCAATAAAATATAGCTGTCTATATTTGAAATGTAAAATTATTTATTGACGTCTTAGAACGTGAAATGAGGAAAAAAGTGTCTTACAGGAGGTTTCTCTGTCAACCGTGCTATGCGTGCTTTAAAAAAGAGAGAAAAAGTGAGAGAGATTTAAGTAAGAAGGTTTTTTAATGAAGTCGTAATCTCATAACATAACTAGAGTAGTACCTATGATTATTCATTATAAAAGTTAAGATAAACAGTAAACGTAGTACGTAAGGTAAGGTCAGGGGCAAGGATTTACATCCAAATTAAATAAATCATTAACATATTTTATAACTTAAATTAATATATAAAATATTTTAAGGCATAATTTAGAATATTATAACATCTATTTCATTTTTACCATTTCTTTATCCATTATAAAATCAGCGCAAACTCATGAGGAAAATCTTATCGATTCAAAGTCTTATTACTTAACCCCATTAAGTTAATTGAGTATCTAATACATACTTACATATATTTACTACCTAACTATTAATAATAACAAGAAGTTCTCTATATTTTGTATAGAAGCCCTATAATAAATAATCCTGCTAATAATGTAAATGTGAAAGTTAATCGTTTGTAACGATTTAGTGTCCATTTATTAATATCAAAATTAATCAATTAACAAACTAAAGTTCTAAATTTCAAATTATTCATATCTTGATTGTACAATATTCAGAACAAATATGTTATAAAAGACTTATGAAAATTTAACTGTAGCGAAATTTGAACCTGCGTCTTTAGGAAACTATCCAAGCGCTCTGACCACTAAGCCATACGTTTTCATGGAGAACTTCTTACAGAGATGTTAACAACATGTGTAAATAACTTGTAAACATATACGAATTTCACCGTTATTTGATGATACCATAGAACTTACAGGTCAGAGCCGTTACTCTCTTCTAAAAATAGTATTAATTGGAAATAAAAATTAATGAGACATAACACTTTATTTTGCACGCACAGTACTCCCATTTTTTTTGTACGAGTACATCTGCCGAGTCATTTTTGCACTAAACAAAATCTTTCACTTTAAACAATTATTTTGAAGTACGTAGATGAATACTTTACTATAGTGAATAAAAGAGTGTCTTATAACATAATTTATGTTATTATTTTGTTATTTAATTATATTTTGTATATTTTTGATATCAGACCGCGATGACTGATTAAATTTAAATTATATTCCTCGCTCTGGTAAGCTTCGCTCAACATATAATTTGGGAGAAAAGTGAAAACACAGAAAAAAAGTAAAAAAATCTAAATATAAGCTTCATGTAGAAATACTACATAATTTTCTTTTTATTTATAAAAAAGCTTGTATAAATTGACAAAAGTCAATACCAAATGTACTTGGCAATAGGAATGCTATAATGCTTAACGTTCTACTCATGACCGGGTCACAAATGGAAAGAAGCTCTAGAAACTATCCATCCTTTCGGTCTGCGTAATAAATTGGCATTTCCTTTATTAGATACTAGCGACCCGCTCGCGGCTTCACCGCTTAAGTAAATTCGCCTTCGTTTCGATATGTTATACGAAATCACATTGTACATGTTAAAATAGATATTTTTTCTCCAAAATAAAAATAAGTCCTAAGCTACTCCTTATTCCAACAGCTACCTGTCAGTGAAAGTCCCGTCAAAATTGGTCCAGCTGTTTCAGAGATTAGCCGAAACAAACTGACGGACAGACAAAAATTGTAAAAAAAAATTTGTTTGATATATGTACCGTATATACATATATTCATATGCATGTAGTAAAAAGCGGTTATTTTAATATTACAAACAAACACTTCAATTTTATTTATTACTATAATTAATTGACGCCGCTATGGCTCAGTGGAGATGTCTGACTGTAAACGTGATGATTGTGGGAATCTTTTGTTGGTGAATTATTATAAAAATAATTTCCATTTCCCCCTCTGGAATTAAAGTGCCTGTGACTTATATTTTCAAGAAATTAAAAATGTAGGACGCTCACGCATTTAGTAAATTTTTGTATTTAAAAATTTTACGTATTTTTTTTACAAAATTTTCACTTAAGTGAAACAATCACAATGTTTCTTGTCAAAAATATCGTAACATTACTTAACTTTTAAATTCTAAGCCAACTTTTATAGCCTCTGCCGTACACGGCACAGCCGGTTGTATGTCACATACATTTTTCATATAAAACCTTTTATTTTGGGTCAACTCATGGTCAGTGTGATTTACTTTATCCGGTTTCTTTTAAAATCGTACCACCATTGATATAGCCGTTGTTTACCAACTTTCACTCAGAAAGCAGTAGATATATGAGCAAATTTGATTAGCAAGTCAGGCTAACTAGTAGTAAATTTCTTTTGTGTAATACATATATGTATGTTATATATTTACAAAATACATAACATACAATCATATATGTTAAATAATAAGTAGGAATCATTTTTTTAACATATAAAACGTGCATCTATTATAGGTTTATTCACATATTATTATGTCATTATTCTTCGAGACATTATTTCAGATTTTACTTCGCCAAATGTTATCAGCCATTAGTGTTGAATAAAGAGAACATATTAACATTTAATATTTATTTCTAACTAACATAAAGCTTTTACTCGCAGCTTTGCCACCATGGCCAAATGGTAAAAACTTATTATTTACGTTATTTATGACACATGATACATTCTTAATGCCTTATATAACTCTGACCACAAGTACAGTGGGTTATATCGAAACGATTAACAAGATATAAAATAGCCCATAGCCTTCCTTAACAAAATTGATTATATAACAAAAAAACAATTATTTAATTAAATCCTGTAGTTCAACCAAACAAACTCTACAATTATACAATATACGTATGAAGTATATATATATATATATATATATATATATATATATATATATATATATATATATATATACATATATATATATATATATATATATACATATATATATATATATATATATATATATATATATATATATATATATATATATATATATATATATATATATATATATATATATATATTGTTTAATTGTAACTGTATGTAATTAAATAATTGTTTTTTTGTTATATAATCAATTTTGTCAGGATCAGGCACTACGGACGCCATTTTTGCCCTCAGAATTTTGATGGAGGCACACAGGGAAAAGAGGAGAGCTCTGCATGTGGCATTCTTAGACCTGCAGAAGGCCTTTGACTGTGTGCCACGTCAGTGTATCTGGTGGGCACTGCGATCCAAAGGGATCCCTGAATCCTATGTTGCTATTATCAGAGACATGTACAACGACTCTGTTTCTACAGTTAGGACCGCTGTTGGCGATACCAAACCCTTCCCAATTACAGTCGGGGTTCACCAAGGCTCAGCTCTTAGTCCACTTTTGTTTAATGTAGTGCTAGATACTGTCACGGCTCACATCCAGGACCAGCCTCCATGGCTGATGATGTATGCCGATGACATAGTACTCATTGACGAGAACCGACTGATGCTGGAGCGTAAAGTGAACGCCTGGAAGGGTGCGCTTGAGAACGGTGGTCTTAAACTGAATGTGTCAAAGACCGAGTACATGGCTTGCGGGAACCCAGACTCGAGCACCATCCACATCGGGCCTGAGCCAGCCGTTAAGTCGGAGAAGTTCAGGTACCTTGGATCCATTATGCACGAGTCCGGAGGCATCGACTACGATGTCCACGCCCGGGTTAGCGCTGCTTGGGCCAAATGGCGGGAGGTCACTGGTGTGGTCTGCGATCGCAGAATACCGCCCAAACTCAAGGGGCTGATATACAAGAGCATGATCCGACCAGTTCTTCTATACGGCAGCGAATGTTGGCCAGCATTATCTCGGCACACTCAGGAGCTTCACGTAACGGAGATGAAGATGCTGAGGTGGATGTGTGGCGTTACTCAGGCTGACCGCATACGCAACACATTCATTCGAGGTAGTCTTGGGGTCCGTGACGTAGCGGATAAGCTCCAAGAGCGTCGTCTGAGATGGTATGGCCACGTTTTGCGCCGGCCTAAGAACTACGTCGGAAGAAAATGCCTTGATATGTCTGTCCCTGGAGTAAGACCCCCCGGACGCCCAAGGAAGCGATGGCTGGACGTCGTGACGTACGACATGAGAGCCAATGGACTAACCACTGAGGATGCTCAAGACCGTGCAAAGTGGAGTAGACTAAGTAGGAAAGCAGACCCTGGCAATATGCCGGGATAATGCAAAGTGGAAGAAGAAGATATATTTATATATATATATATATATATATACATATATATATATATATATATATATATATATATATATATATATATATATATATATATATATATATATATATATATATGATTCATCATAGTATATAAGTAAAATTTATATATATTTATTTCAATAAGTATTTCGGTAAGTCAATTAATTGGCTTACCTTAAGCGGCGTTAAAAAAGCGCTTTAATTAATTTAGTAGGTGCGTTATATTATAACTACTTTTTGTAGGGACATGTTGAGTGGAAAAGCAGCCTCTGAAATGGTTGTAGTTTTGATTGTCAGTCTAGAAATAGTTTTTTGTGTTTCTCCGTTTGCAAGATCTGCGTTTATTTCTTCAACTCAATACTCAATTTCTCGTAATTTACGTAAAAATAAACAGTGTCCTAGCACTGTTTTAAATAAATATTTTTTTGTAAAAAAAAGGTCAGCTATCGTATTTGGTAAGAACAACGCTATCGACTTATTAATAATTAACAAAAAATATATATGTTTCATTTATTATATATACAGAATATTTCTATTTTATCATTAATAATGTGAAAAGAATTAGAAATTTATAATAAATACCTTTATGTTAATGAATAATTATAACGCAAGCTTGTCAGACGAATGATCACACATACTGTCAGTTTTTTCACATAAATTAACCTATCAATATTTAAAACGTTTAGTAATTAAAGTAAAAGTAAAACTACATTGATACCATCGTGGCGCAATGGAATTGTATCTGACTGTAAGCGATATTTAAGCGATTTGTAAGCGGTTGTGGGTTCGATTACCGCTCGGCGTAATTATATATATTTAAATTATGTTAATTTCGCCAGCCTGGAAGCACTTAGTCCAAAAATAATGGATTTTTGATTTTAATCAGATATCCTAGTAAAGTTTTAATATTTTATTTTATTATTCTTTAATTATATTTACTTTAAAAGTAATCTAAATATTATTTTCCATTTTTCGTTTTTGTTTAAGTTAGTGCATAAACGTTCGTGAAATTTACTTTATATATTTAAAGCTACATTAAAAATAGCTTTCACATAGGTATTCAAAACGTGTGTTATTTGGGCCTACTTTGATACCATCACATCTAATATGAATATCTTATGTCTTCAGTAGAAAGAATGTTCGATGCATACAAATAAACTAGAAAGAGAAAACACGAATAGTTTTATTAGTCAAAGTTGAAAGCTTTCTTTTAAGTTTACTAAGATCAAGAACAATCTACTTTCTTAATTAATTTGTTATTAATGATACAAAAAAAATAGAGAAAAAATTATGATCATACCTATTTCTAAGTTCGTCTCCATTTTTAACCTATATTCACGATATAGACATTGTATATTGAGAAGCGGAATTCGTAAGCTTTAGCATATTTGACCCATCTTGATCAAAGTTCTGGCTGAAACTCTTCACCACAGAAACGAGGATGGAAGATGTTCTATTATGGAACAACCACCATGATTCACAATGATGTGTCCCAAATATAGACTGATAGTAAACACGGTGGTTTTGGATCTTATTATAGGATTGATTTTATAATTAAATAATTTTCGTTTCTCTCCTCTAATGCCAGAAAGAGTGGCGTTAAATTCCACCACAGTGCCTCAAAATCAAAATTAAAAAGTAAATATAAAACGAGTATCACAACACCAGACAACTCTTGAAATAATGAAGACGTCCGATAAAATAAAAACATCACAATGATGAATTACTCTCCGTTCAACTACGCCTTGAACTTAAATTTTATTTAACAAGCTTAGAGCTTGAGAGCAAGTTTTAATTTAAGCGATTCATATTTTTATTTTAATTAATCATGTTATGATAATTAATTAATAACAATTATTAATTTTTAAACACTTATGTGTTGTTTTTGATGAACAAAATGTACATCGATATGTAAATTAAATGTCGTTTATAAATGTCTGAGCTTTCACAATAAAAGCTTAATTCACAATAAAAGTTTAATTGACACCAAGGATAGTCGTAAATTGAAATTACAATGCATGTATTATTTACCATTCTTTTAACTTCAAACTGTATCCCAAAAATAGCAGAGTAGTCAGAGAGAATATAACGTCACGACATAAGTTTTTCCCTTTTCATCCGATGTCAAAAGATTACATATAGTTATGGAACTCAACATCGCATTTCGCTGTCTGGAAAATGAAAATAAGTCACTCCACCGACCGGTAACTAATCTATTTACTAAAATATACAAACACGCATTGGCGTACAACTAGAGGCATTTTCCAGAAGGGGTGCGGTGAGCTCACAATATATACATATGCTCAACGCGTTATTAAAAACGTTGATTTCTCTAAAACAGGGACATATTGTCATTCATTTATATACATAACTTCTCACTTAAACTACTATAGACTTCAATTAAAAAAATCGGAATCTTATTACATATAATATATAAATATATAAAACAATTCTTATATTGACTAGTAAAACTAAAACAGGAATTATCGGCCCCATCCTACTCCTATGCGATATACACTATATTGACAATAGGAGGAAAACGTAAGCTTACGTACATACTGTTTTAAAAGAAAATTTAACTTAAAAAATTGAAATAATTACTTGATCCTCTAATATAATAATAAAAGTTTATCTTATTGCATTGATAAAACTCATTAACTATTTAGATATCAAATGATAAATTTATTTTGGCGTGCAAATGGTAACTATCGTTATTTTTAATTGACGTTAGACTAGTTTCTCTATTCTTATTTTAAATCAAGACCAAAAAGCTAAATTTAGGTCAAAATACGTATTTATTTGGCAATAATAACGAATTACGGCATATATATATATATATATATATATATATATATATATATATATATATATATATATATATATATATATATATATATATATATATATATATATATATATATATATATATATATATATATATATATATATATATATATATATATATATATATATATATATATAAATTATATCCACATTTACTGCCTTAAAACTATTAATTTCAATATTTTTTTCGTAAATAAAAAAAATAACAATGAGCTACAATGTTCTTAAATAATAGATTCAAATTCAAACTTCAAATATTGCATATTTCATTTTTTAAGTTTGAATTTGATATTTCAATTTCAACGTTATATCTTCTTCAACTTCTCTGGCGTTCGGAGCCACTTGATCACAATACCGTAATAACTTAAACAATATAAACGTATGTCGATGTACAACCAACGCAGGTATCAACATGTCAAACAGAATTTCATTTGTTCACAAAACAGTCAATTTTCCTGTATTATTCTCTATATATGTGTATAGTTTCACACATTGTACCTAACAGTATAGACGAGCTCATTTTTTTATTCTTATACCTGGAAACGTCATCACTAATTTCACTAGAAAATGTCTTACTTGACTTTTGGTTTCGAAATCAAAAGTCGAGCAAGAGGGTAATTAAATATGTGTATATTTTCCATATAGAGTAACTAGATATGGCCCGTACAATAATAATTAATTATTAACGGAGACAAATGATATAGAGGGATGTGTAGTGACACATCCTTCTATATTATTTGTCACTAATTCTAGAAGTCATTTCACTTATTATTTAATAATAGCATGATACTTAATTATGTATAATTATTTTGATGAAACAAATATAACGTATGTATGTATGTATTTGTTTCATCAATAGATTCAATTACAAGTGTATATTCCATTGTAATTTTTTTCATTTCTTTTTTCAATTAAACAATTCGCCATAAATAATTCGTAATGTATAAATAATTCAGATTATTTTCATTAAAATCATAATTAAGTTATAAAACAAAGGTGTTTTTTTATAAAATAATTTATATGACATTTAATAATACGAGTATATGCATATTACTAGTACTTAGTAACTAAAATTATACATTTACGCATCAAATTCGCTTTTTTAACTTTTGTAATAAGATATTGTTATAACATATTCCATATGTGCTTAAATTATTTGCTAGGTTACTTCCATATTAAAATATAAAATGAAAATTCAAAGTAAGGATACTTTGACGAATTTGAAGCGAAAAGGAGCTATAAATACCATTTCTAAACTATTTATAACAGACAAGACGCGCACGCGCAAGGAAAGCGTAACGGATCGACCGTTTCAGATTCCATTGAGATAATTGTGTTTTTATTGAATAATAACTAAACTTCTTTATATTATCAGATATTTTTGGTATCTTATCAAAATATGCTATTGAAATGGTACTAAATATAAGATAGTAAATATTCTTCTTCTTCTTCACTTTAGTTATGGCGTTTAGATCGTGTCAGATATAATGCTAGCATAACTATATTTATTTTTGGTCGTAGTAAATCAAGCAGATGCTATTTAGGTTACCCTAAAATTCTATAACGGCATCAAAATAAATTGGTAAAAATAAAATTCTATATGTATAGTATGCTACCAAAAATTTACTTATTTAACATAATTTTTTATTTGGCAAGCTATGAAAAATTTAAACAAAAATAGCTTAAATGAAGTACCAATTTGAAATATTAACATGCTTTAACTATTATTTCCTATAGCTGTTTCCCATCGTTGACTGACACCAACACCTTTTCAGCCCGCCCAGAGGTCTGCAGGTCACTTAAAAAGCATTCAGTGGTCTTCCTAAAGTATCATCTACAATGTGTTCTTGAAAGTCAATAGGACCTCTTAGTAATTATTATTATTCATTTGTAGTAAATTATATTTTATAAAACAAATCAATCACGAAACAAACTCATCAAAGCATGGATCAACTGTTGAGTTTCTTGGCGGCCTTTCCTCAGCGCAACCAGCCTTCCGGACTGGTGGTAGCTTTCTGTATGACCGTATTGTACTTTATGATGATGATATGATGTATTTTAATAATATTTCGACCCATTTGATACTAAGAAAATCATGTCTATAATGTTAAAGTTATAATATGTATAATTTAAAAGTATTTATAGAATTTTCGTTTTTGAAAAAATATCCGTAAAAAAATTACTATGGCAATTATCCGCATGGTTTAGTTAGTTAAGTGTTATAATATATTAAGTGAAATGTCATGATGATGCCTTCATGGGGCAAGTGGGATAACGTTCGAATTTTTGATTAGAATTATTAATAGAATTTTTTATAGAATTAATTATCTTCAGTAGCTTATAGCTGTAATCTTGACAGGTGTGAGTTCGATTTCTACTCGAGGATTATTAATTCCTCGCTCTGGTAACAGAATTTAAATCGTGACCTTCAATTCCGCCACTCAACACGCAATGTCTCAATATACGGTAAACAGGCAACGGAGTGTCTTATGACTAATTTCTTTGTAGGATAGACCTGCCATAAATAAATGGGATAAAGCATGAAGCTATAAAAAAAATATATGATATATGGTTCAGATCTTGGACCCAAGAGGAACAATGTTTTCTGCCATATTCTAATATCTATACGGAATTTCAATTACACACTAATCAAGTTTTACAACTTTTAATTTTTAGCACACTTTAGGAAGAGATCTTTCAATTACGTTTGCAAGCTATAAAAAAAATATATGATATATGGTTCAGATCTTGGACCCAAGAGGAACAATGTTTTCTGCCATATTCTAATATCTATACGGAATTTCAATTACACACTAATCAAGTTTTACAACTTTTAATTTTTAGCACACTTTAGGAAGAGATCTTTCAATTACGTTTGCTCTAACCACATAGTATGTGTTTAAAAGGAAGGGCACTATATAAGTGTGCCTTTAAAGTATGTCGTACAACCTGTCCGACTTGTAGCTAGAAAAACTAGATACATTTTATTTCATACTGATATCAGCATCATATTCTTGAATAGTATCGATGTATTAAACAATTTATATTGGAAAACCTTTAGAAAACCTTTTTACTCATAAAATGAAATGTCATTATAATTTAGTTATTTTCTATCTTCAATACACAAATCCACATTGTACTAAAACATCTTTAAAATTACGTAGCTCTTGCAATTCTCAATGTAAAAAAATACATCTCCTTTAACTGACTACTAAGATTAATATAAGCTTTTATGGTTTTACGCTCGAGGAAGTTGAATTTTAACAACCAATTTTTAAAAGTAATAGATATCATTCAATTGTTACCAACGAAAGCCTAAAGTTGAATCTACATAATAACAAATTTTCTATTTTCAGATGACACGCCAACAATTTACAACACTAACAAGACATTGACAAGGAAGACGTGACACACTTTCAAAAATACCGGAGAAAATGGATGTAATGAGCCCACGCCCAACTAGGCACGGTAATGCACTGTGTTTTTGAGTTATTTAAATGAAAATAGCATATAGTTTATATTAGTAATGATCTGACGATGGCTAGAAGATATCGCTACAGTAGCGGAGCGACGAACTCCATATTACACAAAGGATTTTTAGTTACATTACTAGTGACAAGTGCTGTTTTAGTCAAATGTAATCACAATGAAACGGACGATGACATTAAACGAATTGAAAGTGAAATACCTAAGAAATTAAAAATTGTAGAAGCCATTACTGGCCGAGGTTTTATGAATCATGTGTACCAAAATGGAACGTTTAGAACTGGTAACAGTTTGTGGGACAACATATTGAATAAGTGCAGTTTAAAACCATCTGTGAGTTGCTTACAGAAAAATTTATATAGTTATTTGGATGATAGTTTAGATTTTAGTGGTGATCTAAGTGTATCTAGTGGTGTGTGCTTTAAAAAGAACAATGTAGATATAAACAAGTATAGCAAAGAAGCCAATACTATCTACCTCACTGGCAGCAAAGATGGTGGCTATGAAAGGTCTTACGATGAAGAAAATGAAATTAAAGACCACGATGAACCTGGTAAGCTACGTTACGTTTTTATTAATTTTAAAAATTAATTAAAAATAAAATCATATTCTATTTGATTTAATTTTTTTATTCATATTAATATAAATTAAAAAAAAATTACGAGTAGTAGTAATAAAAACTATAAATATTTTTGTAAATTTGATTCGTTAACAACAATTATTATTAAAACAAAAATTAGAGCAGATTAGAGCAAGAGGCTACAGTTTTTAGACCTTTCTCTTTTAATCTTAGGCATCGGACTTTTAAAATTAAATAGGCATGTTTTTGCAGTAAATTCATATTGTTACATTTACACTTTATTTCAACAATTTTGTTATTAGTCATTATGCACAAATTATGACTATTTATCATATTATTATTTTTTTTATAAAAATACACCTTTTAAAATTAAACGATCTACATCTAGGAAAGTATACAGCAGCAGGAATCGTTAATAGGCTCGACCGACATATACCTAGAGTTACAGAAATGAAAACATATTTTTTTTAATATAATTATATATTTTTTAAGTTTTCTATTGACAACATTTCAAGATTTTTTGTAAAAAATCAACTAAATTTAATTAAAGTAATACAAAAAACATAAGTATCTGAAATATAATTTTACAATAGACCTATAATAATGTGTTACGAGAGCGTATCATCAACGTTTAATTCCACACAGCAACATCATTGTAGTTATTGTCTTAATCTTGTATGGAATAAATCCAATATAAAATCCCTAGAGGTGTAGGTTCGAGTCCCGCTACATTCAAGTTTTTATACATTTTCTAAACTATAGATATGACATTACTTGTGAATTAATTATACAAACGTAAGGCTGTGGAATAATGTGACTTTCTAGTTTTGAAACTGTTTATCTCATCTTTTACCAATCTCAGACATTGGCAAGTAAATTGTGCTCTAATGTGAATATTTTTGCGGACAAACAAAATTGTATTGTAGACATACTGTGGTGCATGCGTGAGAATAAATAATAAATTTACTTCCTAATTTCTTTTACTTAGCTTTAATACAATTTTCTGTTTTATTGAGTGTTTTAATAGTCTTTCTGAAACTCGTAGTTTCCGGTCATGTACAATTAACGTCATATAACATATCGACCTATATGTGAATATGAATAGAAAGTGTATTGATCTTGTGCAATTGTAACTTATATCAATATTTGAAAGTTTATTAATAGACTCTCCAGTATTAAATACTGGCTTATAAACATTTTATCGATTCTATATCTGAGTTTTTTTTATTTTTTTTATCATCTACTGGAGATGTGACAATAAAAACACATACTTTATTACTTTAACACTGTGTTCCGCATACAACGCGTTAATCTTAGTGAAATTGCATGTTTTAGTCAGTTATATAATATAAGGTCATATGATAAATCGTGAAGCTGTCCTAGAATCTAGTATAAACATTTCGTTCTTAACTTCTTAAAACTTAAATTCAAGTAATTACGTATTGAATGGTGGAACTTAACACCGCACTCTCCTACCAGAGCAGGAAAATGAAAATAATTTATACTTTCAAAAATGAATCGAACCCACTCACAATATAACGTAACCCACCGTGTTCACAGATACACACTGTGCCACTATGTTCTCTTACAGAAATATTTCAATAAAAAATAATATACGTAGGCATATAGAAGGGTGGAAAGTGAGTCCATAGTGAAATTCAAATAAACAATAGCACGTAGCTGCTAGGTACATTCGTGTCACATTCGTGTCACATCCGCATGACTTAGAAACGCACCTGCCCATTTGGATGCTAACCGCGAAACATCTCTAGCATCTTGAAAATTTGATGTGAACGTATTTTAATTATAAAGTTATACGGGTACTTTCTATTTTGGACATTTTTCAAATGACATTCCCCGAAAGTATTGTTTTAAGAAAAATGTCAAACATTTCACGCCATTGTATCAGATATATATATATATATATATATATATATATATATATATATATATATATATATATATATATATATATATATATATATATATATATATATATATATATATATATGTGTGTGTGTTTTTAAACAATCGTGGCTCAGTGAGACAAGTGACGTTCGTTTCATTGTAGGCTCAATCCTCGATCGACGTACAATACAGCTGATAAAATGAGTTCCATCATAAAATTCGCCGCATCTCGAATTCCAGCGGAGTGGTTTTATATGCCTGTCCTGATATACACAAAAGGATAAATCTACAACATTTATTATTGCTGTTCCACTTCTATTAGTCATAGCGTGATGTTATATAACCTATAGCCTTCCTCAATAAACAGACTATTCAACACCAAAATACTTTTTTTTAATTTGATCAGTTGTTCCTGAGAGCGTTCAAACAAACAAACAAACTCTTCATCTTTATATAATTAATATAGTATATATGCTACTATTATTATTTATCCTTTTGGTAATTCTCAGGTTCAAACCAACCCGGTTCTTTGGAAGGGGAACGTCCTTGCGTGGGGACACAGGTCCAACACGTAATGGCCCCTTTAGAGAATATAAAACATGTTACTGTGACTCATCACCATCCGGGATCCATCTCTGCATAATCATAGGTAATTGCCCAGAGATGGTCACCGGATAATGCGTAGGAACTATGGAAAATATGAAAATCTAAACTGGGACTATGGAATGTAGTTTGGATAGTCTGAGTACTGGGCTATTGGATGAGACTAACGGACGTCCACCTTTTCAACAGCCTCAAATTGAAAGGTTTACGGACGGTGACTCGCCTCCCACTAAATGGGCCCCACAAAGCGGCATAATCCCACGGGCCTCGCCAGTGTGGTTAGCTAAGGGTGTCGAGAGGTGTACACCGGTTTCACAGTCACGAGGAACTCGTGAGCGGGTTTCCCCGTTATTACGCAGATTGAACACTTCCACCCTTTCGAGCATATAGCTTTTAAGGGGCTCCCCTCTGGAGCTCTCAGGTCCGTGGGGTCGCCACTCCCTAACAGCACGCCACAAGCTGCCCTGCGGGCTTATTTATCCTATAATTATTATTATGATTATTTATCTATCTATCTAAACACCTGTTCAAAAATTGTTCAATGTAACAGGCATACCTATTGACATATAAAACTTAAAGATCTGGAACATTTGACGAAGAACCGTAATACCATAGATAAACTATAACTATAAGTAAAGAGATGCCTCCTTAGCGAAAGCAGTACGATACGGTTGTATTAATTGCCAATTGAGTCAATCTATTGGTTTGAGTTTGATTTCCACTCAGCGGCATAATTATATTTTTAATTGTTTTTGTTACGCGCCAGTAAGATAAGGCGAGGTGTTAAGGTTTTAACACTAGATTTTGTTTGCACATCTTCTGCGAGTACAGATAAAAAAGGAATATAGATATGAAGAGAGATAGTCAATAAAAATTATGGTGTACACAAAATAAAATTAAGAAAAAAAGAAATAAATCTAATAAGATAAAAATGGAAAAAAAGCATATGCACGTTTATATAAGACTACGCAAACGAACTTTTACCTACTCGTGTAATAAAAATAAATATTTATAGAATAATATTCTTTAATTTGCTGGAACGCTAAGATGGTATTTAATAGAAATTTTATATTTTTAGCTTTACGCTGGTGCTTGTCCCGCATGTAGCGTGGTAGGCATCAATGGCGAAGTGTCCATATAACGCAATTCCCATCGGGTTACCTTATGTAGATCTTAATAAATTAATAATAATGAAACAACAATAAATAATTGAGTAAAGAAGTTTCACTTTAAATCAATTTTATTTCATACATTACAAACCGTAAAATATTTGCTAAGTAAATAAATTTCGTAGACTAGGCATTGAGACAATTTTACCGTGATTGAATTTATTTTTTATGATTTTTTTTTATTTCGGCTTACCTTCATAAAAGTTTAACACTTCGTCACTATTATTCATAAAAGTAGGTAGACATTGCGTGTTTAGTGGCCTAAGTCACCGCGCTTTGTCCTATTACCAGAGCGAGGTAATTAAATTCAATAATTTCCACGGGAGGGAATCGAACCGACAACCTTCCCGTTTAGAAGTCACACACTATGCCGCTGCGCCACTATGGCTTCTTAGTAGGAATTGTTAAAAACAATTCCAATATATGTGTTTATAGTGTGTTAATAACTAAAATGATATTAAATAATTATAGGAATCTAGACTTAGGACATGAAAGAAATTACTAGCTGTAATATGCTATTAGCTTTATTGTATTTACACGCCTAATGAGTCATAAAGTGATTTTGAATAGCGTTTAATTATTTGCAATTTTATTAATGAATAAAATAACTTAGTATTAAAGTGAAATAAATATATGAATTTATAAGATAATAAGAAAATTTTAATATTTGATGTCGCTGTAGTCTGACTGTAGGGAGTTTTGGTCTCTTCTAGGGGAATTATTTAAACGTGTCCAAATAACCGCAGTGCCTTATGACAAAAGTCTTTGACCAGTTTGTGTTGCCAGTGATGATCTACGGAAGCGAGACGCGACCGCTAACTATATGTCTCATAAGAAGGTTCGAGGTCACACAGCTTGCAATGGAGAAAGCAATGCTTTATAGAGTTCCCTACGTGATAGAATCAGAATTTATGACATCGGCTGAGGTGGCAATAGGCGGGATACATAGCGACTAGGACCGATGCCCGTTGGGGTGGAAAGGTTCGAACTACGAATTGGACGACCCTCGGTGAGCAGGCTCCCTACAGGGTGGACCGACGATTTGGTCAAGATCGCCAGAAGCCACTAGACCGGGGACCGATCGTCATGGAGATTCTTGGGGAGACCTATGCCCAGCAATGGGCGGAACAAAGGCTGTGATGAATTAATTAATTATTTTTAATTCTCAGAGCTGGCGACAACGTTGTATCTTATCACGGTTGTATCTGCCTTCCCTGCTATAAAGAATATATGTATAATAAAATAAAAAATACCATAAAATATATGAGTATATATAACGTATTCCATAAATATCAACAGAAATCTTTTAGAGATTTAATCATAGTTCAATTTCATGCTATAGCCCATATAAAGGATAGGTAGTCAGAGAGCCCTTGCATGTTAAGTGGCGAAACTCAACGCCGCGTGTTGAAATGCTAATAATTTATTTGAACGTGTGGGCATCGAACCCACGACCATTGCTGTCCCACTGAGCCACTAAAGCCCTCCAATATTAACAATTAGTGAAAAGTTAAGAATCGATCAATGAATAAATAAACTCTCTATATCTTTATCTCTCTGCACAAAGAACATTATTAAAACACTATTATTGCTTTAATTAATAGAAACTACCTTGGAATAATAACTTTTATTTTATATTTGTAAACATTATACAGGCATTTTCAGTTTTATTACATACATAAATGCTTATACAGCGTGATTTATAAAGTACAATATAATGATTTATAGAAAGTGGGACCGCACATCAAAGGCCTTAAATGAGTTGTTGTTATATTATAGTGATTAAAATTACATTATACTTCACAATACTCCGTTTAATACGCCTAAGTAATGGCAATAGTGAACTTTTTGCTTTACGATGATTTATTTTAACGTCATCATGGAGAAGTTTAAACCCAAAGTTTGACCTAATTGCAATGAACGCATATATAATAAAATTCCACAAATACTTACAGACTTACCTTTCGAGCAATTTAAAGTCAAGATAAAAAATATATTACTAGGGAAAGTATATTTATTATTCACTCCAAGAATATTATACGGATGTTAGTGTGTGGAGTTAAGTACTGGTGATGCTCATTCGGGAGGCCACAGTTGTAAATATAATGTAAATTTACAATAAAATGAGCAACTGTTGAATTTCTCGCCAGCTCTTCTCAGCAGAACTGCCCTCCGAGCTGGTGGTAGGTTCTAGTAGGACTGATAATATTGACACTTATGTTAATTGACAATTCGAAAGTGCTTGCAATAGCCCATTTGAATAAAAAATATTTTGATTTTGAAGATTTGTGGTCTCATGTGTCATTCAGTATGTTTTTAAATTGTATAAAAAAAAGTATTGTGTGAGAAATGTTGAGAAATACTGAATTTTTGTAAATATTTCTGTACGGAAGTATATAATGCATAAAGATATTCTTGAATGAACCATCAATATCGTATACTACGATACAAAAAAAAGATCGTTGTTCTTGAAATATTTTGGTATTTGAGTATTGTTTGTGTTTTGTATAGCGAAGCGAATATTAAGCATTAAGTGAATATAATTATAAAACATTTATATTATATGATTTACATAATATATTAACACGATTCCCATCTGGTTATTTTTTGTATATCTAAATACTATGTAACAATTATTAATTAAATAAAAAAGTTCTTACTATAAATCATAAAACATTCACTGATAAATAAACGTAGACTAGTCTCAATTTTTATATAATCATGATTGATTAAAGTTTTTTTATGATTTTTTCGACTTCGGTTTCATAAAAAATTAACTCTTCGCCACTACTTTATACCTACTGTTAAATCCCTGAGGATATTGCTATTTCGTTATCATCCTTCATCATTAGTTCCTTCACACTTTACGGGATAGTCGGAGAGTACGGAGCGCCAAACGCTGCGGTCCCAGGTATAGGTAGGGACCTTTCACCTCGTCCTTCTTTCTTGCCCTCTGGGGGCATGTTTTTTACATGATCTTCCTCCAGTATCTTCGACACTGCGTTATCAAAGGTCAACTGAGATCTCCCCTCACCTCTCTTACCACCTCTCAGGTCACATAGTGGCCGAAGTGAAGAGCTATGTAGGGACTGTAGCACTCCGTTCTCTCTGGCTACTGCTAGGATAAGGCTAATAATAAAACTAATATCTCAGATAATTAATTTTCATATGAAACAGCAAAGTATAATTGACATATTTACAAACTAATTATAGAAACGTAAATAGCTAGCTGATAAAATCAAAAAATTTGTCATCAAGCAGTAAAAGTTTGGTGAAATGAATGAACAAAACAAACTCTATCGATAAGAGACTAAAGCGAAATGCCTTTGTAGTGAAAGTTTAAGCTTTCTTTAGCTGCACACTCTTAAAGTTATAGAAATAAAGTTGAAAATTAAAAATTTAATGTAAAGTATGGGAAATTGTTATAACATTGTGTCATACAGTCGGTTATTATATTCTTATAATAGAGCAGTTATAGTTAGTTGCATAATTTTAAATTACATATGAACTTGCACTCTATTGAAATAATAGAATAAATGAGAATGTACTTAATTTATTTAACAAATTTCATTTATTCATTTATTACTGAATGATGATTAATGAAGTTCCCATCGTATACTATATTACAGTAAATGGAAGTAAAGATTGATAAAATATATTAACAAAAAAGTGGCTAAGCGCGAGTCGGACTCGCCCACTGTGTATTCCATCGTCGCTTGGACAGACACCAAATGGCCACCATAGTTTATTCGCAGCAAAAAATATCTTTGTTATTTATAGTGCATGACTAAGTTACATAATACCGGTTTTTGAAAATATGCTAAATCTAAATCATAGCAGGCTATGCCCAGTTCTTATAAATCATAGAGTTTATATTATATATATATATATATATATATATATATATATATATATATATATATATATATATATATATATATATATATATATATATATATATATATATATATATATATATATATATATATATATATATATATACATACATTTTGCAAATTTGGAAAATAGTAATTCACACATAATTCACTTAAGGAACCCTAAAACTACTTTATGACATAATACAACGTTTAATTTTTAAAAGCTCTTATGCTGTATTATTATTACCAGCAAAGTATAAATCAAAAAGGAATCGAACCCACAACAGCCGCGCTTACAGACAGATGCTGTGCCACTGTGGAGCAGACAGGCATGTTTTTTGCAGTATTTAACGATGTAAATCAACCATTTTAATAAGAACATCATTGTGACGAAGTTATAAATAACGCCGCTCTCCATTTAGCAATAAATTTCTATGAGATAATGATAATTTAACGTCACATCAATAGGTGTGAAATAGTAGAAAACTTCCGGGAAAAAACAGGAAAATCCATAGACAATGTATTTATTGTATACACATTTTATAAGCGATATTGCCACAATATCTATTTTCTATACATACCTATATCTAGAAATAGTAGGTGATAAGTATGGGAGAAATTGTATGAAAAACAATAGTTACATATGAATACTAGAGAAATATTTGTAATGGGGACACGCCGGTGTAAGCATATGTTTCTAGTTATTCAAAATATATTTTAGATACGATGCTTGTTGAGTGGATGCAATACAGTACATAGTCTAATCTCTCTGTAGAAACATAAATATATATTGTTACAAACTAAGTGACCGACAGATATCACACAGCAGAAAGTACTGCGTTAGAAGCCTGAAAATTTAAAATTGTCTAATAGGTACGTTATGGAATATAGGGAAACACTAAAAGAACCTTTTCCGATTATCGATATCCGTTAGGTGTATAGTCTAATACATATCCTCTGTATATATGCTAAAAAATATTTTTAAAAAAAGCAGATAGGATCTTTGTAGAGCGTAAGTGAGCTAAGAACGAAACTTTGGAAAATCCACTCCTAATAGAGTAAATTATAAATATATATAAATATATAGTAAATTATATTTACAGACTCATGGGAAAGTCGAAATTTTTGCAGCCAAAGTCGAGAGGGGAAAGCTAGTTAAAACAATACATTGTATCAACAATTATTCCAAAAAAAACATGAGTTATATATTTATATCGTACATATAGTCTATAATATAAACAATTAATTATAAATAATTAAAAACTTATTAGAAATTACGTTAATAAAAATATATTGAAGAGTAACGATTTTTTTTCTTCATCTATAATCATGAGAATCATCATAATATAATAGATATTATAGAGAATTAATCACTGACTTATATATCAAAAGTCAATACACATATTCTAGACTCAGTACATATTTCAATGTAATGGCCTGATTTTTTTAATTTTCACGCGTTTTTGTGGCTAAGACAATAAACTATTAGAGTTAACCTAGTATTCAGATCATTTTTAGAAACTTAAACATTTGTGTGAAACTGAGCTTTATTTTCTTTAAATAAGCTGGAAAAATAAAGGAAAGAACCAATATATTTTTTAACATATTTTATTTTTTTATTGATTCTGCATATGTGGCAAGATATGAAGAGGGGACCTAGTGTTAAAACACTCCATTCTGCGTTCCCATCTTTCGAGACATTACGTGTTGAGTGGCGTAACTCAAAGGTGCACTTAGTTTTGTTACCTGCGCGGCTCCACATGGGCTTCAAATTGAAATTTATTTAGGGTTTGGTAAACCAGAGATTTCCTTTGTCCCATTGACAAAGTGTAAAGAACAGAAGAAGAAGATTTGTTCTTTATATTTTATACAAAACATTTTCAAAAACTAAAATGTCTATATCATTGATCGTAACATTATTTTGAAGCTTTCTATTGTTTTAATTTGTTATATATATAATATAATATTTAGATCGATTTTTATTTATTAACCATATGACTTGATTATTTCATAAATATTTTTATTATTTATATTATTTATTATATATTATTTATTTTATCATTTATATTATTATTTCCTATTATTTATTTTATTATTTATATTATTTATTTTGTTTTTAAGTTACAAAAACTTAAAAACAAAATGTTCTCAAAGTACTCGTATATTATTCCACTTTCTGGTTATATAAAGTGCAGTGTTAACTTCCGCCACCCGAAAAGGATGTCTTTAGAATGGGTGTAAAGCGAAACGTAACTGGTGACAAAAAAAAATTTACTTCTATTTTCATTTTTTCAGAAAGTCCATTCGAAGAAGTAACAGATGCGCTATACAACAAAGCTGTCAAATTCCTAATGACCCACGACATGCAATTACAATTACCAGAGATGATGTTCCATGGATCCACATTGAAAATATCCCCTCGAGCTTTTACGAAAACCGGCGCGTTAGTCCATATTGACTTGGCACCAAAGGAGATCGGTGAAGGCAGAATATTTATTCATAAAATTAGTAAGTAATTTATAATATTTTACATCAACTATATATCCTCGAATCTATTTAAAAGGAAACTCATCAATTGTATGGCGATTGATATTAACCCATAGATGCATTTATCTAATCAGAACTGAATATAGTTTTTCTAAGAACGAAATTTGAACCTGGGACCTGTTCAGTAAAATGCCTCTATTATATATAGTTTAAATACTTAATTTATAATAATATTTATAAAAATCCCTCACCTAAATATCCAGCTAGAGGTAAATTTATTATGGCTTATTTGACCTGGAAACTTCACAAAAGTCAATACAAACTACATCACAATTTTAAAAAAATGTAAAAGGACTTTTGTGTTAAAGGTAATTAACGATTTCGTAAATGATAACACACCTTGGGGATGAAATGGTCGCTCCAGTCTACCTTAAACGTATCATTATCAACAATTAATAAATGTAAAATTCTGAAATTGTGACCATATAAAAAAAAAGTCCCGATGTGTTTCTTGCGCCGGTTCTTCTCAGGTTCACGTTCAAAAAAATAATCATGTATTCTTACTTTGAATAAAGTTATTTGAATTTAAATTGAAAACAACAAGTACACTCACTGGCATAGTGTACATACTCGTATAACAAGATTCCAACGGGCTACCT
The DNA here is from genome assembly GCA_037127375.1 of Dione juno. Classification (NCBI taxonomy): domain Eukaryota; kingdom Metazoa; phylum Arthropoda; class Insecta; order Lepidoptera; family Nymphalidae; genus Dione; species Dione juno. Next base: position 2,393,231 of record JAXRJS010000014.1, read on the forward strand.
TAATAAATATTAAATAACAATTGACCAAGTTGTCACAATAAATAAATTTTATTGCATCCAATGAATATAATAATTAATCGTGTAATAAAATAATAAATATTATTTACAGAAAAATATTTAAAGAAGAAACTAATAATGGCGGCAATAGGTATCATAGTCGCTGTGAAGTTGATTGCCTTAAAACTGGTGTTTGTTTTACCAGTTATTTTTGGAATAACCACAGCTAAGAAGTTATTTATGAAGGTTCTGTTGTTCCTCTTCCCAGCATTAAGTCATATATTTAAGCTGTGCTCTTGGTATCACCAGAACTATCACACCACAAAGTACCATCATCATCACCATTTGATAACACATCATCATAAAGTAAGATTTTGCTTAATTTAATACTAAAATGTTATTTGAAGTTTTATCTTATATTTAATATAAAAAACAGATTTCATATAATCTGTATTAGTAATTATATTGTTATTTGCACACAATATTATTCTATTTTTAAACTTGAAATTATTTAAAAAAATAAAAAAGCATTGATTAACGTAGATCATTTATATTTTATTCATATCATATTTATATAACAATAAATATTTTTTGTAGGTTCCCCACTCTCATCACTCCCACGTATATGGGCCACCATCACACGGTACAGTGGTCCACAAACCACACGGAGAAAACCCTCCGGCATCGTTGGATCACTATCCTCAGGATTGGGAGTTGTCTGGCCCTGGTCTTGGTAGCGAGTTAGCATCACTTTTATCATATTTGACCATCAATTTTGTTTTTGAAGTCGAGAAAGTAGTGTCTTGCCACTAGCTTTTCTTGTATTTTCACATAAACTATATTATTTCTCAGATACTTATCGGATATTCATCGAAACGCGATAGCCAACTTCAAGCCTCACGAAAATGACGTAAACGACATTAACGCTTGGGGTCTTGGATTCCCTCCAGGTAATATTGCTAAAAAGATAGCATAACAATGTCCTTATATAATGTTTCTCCTTTATCTATCTGTATTTAGGATTTTTTTTAGAAATAATAAAATTATAATAAAAGCAAAGAACTTATCGCGAAGGTTGTGGGTTTGATTCCCGCTTCAGACGTTAAGTAAGACGCGTCATTTCGTGGGTTTTAATATTAGATTTCCTCTGCCGACTCTGGTAAAAGGGCAAAGCGTGAACTAAAAGTTCATTTAACAACGTCATTAAAAATCAAAAGATTTTGAGGTCTATCTGTCTGTCTGTCTATCTGTCGCAACGGTTGCTGGTTCGATTGCCACTTGTGGAGAATGAATTATTTCACGTCTCTTTCTTGTTCTGGTAACAAAATAAACCGCGATGTTGAATTCCGTCACTCAACGCGCAATGTCTCAAAATTGGGAGTAAAATGGGGAACGGAGTGCCTATACACTAGGTTCCCTGGGAGCTTTCCCTAAGCAGGGTAGAGTGTATTGACGTGAAGCTTGTTTTTGCAAAGATTTGTTCTACTAAGATATAGATTTATTTCATACACAAATCACAGGTGAAAATTTGTTAGTTTTACTTAATAAATATGTGCCTTTAGGGATATACATTATCGTTATTATTTTAGGACAATCATTAAACGTCGGAGAGTATGCGAGTGGCACTTCCAATGTTCCAAATGCGAATGCACCTAATACGGGCCAAAATGTTATCGTCAGTAACGCTGCAAGGTAAGGACTTACTAAGTATGCAGAACTTTAATATAGTAATTTATTTAAAATTGTAGAAAAAATACTTAGCATTGTGGCTCGGTAGGCAGGAAGGTAAGGTAGGTATGAGACTGGCGAAATTTCTCTAATATATTATGTAACGATAATGTCGGCTCTGAAGTTAATATTATACACAGGTTTCGCTAAAAACTCTTGTTACAACTTCTGTCGTGTACAGTTTAACTATAAAACTTAGTAGATACTGGTCACTACGTTAATAAGTTCAATGTGTTCGTTTTTAGCCTTAGGGATTTTGTACTGTTTCTAATATTTGCTTAAATGCATAAATTTAAAATATTTTATAGGTAAATTTGTTTCAAAAGTCTACAACAATGTCTGATATAGCTCATTTTATTTATACTTAATTTACATTCACTTTTTATAGGCACTTGTTATGTTACATCAATAATAATCGATGTTTATATGTACTTATAAAAATGTTGTTGACAGACCGGTCGGGCCTCTACAAAATCCATTTTATCGACATAAAAAGACGTCACCGCGGGATCCGGCGCAAGCAGAAAAGGACGCTCTGGTAAATATATATATATATATATATATATATATATATATATATATATATATATATATATATTATTTCACATTCACATAAAGTACGTACGTTTATACAAAGTAGTCAATCCTTTGACTTCACCATCAATATGCAATACTTGATAAGATCTAATAAAGTAAAAGAGAATTCTCCAAAAAGGTTAACTTGTCAAAATTGGAAACTTATATATTATATAACAAAAGAGCTATATATCCTTATTTTTCTCATAGCATACCCTTTATTGTAGATACGCGCAGCATCTCTAGCATCTCGAGCACCGCCATCTCCGGTGCGAGACGAGTTGTTACGAGTGTCTGCGGCCAAACTGTCTGAAAGTAATCGGGTGAAAGCTGAAACTGAATTAGTTAGACAACAGCAAGAAATATTAGCTGCCCAGGATCCGGTGAGTTATTTTAAATGTCTATTAAATTTTTTAACCTAACAAGTGTTTCATATTTTATATTTCTATAAAATGTAGGCAGAGAGGACCCAGTGTCCCTCCCTTCTTCTTCCCTCCCACTTCCTTCTTCACTTTCCGCTCAAATTCTAGGCATTTTGTATTAAGAGGCGGAGTTCAACACCGCACTCTTTTTGCCAGAGCATGAAAATGAAAATAATTCATTTTACCTAGTGGTAATTGATATTTAAAAATATCAAAGTAATCATCATACCAGCGCATCCATTTTTTTACCACCATACCTTTTAAAGTTTACTTTCACTTCCGAATAAGGACTACAAATTGACTCACGACGCAATAAAGTCATGTAAAGTGCAAATGTACCGGTTTCTCATGACATTTTTTTTTCCCCAAAGAAAGCTTCAATACGTGACAGATTTACCAACATTGTTTACGTTTTTTAATATTTAAAATTATTTGTATAGCTATTGTTAACTTTTAAGTTAATCTGTTACTTCTTAATTTATGACTTTATATAACTTTTATTAACTACATTTGGTGCCTACATATCATAATTTTCTTTATCTACGAGTCTTTTTTTTATCTATTGATTTCTTAAACTCAATATAAAGTGTTTGCTCTTGTACGATGGCCATGGACTCAAAACACATTCCACCTTAGTCATGGTTTAATAATATTTGAAGTAAAGCTTATTTTTGATGGTTTTCTAATATCGAAGACAATTTCGTTGCGGTCATAGCTACACGCTATGCTATATATAAGAGAAGCAGTGAGTGTCAAGACACTCCATTCTCTATTTTACATAAGAATCTAAATTCATATCCTTTATATTAGGTGATGGAACTTAACGCTTTGTCTTGTCAAAGGGCGGGGGTGTGAAATAAACAAATCCACAACTTTGTACTTACAGTAAAGCACTGCCGTACTGCGCCACGGTGTCTTAATTTCTTTAAAATATAATTTAAAAAATATCTTTTAATTTTCAGGAAACAATAACAGCGGACAAATTCTACGGAAACCTACTAGATAGAGTGGACGCGATATTAGCGTCAATAGGCGCTAAAGATATAGGGTGTAGAGAACGAGCTGTGTGCGCTTTATACAGCGATCCCTTTAAACATTCGCCATACAGTAATCTAGTATCGAATGAATTGAGCAAGTAAGTAAAGAACACCGAGGTCTTGTATATATTTTTTTTAATTTTGCGCAGTGTTCCACATATAACACTGTAGACAAAAATAACCTAGCGATTTATCTTACCAGAGTAAGTAAATGATTCATTCCCCCGACTGGTGTCGAACTGATTCAAGTATATTCTTTGACATCTAATATGCAAAATTTTTCTTTGGACTGTTCCATTACAATTTTTTCAATAAAAATTAGTGATTAATTTGTTAATAATTTTTTTTCATTGTTAGTAGCAATTAGTTCAAAATAATAAAAAATAAATATAAAATCTAAATGATAGAAAATTGTCCAATCCATGATATTAGCAATATTGATGATCATTGAGTGTTCACGATGGGCCACTGCGCTACGATGGTAAATTATGTTATATTTGTACGTAGACCAGTATTCCTTATTTTACGAGACAAGAAGGACAAAAATTTCTGAAATCATTTCTTTTTACGTTGTATCCTTTAAGAAAAATTTTTCTAGGCATTTTACCAATACCAGTGTTTCAATAAATATGGCTTTTAAATGTACTAAGTTAATAATAATTCTATCGACATATCTATGTATTATGGTAAAATTTTGAAAATATATAAATTTAATATGTTTCAGGGACTCCAGCGAACTTGTACCGCCAGCGGAAAGCAAAATGGCATTGCGATACTTCCGATATGTACAAGCGGCACGAGACGGGCAGGAATCGAAGGACTGCCTGACAACCTATCCTCAGTGTAATATCGATTACGGCAAGAAAAAATAAGCAAATATACAATAAAAACTGACCGAAATCCTCGACGACAGCTCTTAGCAAAGAATTTTCTAACGTTATAAAAAGTAGGATATAAAGGTTACAGCATAAAATGTATTGAAGATAGAGAAAGGAGTGTCGAAACACTAGATAGTAGTGAAATAAGTGTATATTTGTGTTTGTACTGTTTCATTTTCGTCATTATTGCATTTATTTAAATAATTCCAAATAATAGTGTAATTAACAGTTATATTATTTCTATAGGTAATTTTAACTTTTTTAACACGCATTTAATATATCGACTTGTATCTATATAAGTTTGTAACTATTTAATAGAATTTAAAGAACCTGGCTGTTCTACGTAGCTTATAGGATAATACACTAATATGGCATCATTGAGCTGGTGTGATGATGGAGCCAGGACCGGTAAGGAGGAATTCATTACTAGTAAACCCCCCGAGAGCGTGTTTTAAGTTATTTTTTTATTTATTTATGTTAGCCAATCTTTTAAATGTCATAAATGGAATTGAAAATACGTTTATTGGATTTATCATTCGTTATTTAAAACAGGTTAAAAATAACTTAAAGTAATTAAATTGAAACTTTTTTTTAATCTCCATCTTGATTGTTGATGATCTTACCTTACATTGAACTTATTCTTGTAAATGTACATTTAAGCTAGCTTTAAGCTGAAGTAATTTTTTTTTATTAAACGTACGATAAATACGTTTTTAATGTATGCTATATATTTGATTTAGCAAAAAATTATATTTTATAAAATAAATTTGTGCCTTTTTTATGTTTTATATAGCTTTTAAGTAATAATTTGAAAATGTAATATTTGTTTTCGGTTCGATTGAAACTAAGTATATATCCTATAGAACGCTTTAAGTTTCATTAAAATCGGTTCAGCAGTTTTTGAGAAAAATACTACCATAAAAAATTCTACTTATTTTACCTTTTCAGGTATAATAAGGGTATTTTTTATGTAATTTAAATATTTCATTTACAAATATTTACATAAAATTAAAAAAATACATTTACATAAAATAAAAATGGAAGCAAATATCTGTCTGTCTATACGAGAAAATGCATTTACTTTTTAGAATAAGTTGTAAATTGTAGATTTCATCTATTATTAGTAACTTTTTTATGTAATAATTTATTTATTTATCACTTTTTTGACTGAAGGCAATTGAAATAATTGAAATTTATAAATTTCTTTGCATGTTTATTTTGTATAAATTTGTTTGCATTTCCAGTTTCAATTTGACTGCAATGAGTGCAAGAAAATATTTTTTTTACATCATATTACAAATCTTTGTTATTCTTGGATCACTCTAATATAATATACATGTATTATACATATAAATCTACCTCTTTATTCGCTCTAGTTATTGAAAAACCGCATTAAAATTAGTACTTTGCAAGACTTAAGTGCATTTATAAATTATTTATTGATAAATATAATTTAAACACTTGGCCGGTCAACAGCCAGCAAAATTATATTATTTATCGGCGTTTATATATGTGGCGTCTGACTGTAAACACGACGGTTGTGGGTTCGATTCTCACTCGACGAAAATAATTATTCTCTCTTCGTCCCTCTGGTAAAAAGATAAAGCGCAGTGCTACGCCATATTGTGTCGTAAATTGGGCAGAAACGGAGTGTCTATCACTAGATTCCTTCTGTCTACTTTGCTATATGCGGGATAAAGTTGTGGTTTTTTTTCATTTTTACTCTTTGTTTTTTTTTATATTTCAATTTAAATTTAGTTTTAAAGTTTAGTGGAATTCCTTCACGTCATTAAAGCTCAATATTAAGCTAACCTTAAAGCCATCAAGTCACTACGACATTATTCATATTATATTTATTAATTTGTTTATTTTGTACTTGTTAAGTGTTATTTGTTAAATAAAGAGATTTTTTTTATTATTTGCTTATTATTCCTTCTAGTAGCAATAAATTATAATTTTAATTTGCCATTCTGGTCCGTTTGCTTAAAGGTCCGTTTTGTCTTCCACCATTAAACACATGTCTCCAATTTGGACAGAAGGGCTACAAATTACGCCATAGCTCGACACTATGTTATAATTCCTTATCCTTTTATATACGAAATGATGTGTGTAGCTTAATAAGTAAAACCTTTTTTTATTTTTTACCTAAACTACTTAGAAATTCAATTATTGCAAAAATAAGCAACAACTTTAGCATTTTTTTTCTTCGAAATCTTACAAAATGCGTTGTTCTTTTTAAAAAAAATAATATATTGTATAACGTTTTCGAAAAATTGCTAACTAAGTCAAGCTTTCACTTTGAATAAAATAAATTTCAGAAAAAAATATTATAATTTATACAAAATTCCCCGGACTAATCCAATAAATAACAGCTTTAATTTTCGCCAACACACAATTACTAAACGTGTTGACTAGAATCCTCTCTACCGAACTTTTAAATTATGGAAAATAAAAAACTGTTAAAAACTATAATAAAATAAAATACACAACACGTAAAATTTGGACACGACTTTCACAGACAAGCAGCTGATCTAATAAAATTATGGAAAATAAAAAATTGTGCCGACGCATATGTATATTTTTCCGCTTGATTCATTTCCGTGTTGTGGCAGTGTAGGCATACAAAGCCATTAAAACAACAAAATTCTTTATAAGAGATAAAGACTTTATTTCAAAACGTTTGTGGTAGATGTGATAGAGTTGCATATACCTCTGTTATACTTCCAATGGAGTTTAATCAGGGTATAAATAATAGAATGATTCCGTTCCTAATGGATATGTGACATCCAGATAGAAATTTGGTTTCAATCTAGGCGCGTAATGTTTAGTATCGTTGAATCTTGCATCGAGCCATTGATACTTCAGCCTGGATTCATAGGCGTCATATAAAAAGTCAAGTACTATATGAGTATCAAGTACAGTGAAATAATGTACAAGTTTTTCAGACCGTAGCCTCATGCTGAACGCCCCTAATGCTATCAAACCATCATAGGCCCAAGTTTTGCCAAAGTACATCCGATGAAGTGCTGCGCCACTGTCAATACCATATTTGGCCCATTCTCCATTTATACATAAAAACCAGCCCCATTCGGTCTAAAAATATTTAATGATTTTAGTAATTTAACTATAAATTTTAATGTAACGACAATTATTTTGTTTACCAATTAATTAGCGAGTGCATAGTCACTCACACTATGGAATGGTTCTATTTAAGTTTTATTAATTTCCATATCATAGTGAAATAAAGTGAGGCGTTGAGTTCCACCACCACCACTTCACCACCACAACATGCAGCGTTTTAAATCCGAAGGGAAAACAGGGAAAAGGTTATTAGCCTTTATATTAAATGATTATAATCAAATTATTTACATTTCCTTAATATTAGTTTCACGCTGTATCCCGCATATAGCAGGATAGGCAGGAAACCTGGTATTAAGACACTGTTCCCCACCTTTCCCATTTCGAGACATCATTCCTTTATATTAAAACATGAAACACATCATATTTTTAAGTTACCTTAGGACAGACTGGTAAAGCTTCATCAGTTCTAACAACATATTTATGAAACGGTGTAGGTTTTCGCTTAAAGGCCCACATGAATTGATAGCCGACAACCATAAACTCTTCAACACTTCTAGGTGAAGGTGGTCTTTGGTCCCTTCTGTAACATACACGTATATAACAATGAATAAATAAATCAATTATAATTAATCTTATATATATATATATATATATATATATATATATATATATATATATATATATATATATATATATATATATATATATATATATATATATATATATATATATATATATATATATATATATATATATATATATATAAATAATGTAAGGAACACATGTCACATGAACACTAGGTTCCCTCTGCCTTTCCTTTTAGACGGGAAAAAGCGAGAAGGTTCTTTATTTAATAAAAAAATACATTACGCGTGTGAAGTAGCTCGTAAGCAAACTTGAGTGCTGTATGAATTCCAATAATATCCATATACATTAAACGTAGCGGCCCACACGGCGAGGTCAAATGTTACAGAAAATGGATGGGAGCGATTTACATTCTCAGGGAAGTGCCACTAAAAATACATAATTTCTTTTTATTTTATTAATAAAAAACAAAATCTTATTTAATATTATTATTCATATCCATATTTAATTATTATATACACTGAGGACACTGTGGCGTGGCCGTTTGACTGTAAGCTCGGTGGGGGTGATTTCCAACTCCAGAGTCGTCCCATTAATTATTTGTATTAGTTTTTGAAGTTAAATCTAGGGTAATTTTTTATTGCGTAGTGTTTTAAAAGAGAAAAAAATTATAATAGAAGAGAATACATAATTTTAAATACAGACATACCAAAATAAAATAAAGACATTTTTTTTTAATTATTATTAGTTTGTAAAACACACCACGGACATGAGTCTTTCGTGCTTTTGGTATTTTCTCTTCCATCTGTGTTTCTTATGATTTAGCAATTTTTATTATCGATGAGCATAATCAAGTAGATCACTGTGTACAGCAAAAGATTTTACACACTACTATTGTGGCTTGAAGAGGTATTACTAGACTGGAAGAAACCCCGGCCAATAAGAATAAAGACATTAAACGTTGTAGATTTTTTCCGTTGATAGATTGTTTGATATATTGACCAAAACGAGAACAAATAAAAGCCTGTTAATAAAATTACTCACCAACGGATGATAATGTATACGAGCAGGTGTCAAGTACATGGAACTGTTATAATTATTATAATTTGTATCGTACCATGCGCCCAGAATATTCTCTAACGTGGCAAAATCGTATTTATCTTGTAAAATAAGATGCGTGGACGTCGCCGTAGTTAAAATGTGACGGGTTGTGATAACAGCACATCCGGCAAGTGGTATTAATCGTTTATATACAGTTGTACAATAACACCCCATATATGACATTTGGAACTGTAAACGTTTTAAAAAAATATATTTTTTGAAAAAAAGAATATATATATATATATATATATATATATATATATATATATATATATATATATATATATATATATATATATATATATATATATATATATATATATATATATCCTGTCTATTGATGACTTACATGACTCGGCCAATAACGTGTTATCGTATAATGAGGCGATATTCTATAAGGCTTCAACATTTCATAGAACCAAAAGGGCTTATGGGGCAGATAAAACGGTTCCTCAATTCGAAAATCCGGCGTTTCATATTCATGCGGTATTCTTACATCGGTACCTTTTAAAAATGGTGATCTACTTGTGGTATAACGAGTGGGGTCGTGCTCTTTTTCCATAGGCGGAGCGCTCCATATAACATATCTATATGATAGTACATTTTTTGGACATATAATTATAATTAAGTATAACCTGAAATGAGAAAGGTTGGGTAGTTGAGTGTTATTTATTTAAATTTTTTCGAACAATATTTTTTTTAATAATATAAATATAGAATAATTTGTTTTAATATGATAATAAACGTTTGATCTAAGGAGGCGAGACAGTGTAGAGTTCGTTGAAATTTATATATTATATATAATATATATATGAAATGTTCTTTATTTAGGGGAATAAGACTTTAAAATATGTTTTTCTAATTATTTGTATAAAAGGAGGAAAGTTACAAATATAACACAACACTTATATTTATTATATAGATATATATATATATATATATATATATATATATATATATATATATATATATATATATATATATATATATATATATATATATATATATATATATATATATATATATATATATATATACATATAGAGAGAGAATTTGTAATTCGTTTGTTTGTTAGTAAAGGCTAATCTTAATACTGAACCGATCATAAAAAATCTTTCACAATCAGAAAGATACATATATTAAGGAGTGCTATATAGTGTTATAGCTAGTTTTTATATTTGAACCACTACAAAGGCCTTTTCACTATATGAAATAAATAAATTTTCATGATCTTAATCAAAATAAATTATTTTGTGAACAAAATGTTGCATATAGTGGTAATTTTCATTTACATACATATATTTTTCAAAGAAGAAATGATTTTAAAAGAAAAGTAAATAAAAAAATAACTTATATGTACAATGAATGCACATTATATTTGAGTAAATTTGAGAACAAGGAACAGGAACGAGGAACAACAACGATCAAGCGGGCGAAATCGCAAGCGGTTCGCTAGTATAGTACCTATTTATAAAAATAAAATTGAAACGACTGAGATTTCAATATAAATATGTCTTTTTAAGTTATATATTACAAGTTATATATATATATATATATATATATATATATATATATATATATATATATATATATATATATATATATATATATTACTTACACGTTACTAGAACACTAACAAATATTTTAAAAATCTGTTGGACCATCTATTTGTTCGAGCTAATCTCCAACTCCTCCAACAAATCTTATTCGTTCGTTCTTGGATATGCTCTAATATATAAAAATATATTAGAGTATATCTAAGAACATCAATGAAGCGGGTGAAGCCGCGAACAGGTCGCTAGTATAAATCTAAAAAGCTGCCACTATATATTTTTAAGAGATAAGTTGACTTACCAAAAACTCTTCATTTTGTCGAAGTAGAGAGGTGTATGCGTCTCCGATACTTATATTTCTTTTTGAAAATTAAAATGTTGCCATTTATAAAATGCTAATTATTCTTAAAGTTTTATTTTTTGCAATATTATTTATGGTCCAAAGAAATATGAATGCTGAAATTGTACATATATGTGTGTGTGTACATATCCCGCTCTATTATAGAGAGATTGGTCTCTTAAATAAAAATTAACATATTAATATATAAGCTTCACGTTATTTACCGCATATAGCAGGGTAGACAGAGGAATACTAGTGTTAGTGTGTCTAGTGTAGACACTCTGTTCCCCAGTTTCTGCCCAATTTTAAGACATTGTGTATTAAGTGGAGGAACTCAACGCCGTGCTTTGTCTTCAAAATGAAGGAAATTGAAATAATTAATTCCTCGAGTTGGAATCGAACCAACAGTCGCTTTTACACTGTACCACTCCGCTACGACAGCATCTTACAGAAAATGATAATACAAAATATGAATTTTTAACAGTAACCTTAATTTGTAAGATGTTAACTTCATATTACCAGTTAATCCTACTTCCTTCAAGAAAAAATACCAGACTACTTTTTTCAATAATATCAATCTTCAAGCATCAAGTGTACACCTTTACCTTCAATGCCACGTCCCATCCATACCTCCTCTGATGCTGTAGATGTCCATAGTTATCTAATTAACATCAGACGGTCCTTCTGCTTGTTTCTCCACATTTTCTAGATAAAAATTACCTACAAATCGCAATTTGGTTTTAAATTTCTGGCAACACCACAAATTCTTTTGAAGGATATTTTTTCCGGCTATTATCAAACGCGTTGTTGACCAAAGGAATGGAATGTAAGAAAACGCTTATTGCGTTAGATAATTATCAAAGGTAACATGTACACAAATCAAACAGTTTCATTCGCTAATTATTTTTCGATTTCTATTCGTATAAAAAATGACAAAGCTTTTTCGAAATTGTAATCTCTATTTTAAACAAGCAACATATCCTATCTGTTTTTGACATTAAGGTTAAAATGTTATTAATTTACTTTAAAAGAACGAGCATTTCTTTGCATTTGATTATATTTGTATGTTTTTTTTTTACCGCACACATTGAGGACTAGTAAGGGAAATAAAAAGACTTTCATGATGTGTAACTTCATCTATAACTAGCTTCTGCACCCGCTTCGTCAAATATACATATCTAGAATTGGTAACGAATATTGAAGCTACTCGTAAAAAAATTTAATTTATATTTTCATTTGAACCAAGAGTCCCTGAGATTAGCGAGTTCAATTAAAGAAACTCTACAGCTTCACAATATTTTTGACCAATTTTTTTATTTTTATATATGGGGCATTCCACGCCAAGCGGACAGGTAAAAAAGTTCATGGTCTCCGATTTTGGATAAATTTTAATATGTTAGACCTATATAGGTTCTCATCACAATTGCAAATAAATCTTTTTAATATAGCGTTTAGTTTAGGAAGTACACGCGTTCGAAGTCGTGAAGTGTAATTTTTTTGTGTCTCAATAATTTTGATGGAAATGAATTGAAACATCGATCACCATGAGTTGCCATAATATTCATTTTAAAGTTATATGGTTACTTCTTATTTCTTGATCTATTTCAATATCTAATTTTATATAAGTAATATTATTATGTATATATGTGTAATTATTGGTCACTTAGAAAAGTAAAATACAAACAAATCTAAGTAAAAATGAAAGCCTAGTGAGTTTCTCTGTGGGTTAGTGTTGGCGAAACGGCAACTGGCCGCAATAATGGCCACCGTGCTGTAACACTATAACCAATGTAGCGCCTAAACGGCTTGAAGACCCACGATAGAACTTCCTTAGGATTATCTACATAATATAAGTTATTTTCAGACAAAAAATTAAAAAAGTACATGTCCGACAGCCCTTCACGACTTTGAACGCGTGTTATTTCTAAATTAAACGCTATATTAGAAAAATTTATTTGCAATTGTGTTGATAACCTATATAGGTCTAACATATTAAAATATAACCAAAATTGGAGACCATGACCTGTTTTACCTTTGCTTTGGCTTGGCGTGGAATGTCCCATATATTTTATTACAGACATATAGTCCATAACTTTTGTTAAAAATTCTTACATACATTTTCAATAAAAACAAATTTTCTTTAACATTACAAAATTAGACTTACATGACAATATAATAATTTATTCCTTAGAGGTTCAGTCATTTATAAAAGTTGCCAACCAGTTCATAACAGTACAATCTCAAGTACTAATATTTTTTTCCAATTTATTATAGTATGAAAATGCACAACCTAAATCACATTTTACTCATTTATAAAGAAAAAAGTAAGGTTTCCTTTTAAGCGTAAATTGTAAGGAATTTCACATTAACGGTGTAGCAGTCTAGTTATGTAAAGTACCTACCAATTGAAAACCATGTTGATAAGGCTATATTCCTTTTTTAAACATCAGCAATACGATTGATATGACCTAATCATTCTAAATCACGTAGATGACAATGAAAATTTCTAGTAGACTGATAAAAGCAGTCACAATTTTACTCTTGGTAAGTTTTCTTTATAATGAGCACTGAAACTGTCGTGGGCTTTCTGTTTTCTTTGGGCGAGTGAATTATTAATTTTCCGATACTAATCATGCATGCTGTCGCTGTATCATAGCACATAGGGAACCATAACCTCAAAGAACCTAGTGTTAAGACACTCTGTTACCCACTTTTTGCCCTTCATTACATTGCGTGTTGAGTGAGTGGCGGAACTTTACAACGCGCGTTGTCTTCTTTCCGAAGCGGAGAAAATGAAAATTATCAATTCTCCCCGAGTAGGAATCAAACCCACAAACCTTCGAGTTTAGAGGCAGATGCTATGCCGCCACGACGTTCAACTATAGCAATATAAAATAATACATCTGACTGTAACCGTAATGGCTGTGGGTCAATTTTTCCGCTGTGGTAAAACAAATGTAGCATTCATTTCCGCAAATCAACATTCCGCATAAACACATTGATTCAATTTAGCGGTGAAAGCTATATTCTTTCTGCCAATCTTTCTATATGAATAAAATAATCTTAGCAATATATACATATATATATATATATATATATATATATATATATATATATATATATATATATATATATATATATATATATATATATATATATATATATATATATATATATATATATATATATATATATATATATATATATATATATATAGATATATATATATATATATATATATATATATATATATATATATATATATATATATATATATATATATATATATATATATATATATATATATATATATATTCATTCGAATACCATTAGGTTTATGAAAATAAAATTAAATAAAGGCATAAGTTTTATCACCGTTACGCATACAATGTTTGTTAATAGACGGAAATTAGTCGTATTTTAATAAAAATCTGCACGATAAATTAAATCAAAATTTTAAATTTACGTAGCTTAATAGATTCTTGCATATTACAGGTATCACAGTCTAAACTAGCTAAAAGAAGAAGATGTAAAAGAGCCAACATGGACAATTTTAACACGCTGCTGAGTATTTACAAAATGAATCCTTTAAAACATTCAAAGGTATTCAATGCGTTTTCTAATAGTATACTTTTACCGAGGCCGGGCGAAATGCGTTCTGCCTTGAATTATAATTCGGATGAAAGTAGCAATCGGTACGACAGCGATAACGATTTGAAACGTATAGAAGAAGCACACCAAGCAACTAAGCCGCCCTTGGACGAAAGTGAATTAATTTTAAAAGATCTAAGCGCTATATTTAATTCAACATTTGATAAAATAACATATAATAGAATGAAAAATATAAATAACTCTGATGTGGAACAAAATTCTTCTGAAGTATTGAGACGTGTCTCAGTGAATAGTAGAAGAAATGTTCGCTTGAAAGTGTACAATTTAAATGCAAGGAGCGAAGACAATAATGTTAATTACAAAGACGCTGGGGTTGTTATAGTAAAGTGAAATGTATATAAAATTAGCATAAAATTTGTGCAGCTAATTTAAAAGTTATAAAAACGTTCTAGTGTCCTAATAACATCACAACATCAAATAACAACATAAACAACATTTATTGTGACAACTGTTAAAATGATATCCTTTTTCAATCTCTTAAGTATTTTAATTTACTAAATATTATTATGGAAACTGTAAGGTATAATGATATTATGTAATTTTACACAATTAAACTGCAAGTATACTTTACTTCCAATATACTTTAGGCATTTTCTAATTTATTTAATTCTAACTTTCGACTTTTCACTGCTATGTAAATGAGCTCTAAGAATTTCGTCCTTTACGTGTTCAGAATAATAATCATGTTAAGGAATATAGGATTCTGCCATCAATATAAATTAAATCATCATAAGGGATAGGAAGAATTAAAAGATCCCTGATTTAAAATTGAAACTTAATAATACATTTTATTTACATTAGAAATAAATAAATTAAATAAATAAATTAGTCCGAGGTCCGTCTTATATATAATATTTGGTTAGATTTGTCCTGAGTAGGCGATTTCGTGGGCGTCTTCGTATGACCTCGCTTGGTAAGGACCGTGCGCGTCCCAAGCTGGTGCATGGTGGTCGACGTGGTGCTCGACGTGGTGTTGTGGGTAGTGGATCACTTCGTAGTTAACAACCTTTGGTTTCGTGAACTTGAAGATGACCATAGCACCTGAAAAATCATTAAATTAATTAATTACTTTTTCTTTTCAAAATTAATAACTGTATAATGTATTGGATGTTTGTGTTAAATACTAACCAGACAGGACCAAAGAAATAAGACCAAGTGTCAAGGCCT
This sequence comes from Dione juno, assembly GCA_037127375.1. Lineage (NCBI taxonomy): Eukaryota > Metazoa > Arthropoda > Insecta > Lepidoptera > Nymphalidae > Dione > Dione juno. Next base: position 2,409,368 of record JAXRJS010000014.1, read on the forward strand.
TCCATGTTTTCAAAGCGATCATGGCAAGTGCGAGGGGAACTAGAACTGAAGCCTTGAATTTCAAACCGAGGAGGAAAGGAAGGATCACCTTCTTGATGAAACCGTGTTCTGGAAAAATATGAAAATATTAGCACCAAAATTATTAATTCATTATTATAAATATTTGGAACATGAAACCCACTGCTCTTGATTCTCAAAGGTTTAGGGAGCTTGATCTTCTTCTTTCTGCCTTCAAAAGTGTCAACTTCATCTTCTCCGTCCAAAGACATATCCAATTCAGAAGGCAGATCAGCCATCAGCGACCTTGGCACGTATTCAGATGCAGCACTGTTGGAAATTTCCTCTGGTACTTTCACTCTCACTGCATGGGTATCAATGAAACGGTCTACTTTGTCAATAATCGCGAATGCTGGATCCTTAGCCATTCTGGGGTCAATAGGCTCCTCCTCAATTTCAGCGTTCTTGATGATTGACAGGTTCTCCGTGATCTTGATCTCATCGTCGTTAGCCACACGAGAAATCCATTCAAGAGCCCTCGGCTTAACACACTCCACCGAATATTGACTCAAACATTCATTGTAAATGCTTCTCACGAGTCTCGAAGCCGAATACTGGCCACTAGCGAATGCCGCTATCGACAATATCACAAATAATTTAAACATTTTGCACTGTTTAACTGGTCACTGTTGGTTTGACGGCAGGAGCGTCTTGCTGCCGTCCTTCTATCGATCACAATGTATGTTAGGGTAGTCCAGGGCTTAGTTTATATACGAGCATTAATACGTGATGTGGGATACGAATGCGCTTTGGTGCTAGCAGCGGCGGTACATGTACGGCGGAACGTGGTACATTTTAAGTGGTAACGACATTGTATTGGAAAACTATCGCTGTTAAAGCGCCTCCTAATTAGATAAGGGATACCATATGAAAATGAAATCTGCCTCAACATATTTATATTAATAATGTTAATTAAGATTTTGATAAAATATCTGTATTCTATAGTATATTCAAGTGTTACAACACTATACTATAACATTTTATGGACTTAGTAAATAAAATGCAATATTAATAATATACGTGTTGTTGATTTACATTTACGAAATCCAAAAAAAATTAAAATATACACATTTACAGTAAAATAAAGTTTCCAAAAGCACTGTTTTTCACTTTAAACTATACATATATGCGAATAACATATTAAGTAAACATATATAAACTTCACGCTGTATCCTTCACATGACAGAGTAGGCAGAGGCAACCGTAAGAACCTAGTGTTAAGACACTCCGTTCCCCGCTTTCCGCTTTTCGAGGCTTTACGTGTTGAGTGGCGGAACTCAACGCCGTGCATTTTGCCTTGTTACCAGAGCGAAGAAAATGAAAACCAGTCATTCTGCCCGTGTGGGAATGGTACCCACAAGCCGTCGCGTTTACAGGCAGAGGCTTTGCCACGGCCTGCGCCACGGCGGTCCTTTTTAATTTAATTTATTTACATATAAACTTTCAATAAAAGCTTTAAAACAGACAGTAAATAAGCTATGCAAATTATATTTTTATTTAGTACATATATAAATAAAAATATAATTTGCATAGCTTATTTACTATCTTTTTTACTATCTACTACAATCAAAGAGTAAGTGCGTAAATTCCTTTAATGAGCCATTAAAATGGTAACAAAAACAAACATCGACGTTGGCCTAGTAATAGCGTAAGGTCATATAGTTGCCAAGTTGAGATGAGTGTAAACAAGAGGACCACCACATGGCAACTTAAGCTTTCATAATTAAAAAAAAAAAAGAATATATATATTAAAATGAACTGAATTAAATCAACAATTTTTATAGAAGATTATTATTAATATTTTAAAATTATTTAATTAAGCATATATATATATATAAATATATAAAAGTAAAGACTAACTATTTATTACAACTGCGGCTATTAAAAAGAAATAGTAATAAATTTATATTTTGAACTTTGAAAGGAAGAACTATGATCAATAAACTTTGTAACATTTGTAAAAATATGATAATATATAATATTTCAAAGAATACAAAAAAGTAGAAGAAATATCTATTTTTATATCGGCATATTTTCACTTTCATATTTATGCCTAATTGGAACACAATGTAAGGCAGCAGATCCTAATTTCTGTAATATAATTCTGTCAACTTTCAAACCTGGCGGTCTTTATCTGAGCTATTAATATAATATATTTTTAAGTACAAATTATCTCAACATCATAATTTTGCTAAACTACCTCGTAAGGATATATTCAAATGCCAACACCAACATGGAAAAAGCGGCTTTCTAGAAGAAAAAAAGAAACCAATTTTACCCATAGAGGCAATTAGATATTCCAGACAATTTATATTCTATTATTCTAATACTATTTTAATATATAAATGAATAGAGATACGTGAAATAGAAATGCCTACAGAAAGAGAGACAATATCATATCGTAGATAGAGTTTCAAACCAGGTCAGGTCCACTATGGAACAATAAGCTGTTGCTAGCTTCATACACAGTCCACGCGGTGTCCGTCGCATCCGTTTTGCGTCGACATCTTTCACTCTGGCGTGTATGACTCGAATAATTAATTAATAAGAAATGTGACGTTATTACGTAAGGAATGCGAACGCAATGGACAGTGTCACTTTCTTTTATATAATGGTCGAATAGCGGTAATAGACGAAGGGCTGGCCTTGTTTCCTGGTTAGTGCTAGTTCGAATCCAACTAGTGAGTTGTTCATAACTTGGGAATGTGAAAGTCCTGAAAAATCATTTATATCTATGTAGAAGTAGACTTTTTATTTCAGTTTTAACGAACTTAAATTTTGTAATAATAACTAATAATTTAATAATATTGTAGTAATAAACTAGATACAGAGAGATTAAACTAGATACTAGATACAGAGAGAGAAGTTTGTAATGGTTTTTTTTTTCTATGATAGATTTAAAAATTACCAAATTTCAATGATTTTTTTCTTTATACTGTAAGCTCTTATTTCTTGCCGATTTTTTAAATTCTATGCCAACGAGAAGCTCACCTAAAGGTTATAATTACACGAGTTTTATACGATATATAAATGCATGTATATATATTATTGCGGGAACAACGAACCATACACGCTTGTATATTTTGATTGCGTTGATTATCTAACAACTTCATTTTTCTCTGTGCTTCAAGAGACTATCAACTTGCGTATTTGATATTAATATCAGCTTATTACCTCAACGCGTCCTTAAGCAAAACTGTATAAAGGGGCAACAAAGTGATATAAAGGTACCATTTTCAGGAACTCTATAAAGACATAAAAAAATAGATTTTAGTTATTAAAAGTACCTAACGTACCTAAAAATTTCAACAGTAATGTAGAAAATTGTGATCAAATATTATCGATTCTTATTTTACAGAATCTGGCGCCACGCCACTTCCGCATGATTCCAGCTATCCATACTACAAATTTTAAAACTCTTATAGATAACTATATTATTGTTTTTATTAAAAAGTAATTGTATAAAGCCACTGCAAAATTCTATCTGGAAGTAGAGTACATTTCTCAATTTTTTTTTCTACGCGCAGTCGTCTAATATGAGTTTTATTCATATACTTTATATTATCATATAATTAAACTATCACAGAATATCATATTAAATATATTGTAAGCTAATTTTGAACAGCTCGTTTATTCCTCTTTTTCTACAATGAGCTAGTCCTTCCGAAAGTTCAGACAACGTAAGAGACTACTTGAAGCAATAAGACCACCTTTGCATACATTTTATATTTATATTAATATTTTCGTGTCATTTATTATTTTTTCTATTATATAATTTTAATGTTTTTTTTTTTCATAAATATTGTGTAAAGGTAGCAGAGAAGAATTAATGATTTGGAAATCATGTCACCTGGCGAAAGCTAACGCTGCACTTTGTGTAAAACAGATACGAATATTTATATTATTAAATATTACGCGAGTTGAATTTGTATCTACAACTATCTATCAAACAAATTGCGCTACGTACACGTCTAATCTCTCTATACAAATTAATATAAAAAGGTGAAATTCTCCCGTTACCGAGTAAACTAATATTATTCTCTTTACAATAAAAAATAAATCACAAAAAGGCACAGGCGTAATAAGTTTCTGGTGTAATCAAATTTAAAAAAAAAATACAAAAGTATACAAGAATTGCCAACATTGATATACTATTTCCTTATTCCATTACAATACTTTATTGCTTCTACATAGAATAACAAACGGATCACAACATTAGTATGCCAGAAAGCTATAAATTTTATCAGTTTCAATACTTTTTTATTACACAAGTGCTTTTATAATTTTTATACATTATTTAACATGTTATTTTTTTATATTATCAATATCATATTTTATCTTTGCATAATATAATTGTCAAAATTTATAATTACAAGCATTGAGAGTGACATTCGGAATTTAAGAAAATTTAACTTGAAAGAACTTTGTGTTACGATTACTGCCTTTTTAATTTACTACTCGAATTTGAAGTGGCTGAACTCAATACCGTTTTTTGTCTTCGAACGATTCAAAGAAACGTATTCATTCCACCGAATGAAATTCGAACCCTCGCCTATCACAATGGCGTTCTTTTCTTATATTTTTTTATTTGAAATAAATATTTTGTAATATACTAAGGACTACTCTGGTCCAACATCCTGGTACCGCTTATAATTTTTTTGCCATTTTACATTTAGAAATATTGCGTGGTGTACTAGTAATTGACAAATATAGTCAATTACTGGTCTAAGCAAATTTCATGATAAAAAGTTATAAATTATTATGGCTAAATATTATGGTTGTTATACTATATACAAAGTAAGCGATAATAACATACGTTTCAAAATTTTCAGAATAAATCATTGATTAACGCCCAACAGACAGTAAGCTATTTAGGCCGATTTCGCTTCGATCGAACGCTGAATATTAAAGGAGTGACAGTTTTACGAACGTAAATCAATTAAGCCAAATTTTATGTTTACTTTTTTAATAATGTATACGTTACCAGACTAAGCTTTTTAATATATTGTTTTGGGTTAGCCGTGGACAAAATGTTTTATTTATTAATATTCTTACTTGCATTTAATTTTTGTAAATTCCATTTACAAATAAATTAGTATATTATTATATTTCAACAACCAATTACAACTTTAAATGTTAAAAACTACATAATTATGTTGCAGATACAACAAATAGACTGAAATATATAATAATAATAGTATATTAATTTATTACATTAAAATTTATTTAAAGTAGTTCGTGTTTGATGTATTGTACATAGGATTAGTGCATCCTACCAATGTGTTGTAATATTTAAAAAGAAAATGAGGTTTATAGAAATTAAGTTTGACCTATAACAAAAAATTAATGTTTATATATTATAAGTATTATTTATTTATTGTATTATATTATAAGTATTATTTATTTTAAATAGGTGATATGTTTTGATAAGCAGTTATTAAACGAAATAGTCTATGATTAATTGTGCTCATACCATAGGCGTACTTTAGCTGTCAATGTCAATCCACCATAATACGTCACCGTCAGTTTCCTGCTAAAATCACGAGAATCTCTTTCTTCATTCATGGAATACGCTTAAATTACTATATTACAGCTAATATATATAAATATAGATTATGTCTATATAGTGCGTAAAGTGATTGGATTGTTTGTCTATAATATACATTGTGTTAGTAAAGTAGAGCATTGCTATGGCGAATAACAGAATTCCGTCAGGGCCTAATACGCCCGGGTCACAGCAAACCCCAACACAACAAGGCATTAAGATATTCATTCAAAGAGACTATTCAGAAGGTACAGCCGTCAAATTTCAAACAAGATTTCCTCCTGAATTAGAAGACAGGGTAAGTGAAAGTTCATTGTTTATCTAATGTCAACACGCCTTAATGGCCTTGATGACTTTGGTGACTAGATTTTTTGATAAAAATAATAGATATGAAAAATGCGTATAACATATAAAAAATACCTATTAACGTAATGCTGTAACTTAATAACAGTTATAAATATTAAGTAATAGACAAATGTGTTTTAATTAACAAACCAAAATGTATATATTATAAAAGTAAATTGCTCTTATTGAAGACACATATACTACATGAAAAATACAATGTTTTCAAATCAAATAAAAAACTTAAGTCCAGCATTATATTCTTTATTAGTGTTTATCATCATATATAATAAATATATTATTAATTACAGATAGATCGGCAAACCTTTGAGTTTACAATGGAGAGATTAAATCAACATTTTGAAATGGCGGAAACAGCAGATTGTAGCACCTATTGTGAAGGATGTCTTGCATGTCTTACTGCATATTTCATATATATTTGTACTGAGACTCATTATGAGAAGGTATTTAATAACTTGTTTTATTTGTTTCTGCTACCACAAACTAATTTGATGCTTAAAATTATTTATTAAACTTGATATAACATGATTTTTTTATTAAATATAACTTACAACATAGTCTTCGATGAAAAATTTTCCCTAGTACCTTTTTGTTTTCATTTGTATACATAAAATATACTGTAGGACAGATAATCAAAAGTGCTGCTCCTTTATAATTAACTATCAATCTTGACATTCATTTCCATTATTGGTTTAATATAAAATACATTTTTGATTCCAGCATTTAAGAAAAATATCAAAATTCATAGCAAACCAAAATGAAAGAGTTTACAATCCGAGAGGTATTCATATAACAGATCCCATATTAAGGGGCTTAAGAGTGATTGAAATAACGATAATTGATGTTCCAAACTGTCAAAGTCCAACAGGAAACTCGACAAATTCACAATTAAGACATACTTGACCACCACACGAAAATAGGGAGTTCTTTATGTAACAATTAAGATATTGGTTTTAATATTCGGTGCTTTTGTACTCTGTGCTGCTTCAATTGGATGAATGTATTGTTACTTGTGCCTAAATATATTAAGAGTTTATTCTTGAATAATTGTTTATTCAAGAATGCCATATTTAATCTGTTGTTATGATTAGATATTTTGTTGACAATTATGTTGTTAATGTTTTTAATAATCAAGATAAAGAAAATAACTTTAAAATATTACTAATAAATCCCAATTGACTAAGATATTGTAAAAATCTTAATATATTTGGTCATATTATTGTAACTTATATAAATGAATGTTAAAATTGTATATAATGTAATATAGAAATGTGTGTGAGTTTTTCATATGTAATTGAGCACCTATAGTTTATTAAAACCAATATATTAGTTAATTAATTGTAATTTTGTATGGACTCCCTTTGCCAAAATGTTCTTCCAAAAAGAAGAAAGTTTTTAAAATATGATGTATATATTATTATCATTATTGATGAATTATATTAAATAAGATCGTCAGGCAAAATGGTCTAACTAATAAATTTTAAATTATATTTGAATTATTGTTTGAAATCGCCTAATTTTTTAGTAATATATTGATTTTTTTTAATATTCTGTTAATGTGAATAAAAAAGACGAATATTTATATATATTATGTCACTTTTTTTAATGTACATATTATATTCACCATAGCGTTTATTTTTATATTATTTTCTCTAAACATATGGTTATGCCATTTTGTCGTGACAATTTGATAGTTTAGATTTAAGTTAGGTTCCCCGCATTTTATTAAATTTGTTATATATATATATATATATATATATATATATATATATATATATATATATATATATATATATATATATATATATATATATATATATATATATATATATATATATATATATATATATATATATATATATTTAATTTATGACTTAACTGAATAAATGACTTATAATGATTTATTTTAGTTTATTTATCATAGGTTAGTACTTTTATATTTAATTGTAAGCACCATTATTGCACTGACATTTTCATAATCTATAGAAAAGTTTTTTTAAGTAATATTTTGACATTTTATAATTTTTAATTGGGCAAATTAAATTTACTTTTCCTATGCTAAATAAACTGAAGTTAATAAAAAATGATATTTTAACTACATAGTATATATAAGGCACCTTTAGGATATCGTAAATTTAATATATTAATAATTATAATTATTACTTAAAAATTAGTTATTGTGAACTGATTCAGAAATGTAGATGCATAGTAATTGTAGTTGAAACTCGTTAACGGATACAGTTTTGTATGAGAAATTGAATGTCTGGTAATCCACGTTAGCGAGTGTAGAACCAAAAATATGTTATTTATTATAGAATTTGACTCTATTGTAAACAGTGAAGTTTGTACTATTTGACAAGAACTTTTTGATGATAATTATTTTAAAATCAATTCATGCCATATACTAAGTAATGGTATTTGGGCATAAGAAGTTATTACTTAACTATGTAGTATAAAAACAGAAAACATGACGATTAAAAAAACTGTATAAAACAAACGAAGGTTAAAAAAAATCTTGTGACATAAGAAATTCTTGTTCTAATGAAAATTAAAGGTTTAAGCAGTCATTTATAAAAAAAATGCTATGATAACTACTTATAACCGGAAAATAGTATGGGATTTGTATCTAGAATTACTTAAGAATTAATAAAAAGTGAGCAAAAAATTAGGTTTCTTTAAAGTTTAAATTTATTTCTTTTTAGTTTACAGTCTATAGGTCAGATCTATGTGGATGTTGGTAGTGAGATGGGCACCCAATGGTTTCAAATGGCCATTACGATTATTTGTTTATTTTGAATTTCTTCCTCTATATCTGAATATCTCCAAATGAGCGAAAGAATGTGATGAGCTATGCACTAGTTTTATTATCTATACGCCAATTTCACAAAATTTACTATATATTTTTGTAATGATAAAAGCTTCACGCTATATCTCTCATATAGCAGGATAAGCTATTTGGTCTAGTGTCCGGTTTCTGAGTATATGAAAGGATTCATTGTCGCCAGGTTTTGTCTTATCGGAGTTGGGAAATGGATCCCTCGCGGTTTCAATCGGACACTGTCACACTACGCCACAAAAGTATCAATATAAGTTGCATATATATATATATATATATATATATATATATATATATATATATATATATATATATATATATATATATATATATATATATATATATATATATATATATATATATATATATAAAGACTTATTTTATTTAGTCACTATGCTAGAATAATTTGAAATTATATTTAACAATATGGGCACTATGGTCTATGGTAGGCTCTGTTTCCACTCAACTTAAGACAAAATGAAGCGTTGTGTACGAAAAGCGGAGAACGGAGTGTCTTGACACATCTTACCTGACACTAAATTGACAATTCTTTGCCTATAAACGGGTAACTAAAAAAGAGTGATATAATATATTAAGAAGGTACCCTTATCGCTACTTAATGTGTTAGTATGTTCAAAATGCAAATGTCTCGAAAATTAAAGTGGGGAACGCAGTATCTTAACACTAAGTTCCCTCTGCCTATATCCAGCTATATGCAGAATATAGCGTGAAGCTATTTTTTAATATGTAAATAACAGGTGAAAAACATATACCTATGTATATAGCAAATTATATTACTTAGAAGAAATGTGTATTGTGAAATTTTTTTATACAGGGTACACCAATTTCTTGGTCTCAATTGGTTTCGCTGGTCAAGATGTAATTTTTTTTTGTATATCGTTTATCTTAAATGCATTTTACCCCATTTTAGAGATATACTCTATATAAAATGCTTTAGAGTAAGTTAATGTTACGGTAATTTCTTTAATATGAGCCATATTTATAATTGATTATGGTAACAAAATTCATAAATATACTCATTTTATTTATATAAAAAGAGAAAATTACTAAAAATAATTATAATAAACACTTATTGTTAAATAAATTTCCTTCTGTGCATATAAATTAATAAAAAAACGAAGTAATGGATCTCGCATATTTTGATTACGTTGATTATAAAGTTTTTTTTTTAATTACGATATTTGATATTATCTAGATTTCTCCACGCCACGTTCATAAAAATAATTTTGTCAGACGAACAGACAGACTGACAACAAAGGGTTTCGTTTTTTTTCTTTTGAGGTAAAGCCCTAAAAAGATTGCTTATTAAAAATTGATTTTGGAAATATGCGATTATGTAAAATAATAAATGTAAACCTATAATAATAATAATTAATATAATTATAATATAGTTAATGTGAAATTTATTACGACTTTGTAAATTATAAAAATTGTGTACAAGTTGACTTTTATTATATGGCTTTCCTATTCCTGCAATATTTGATGTTACCACATTCTAGCAGTGCAATTATTTTCTCAGAATAGACAAACTGGAATTATTATTACAATTACTGTGATTTTATACCATAGTCGGAGAAGCCAACCAAGCCAACTCGGGGAAGGAAATTGTTATATGTATTACGCATATATATATATATATATATATATATATATATATATATATATATATATATATATATATATATATATATATATATATATATATATATATATATATATATATATATATATATGCTTATTGAACATTAACTTACCTCCAAAGATAACTAAGTATACGTATATAGTACCTTTATTATCTCGTAAATTATTATATAACGACCCCCAATTACTCAAACAAAATGTAACGATTCAAATATCAATAAGGAAAAACATAACGAGGATATCAAATACAATACAAGTATCACTTGACTCTCGAATTTGGTCGCACAATTCCTGTAGGCCCATAACTCGTAAATGTACCGTTTTATAGTATATAATTACCTCCCGTTATTACTTTGACTTAGATGAGGGATATTATGAGATAATGGACGTTATTTATTGTCGCCATAGTGGTGCAGTGGCAGCCTCTGACTCTACATGCCACATATTGGGTTGAATATATGAATATAAATAGTACCTATACATGTCTATAGTAAAATTTAACAATATATATAAAATTTCAGTATAGAAATCTTAAGATATATTTAACAATAACAATTTTAGTTAATTAGTAAAAGCTTATTTGTCTGACCAGATATATGACCATATATATGTATATGTATATGTATATATATATATATATATATATATATATATATATATATATATATATATATGTATATGTATATGTATATATATATATATATATATATATATATATATATATATATATATATATATATATATATATATATATATATATACATATATATATATATATATATATATATAATATATATATATATATATATATATATATATATATATATATATATATATATATATATATATATATATATATATATATATATATATATATATATATCTGCGGCTCTTCTCAGTTAGATTTTTAATACTAGATGATTATGACTACTAGTTATTATTAGAATAAAATGTCAACTTGGCATCATAGTAGGTACGAATGAAAGTATTTTTGTTGCACCCTTCCCTATGTTTGTATAAATACTTGGAAAAGGACGAGGCTGAGAAACAATAGTGAGCTATTATAAGTTTTAGCATTAGTTTTACCGTTTGTAATTTAACTATATTTTATGCTTTAAATTATAAATGTCAAATAATAAGATTTTTGATTTGCGCGATTTTTACAATATACAACCGGATTAATCGCGTATTGACATTATTATTGTTTTTGGAAACCCAACGTTTCTAACACTTTGCAGCAGAGGTGGCGAATGCCACAATAATAATGCGAAATTGTAGCCGATTAAATTGATTCATTTAAAATGAATTCTATGCAATAACTAAGTAAAAAGTACAAATTATTTGAAATAAAATAATTTCATGAAATTCATGATTAATACGTTATGTATTAATTAAATTATTCACATGAAATTATTTTATAATATTAAATTATACATTCAAAGTTTATAATAATATCAAAGTATATTATTCAATTTAATATGTGTTCAATTATTTACATTCTAATTTAATTATTTTCTTATATTATTTATTTCATTTTAATTTTCCAATTGGATAAACCTCCTTTTGGTAAAAGCCCAAGGAATTTCATATTTCTCCAAGGAATTTCATATTTCATCATTGGCTGTTTCTAACTTGTCTTCTGTTCTTCCAGTTGTCTCTACTATTTCACCTCTTGTTCTAGTACCGCTGTATCCTGCTGGACAGATTACAAACATCACCTTCACTTCGTAATTAAATGTCCAAAAAGTAAAAATAAGGTTTATATTCTAAAAATTTAATAATATTTAAATATATATATTAAAATTCATATATATATATATATATATATATATATATTATATATATATAGATATATATATTATATATATATATATATATAATATATATATATATATATATATATATATATATATATATATATTATATATATATATATATATATATATATATATATATATATATATATATATATATATATATATATATATATATATATATATATATATATATATATATATATATATATATATATATATATATATATATATATATATATATATATGTTTGTAACATTTTCTCGTCTTTTATAGTATTATGGAAAAGAATTTCACTCACCTTGCTGAAATTATGAAAGCCTTCTTTTGTTTTCATTGTTTTCAAAGGAATTGTTAAGATGAAATTAAACAAATACCACGAAGTTTACAGAAATATATAAGATATTTCTGTAAACTTCGTGATTTTATTTTTGTAACATGCATATTTACTAGCCTTTTGGACACCGTCGTGGCGCAGTGGGACAGCGTGTGACTGTACCGGTTCGAACCCCACTCAGGGGTATGATTACACCTAAATTATTTTTATTTTTCCGCTTTGGGAAAGCGCGGCGTTAAGTTATGCCACACAGCTTAGCTTATCATACGTGTATATTTTATACATATATAAAAAAACATATTCTAATCCTATACGAGATCTATCGTATCCTTTGAGACAAAACTGTGCTACTATAACTTTTCTTACTGAGGTATGAATTCCAACAAAAGTAATTTGATTTGTGTGTGATAAAAGCAAACTTAAAACTAACACTTTCCCAATTTAAAAATAACATTTTTATATCTTAACAAGTAGTCTGCTTACGTGCGGGATACAGCGTGAAGTTAAAAATACAGATATTATTGATTGGCTACAATTATTGTTGGTTCGAAAACCGCCCGGTGTAACATTGAAATATTTACTCAGTACGATGATGAAGCTTACTTCTATATCGGTGTGGGTATTTATTTACTTAACTAGGCAGGAACTAGCCACTCGATTTGGTAATAAATTAATATGTGAAAATAGGGAGAGGCTGTCAGTTACTTATTAAAATAACATCTACACAGTCTAAGTTTTTTCTTCACAGTTTAGCTAGATAAAGATAATTAAGTGAACTATAACCACTTCGTTCTCTACTACTGGCCAATCCATTTGTTGCGTGTTTAGCAGCGAAACGCTATACATTTTGTTCTGTTCATGACTGTGGGTATTCCGTTGTCAATTTATTTAATTTTATTTATTTTTTTGTATTTGTTGTTATAGCGTCAACGGAAACACATAGTGAAAATTTCAGCTTTCTATTTAGACGGTTTATGAGATACAATCTGGTGACAGACAGACAGACATACGGAAAGATAGACAGCGGAGGCTTAGTTATAGAGTCCCGTTTTTTCCTTGCAAGAACATATTATAATTAAAATAAAAACATTAACTTTCTTGCAAAGCTATCGTTGTCACCAATGATTAAGTATAAATATTTAAATTACCAATTTATAAAAGGCTAAGGTGTGAGGCATGAATTTTAGTTTATTAATTCTACGTCAAGATGGTCATATTATCTCTAAAAACATGATTGAAAGAGAAATAGTACACTCCAAACAAGAACAGAATGTTCTAAGAGAGAACAATTATTATAATTATTTATGTCAAAGGCAAGTAAACTGATGTGGTATGAATTAATTGCCAGAAATCTGAATAAACTTTAGGGTTAGTTAGTCTAGTTAAATATCAATACGTGTAGGTATATGCACAATTAAGCTAATAAAATTAAATCTGCCAACACCACCTATTTTAGGTTCATTAGGCATTGTATATTAAGACACTGACAGTATTAATAATTATCCATACTGATTGACTATCGCCTGTCGAGGATAAAATATCGGTCAAGTGCGAGTAGGACTCCCGCAATGAGGGCTCCGTACCTATTTCACGAATATAAATTTTCCTCAGGAAAAATATAACATAAAAATTTGTAATACGACCGTATTTACTCATTTTGTATGAAATGAACTTCAAATATAACTTTGTAATGGTTTCTTTCTGTTTTAAGCTTATAAATTAAAATTTTAAGATTTTTACTTTTAATAATTCTGTAAGTTGTCACTTCTTGTCAAATTTTCTAAGTCTAGGTCAATAAAATAAATCATCAAGCCTAAATTTGCGGTCCCATGCACTGATATTGTATGAAATGAACTACATAAATAAACGGTAATGGTTCTTTTCGTGATATACCTATAAATTTTCAATATTTTAGATTGTTTCTTTGTTTTTACCATAATTTCTAGCTAATTGCCAAATTTCATAACTCTAGGTCAACGGGGCACCCCTACGGAGTAACCTTTAAGTTTTGATTATGCGGTGTTTTTCATACAAAATGCAAAAAAAGAAGCATAAACCCTCATATGTTTTGACAGCGTTGACTTAAAAGTCTATATTTGTCTGTGCCGTAAGAGATCAGCGATCTGGATATTTTATATTAATATAAGCTTGATAGCACCATGCGATTTAGTGAAAATGACGTACAACAAAGTAAGTAGGTGCGAATAGGCGCTAGTATTTTTACTATGAACTATATTTTGACTTTTATTTTTTTCTCTCTATTTCTTGTTTCAATTATAATCGAAAATATGCCCAATTGTATAACTAACAAGCTAGTATAAAAATATGAATGTTTCGAATGCCCTTGATACTTTGTCAACGTTCTTTAGATAAAATCGTTCTAAGAATATTATTTAAAATTTAATTTTTTAAACATCATTATATACCAATTCATAACATCAAAATTCCTGCTGATAGAATAGCTTAGCTTATCATACGCATATATTTATGTATATATATAAAAAAATACATTCTAAGCGTACCTATATGAAATATCCTATACATTGTATAAAAGGATAGTACGTTGTCTCAAAGGATAGTATAGATCTTGTATAGTATACAAGACCTATACTCTCCTTTGAGACAAAACTGAGCTACTATAACTTTTATTACTGCGGTATGAGTTCCAGCAAAAGTAATTTGATTCATGTTAAGAAGTCGTCATGAGTTGTGTATATATATATATATATATATATATATATATATATATATATATATATATATATATATATATATATATATATATATATATATATATATATATATATATATATATATTAGCAAGCTAATAGGCGACAATTCATGACGACTAGCTATATGCGAAATACAGTGTGGTGATGAAAAAATTATAATGTTTATACCAAAAAAAATGAAAAACTTCCATGCCAAAGAAACTGTTATAGAAAAAAATTTTTATTGTTTGTGTTAAAATGCGTGATCCCTGATTAAACGCTGAATTTAATAACATAGGGATCTTGGGTGGTACACCTGAAACCAAAATTAAGGCCATTAGAATATAAAAAGTGTAAATACAGTGTAAGTAGGCACAAGTTTAAGATGCATTTCCTACCTAAGAACTATTTTATAATTGTAATCTCACACAACAATAAACATATCCGTATATACCATCGCCATCCGACTGCAAATGCGGCGGTTGTAGGTTTGAACATGACTAAAATCCCCGTGCTCCATCATCATCCCCAACTCTCAAAAATTCTCAACACGCAATGTCTTGAGTTCTGGGGGAAAGTGGAGAAGGAGTATTTTCACAATACATTTTCTCTGCATGCCATATATGCATAATTGCATATACGTAGGTTATATATCAAGCAGCTAAAAATAATGTATAAATGTGTTAATTATAAATGAATATAGCAAAGGAATTAATAAATACTGTATTTCGCTTCAACACTTCATATGTTACATTTGAAATGACTGAGCAAGGTTAACGCCGACTAAGTTACTTTTCAGTCTAGGAGATAGAGAGTAATTTGTACAAAAACATGATTATAATATTATAATTCAATTGTAAAATAATGATTTTTTTTTATTGGACGTCGTGGCGGAACAGCATCTGGTGGTTAATGCGACGGTTGTGGTTTCTATTCCCACTCGGGGGAGAATGTTTTTTTTTTCATTTTTCCTCGCTCTAATAACGTGACATATCTCAACGTTGAGTTCCGCCACTCAACACGCAATATCTCGTCTCTCAACGTCCCAAAATTGTAAACATGTATCGCAAATACTGCGACTACCTCAGGGCTTTAAAAAGTTACAGCGTGAACAATAAACCTGCACTAAATACTTATTACAAATCGTACATTGCCCCCTAGCCTAAGAGGGTCGTAATTTTAGGTGTCAGTGATTTATTTCTAACGCCTGGGGTTGGAGATAAATTATACAGTGACCCTTCTGTGCTGTAAATGTAACCTTATATTGCAAATATCACATAACATATTGTGGAAAAACGTGTTAAATATATAACTTGTAGCCAACCAACTAATATTAGCGAATTGGCGAAGATGCGTCTTCTTTACTGTCTTCATGTATAATAAAAGTAGATTAATACTTGTTCCTGGGTACAAAAATAAGCAGAGGGAACCTGGTAGTTAGCTTTTCCGCTTCTCACTTTCTACACAATTTACCATATATAACATTTTGCGACGAACTTTATCACCGAGCGTTGTCTTCTAGAGCAGTGTAATGACAACTTTTCTTCAATCTTAAATTGAATTAAAATGAAGTCGACTTTTCGAAGGCTTGTGTGACAATATGTAGAGGCCGCTTAGATAATGCAATTCGTTTTATAATGATGGATAAGCCGAATTTCATATCTTACTTACTATAGGTAATTAATTACCTAAACATACTCGCCTCACATTTAAATGAGCAATAATTCATACATCGGTCAAACAGCTCACCGGTTAATACGGACCTATAGAAAATATGAAAGCTAAATGGGACTATAGAATGGGCTTTGAATGGACTACTACTACTCTTATAATTGTCAGAGTGCTCACAGGTTTTACCATCACAAAAGTGCACGTGTTGGGTTTTCCCGTTAGTAATAACAGAATAACAGATTGAGCATTTCCACCCTTTCCAGCATGTACTCGTAACTCTTGCATAACGCAGAGAGAATCTGGCACATGAATGAAGATGCCATAATAAAGGCTTTTTTATGATTTATGAAGAAAGAATTTCCTAATAAGCGCAAAACAAAATAAAGATAAATCATAATAATTGGTCACTAAAAAGATTAAAAGATTACCTATCTTAGTCAACGAAAATAGAATAATAACATCAATGAAAATAATTATTCGAAATATTTCAAGCGAAAAGGAAAATGCTAAAGTCCGATATCGTTAATTCAATATTCTCTTGTTTTGTCTACAAATATCATTCGTCGAAGTACTGAGGCAACAACAGTCGGCAACTGGCTCGTAAAGTATTTATTTTGGAAGAAGTCACGAACTTATTTTTCATTTCTATGAGTTTATGTTAATGTTTCTTATATATAGTATTCGATAGTTACGATATATCTGATAACAGTGCACATTGCTCAATTTGTATGTTGAAGTACTTTTTTTTTCCTTTTTGATTCAACAAATTATGGCGTTCTATATTGAGAAGCTATATTTTCTCAATTCTCCTTGGCCAAGGATGTCACATGAAGTCCAAGATATTGAACTGTGTGAACTAATTACAAGCTGTCCGTGTATTGACACATGCAATTATTTTATTTTAATGATTTGTGACCACTTTAAACTTGTCAATTTCGGGATTCAAATGAGCTTGCTAAAAATAGAAACAGAATACTTTAATAGTTACAATATTATATGTTATGGAGCACAGCGTCTGAATGAAAACGTGAACGTTAAGTTCAGCCACTCAACATGCAATATCTCGAAAATAGGCGAAAAGTGAAAAACCGAGTGTTTTATCACTAGGCCTATTCCCTCGGCCTATCCTCCTATATGTCAGATGTATCGTATTCATATATTTATTTCTTTGAACAAAATATAGTGTACATATTATCTATAAAAGGTAACTAATCTCTCAGTCTCTCGTATAGTCTCTTAAAAATATATAAATTGTAAGTATATTGTTGGAACAATCTTTCATTACGAAATGGATACTCCAATTAAGTTTGAAGCGCTCAAGCGTATACAAAGTTGTAGCCAAAGACTCAAAGAGGTCGAGTATGCATCTATGATTTTGTACTGCACCGTGAAAATTTAAACAGGAAATTTAAAGAGGCTTTAGATCTAATATAATGTTATTATTATACTTCAACAGTTTTTTAAGCTGTGCAGAAATATTAAAATTAATTATTGGATAGAATAGAAAAAATAATACTTTGTTGCACATAAAATATATAGACTACTTTACTTTATTTGTAAGAGTGAAAGTGCAATGGCGGCCTTATCGTACAAAGCGATCTCTTCCATGCAACCATTATAATTAATATTAGATCTATAGAAGGTACGCAGAGAGGTGCAAAAATTATTGCATTACAACTATACATAAGTTCAGGTTATATTATTTACTATAAATATAATTAATTAGGAATAGGTACTATGTCTATATATCTAGACATCGGCAAATAGTTTGTCTAACTTATCAGAATTTGAAAATAGGTGTTATAAATTATGTTTTTAGTTAATAAATCTGACTTTAAATAAAGTAACCTCTTTTAACCTCGGTAATAAAGTAACCTCTTTTCTAAGCTCCATGTATTGGCAGATGGAGAACGGAAAATGGAGAACTCTCTGCCAACTCGTATATATGTAGCACAATAAAATGTGAAACTGAAATCAAACAACAGAAAAATATACATTTGAAAATAAAATGAAACTTCGTTATAAAAGATTCTTTGTTTTATTCTTTAATTCGACCGAAGGACGACTTAAATTTACGGTAGGCACTTTATTTTAAGAAAAGCAATGAATGCAAGTCACTTTTAGGGTTCCATACCTCAAAAGTAAAAACCGGATCCCTTATTAGATAGGATAGGTTGTTTGTCTATCTATCTGTCTGGCTGTCCACCATTGACCTACAGTTATAAAATTTGGAAATATGTTAGTACTTATATTACAGACACAGGGTAAAATGGAAATTTATGGATATATCCTAGAAAAAAAAACGATTACAAACTTATACTGTAGATCATTTCATACAAAATGCAAATCGCATTTTTTGTCTTATTAATTACACAAAAAGCGAGAACTTAACACACTTATAGGAAAATTGATATTTTCTCCTAGATTGACAATTTATATGTTAAACACAGAAAGTAATCATTAAAAGACCATTATCCGACCTGTTCTTATATACGGCAGCGAATGTTGGCCAACATTATCTCGGCACACTCAGGAGCTTCACGTCACGGAGATGGAGATGCTGAGATGGATGTGTGGCGTGACGCGGTCCGACCGCATACGCAACACATTCATTCGAGGTAGTCTTGGGGTCCGTGACGTAGTGGATAAGCTCCAAGAGCGTCGCCTGAGATGGTATGGCCATGTTATGCGCCGATCTGAGAACTATGTCGGAAGGAAGTGCCTTGACATGTCTGTCCCTGGAGTTAGACCACCCGGACGCCCAAGGAAGCGATGGCTGGATGTCGTGACACAAGACATGAGAGCCAATAAATTATCCACTGAGGATGTTAAAGACCGTGCAAAGTGGAGTAGGCTCAGTCGGAAGGCAGACCCTGGCAAAAGCCGGGACTAATGCCAAGAAGAAGAAGAAGACAGAAAGTAATCATTAAAAGCTTATATTTGTAGTTCGTTTCATACAAAATGAGTGGATACGACCGAAAATTTAGATTTGTCAAATTTTATAAATAGTACTTTCATCAGTGGAATACCTACAATCATGAAATAGGTACGGAACCCTCGGTGCGATTGACCGATATTGTTTTTTCATACAACACTATCTATCCAAATAAATCACATAATATATGCTTTTGTAAATATAGGTACATCGATAAGTGTACTTGTGTATGACCAGCTTTGAATTATTGCCCGATAGAAAATTTTATGGTATACATTTTTATAGCAACATTTATGTAGTGACAATAAAAGACGTGGAGACTTATTACATACTTGGGAAGAACATTGTGTACTTATTATTATAAGACTTAACTAAAGTGGTATAAGGTTTTCAGTTTCTTTTTCATTTCCTCCCTCCCTCATGTAGTGGAGTAGGCAGAGGGAACTTTAACACTGCGTGATGACATTTCTTTACCCGTTTCGTTAAATTTAAAGACCGTTTGTCGGAGGGCGGAACTTAAACGACGCGCTTGTTTTATCAGTATGGACATAACTAAATAATTCAAATATTTTCAGCCCCCGAATGTAGTCGAACACAACAATCGTATATACCTACCTCTCTCTACCTAAATTTGATAATTTCTCCCTTGCGTTGCATTCCTCTCAGCGTCGAGGCAACGGTGTTAGCTTTTAGTAATTTCAATTAAGCATTAAAGAGCTTTTATAGCCGCTTTTGCTGATCAAACTTCTGCTTAGCGTGATATTAGCGATGAAAATAATTACGATGACATCGTGATATTGCAAGCTAATACCATTATGAAAATCAATTTTAAGTTGTTTTAACATAATTAAAAAGATTTATTATATATTAATATGTGTATAACAAAAGGTACGCTTTTGTTATATATCATGTTAGAAACTAGTTCTACTTTAGTTCCCCGCTATAAGCCCGAAAGAATAATCGATACAGAATATATAAAGTAGTTTCTCTATACATGAAATATGTAGGATCAAACGTGAAGCTTTTATTTTCTAATTGATAATTGCACGTTAAAATCTGTCGAGACAATTATTATTTGTAGGGTAAAAATTTACTTTTGGTTTTTTTCTCACTTCAATACCTACTCAAAATCAATATTATTGAAAATTATCTTCATGATCCTATTCTAATAACACAAGCTAACTCACGATACTGGGTGGAAAGCGGAAAGTAGAGTGACTAAACTCTCTGTATACTTTGCCATAAGCAAGAGATCTGAAGAATTTAAATTGCTACTAACCTCTTGAATATTAACATTAATACCAAAAGTATAAAGCTTCGAAATGTTATGCTGAAATTTTCTGAAAAATATAAATTCCAAACAAACCATTACAAGATTTCTTTCGCTACGTTACATTTTAGCAATTTAGAGAAGTGGTCTCGTTTTAATGCCATTACTTTTAAAGCATACCGACCGTGGTTAGGCTGAAACTGATTTCTATTGATTATTCCAAGCTTATGAGTGTAATTTTGGGGTGAGATGTTTTTTTTATATCTGTTTATAGAAAATATATTAAAATTTAAAATTCACATTTACTTCGCTGTGGTAGCGAAACTGTGAGCTCAATCTCCACTCGGGGGAGAGAATTATTACCCTTCCCCCGTTCTAGAAAAGTGCAGCGTTGAGCTCCGCTATTGTTCCGGAAGGCGGAAAGCGGGGAACCAAGTGTTTCCTCTGCTTACCCTGCTAAGTGCGGGATACAGCGTGAAACTAAAAAAAAAAGAGATATATATGTATAATATAAAATTATTCACATATTAGTACCCAAATCCTTGCCTCATGGATATCGTCCAAGCGCTCTAACGATACCTTAGTTATCATCAAGCAACATGAAAATTGTTGTATGCTTGTAACAACTAATTTATGTATTTTTTCATTGTTTTTCACCCAAAAATTATTATTAAGATAAAGCAGAAAAAGAAACTGTTTATTAAATATTATATAATTTTATATTCAAAGAAAACTTTTATGTTTTTGTTGTTTTAAATACGATTTTTATTCACAGATTATGTGAAAATATTCATGAATAGAATAGACTATAAAAGCTGTTTCAATAATGATACTAAAATTGTCTGAAGTGTATACGATAATTGAAATCAAGTCTTTATTATAAAATGTGATATGACTTTTTAAGCTTTCTTTGATATTAATGGGAACAAGAATATACAAAGGGTACGTCTGACTGTAAGCTTCGTCGAGCCCTTTTCTTCCATTTTCTGTGTAAAAAGCGTTACAATTACTTGACAGCTGAATTTTTAAAATAGACAGAAAGTTAATGAATTATGTTAAAAGTGGGTAGTTTTTATGTTATAATTTATTTACTATGAAAAAGTTATTTCAGTTTTTTTCTCATCTATCAGTAGATTTTTAATTATATTTTCTGGACGACTGTTTTGGCACGACGGAAAAAAGTGTTTAATTATTTTTCGTCTTGCTTTACCACAATCTAGAAATTATTTCTTTTATTTAAGTTTTCGTTTAGCGATATTATTAAGTTACGTATTTGATTACTGACATTACTGACATTTTATGTAACTGGAAGATTCAAAAATACCCATACTTGAATAAACAGCATTTTGAATTTTATTTTGATTCTCACTCCAGTTCGTTAGTGCTCATCGTACTCTATCATCTAGCTCGCAATATTTCTAAAAGGAGCGGAAGAGGTAAATTTTCTTTGATTATTTTGTAGTAAATATCTAAAAAATAAGTATATATACACATGTATATACATACATACATATGTAAACGTCTAAGAAATAGATGGCTTAGGTGTTGATCAGTTTTAGATCATTTATGAATTTATTACTGAAATTAGTAAGTGTTCGAGTCACCTCTAACGTAGGTACAGTGGGTTACATCGAAACGATCAACTAGATGTAACATAGTTAAAACTATATTTCTTTAACAAGCGCACTATTCAACAATTCTAACAAGTACTTTTTGAGTATTATTATCTGATATTAGTATAGAATCTCTAGAATTTCTAGAATTAGTATAGTATAAAATCTGATATTAGTATAGAAGTAATAGAAGGTAAAAATATATTAAGCAAAAGTAAGAGTGGCAAAAGAGGTAACTAGACCACTCTTCTCTTTGTCGAGGAGGAAGGTCACGTAAAAAGCAATGAGGCATATATGAAGAGGTTAATGACAGTGAACGAGGCGAAAGTGCTATGCATAAAGTTAATGTATATATATATTGATTTAGTTTGCATTTATATAATATACTATAGGTATACTCGTATTATATAATATACATATACTTTAAATAAAAAGTACAAAAGCTGTAAGTTAGTTGGTCCACTTAATACCAACATTACGTATGTTTCATAATCGATAGTGATGGTCTGTATTCACTTTACACTAGACTGTATGAGATAACGTAATACCTTATCATGTTTGATTTTATCTTACAGTGGATTCTGGAGAGCATATTTCTTACACATACATACATTGTTTTATTATTATGATGAAGTGTATTTTTATCCAACTTTTAAGAAAAGAGTAGGATGTGTATAATGTAGACAGTTAGTTATTTGTACTTAGTATATGTAAAATATATCGTTAATTTTAGTTACCTATTTCAACTAACCTACCAGTTGACAAGTGTTTAAAGTAAGTTTAATTGTTGTGATTGTTATAGATTGCATACATAATATGTCCTTTTTAAAAATAATTTTAAGGATATATCTTAATATTATAACACGTTTTCATTCTAATCCTTAGAGATTAAACAAATACGAAGTCCAAAAGTATAATTAGAAGCCTCGTCTTAGAAATTATATTGAGATAATACGTTAATTTATAACTAATTATTACCGCTCATGCAAATGAAGACATTATATAAGAATATAGATCATTTATCAAAGCAACCGAAGACAATATATTTTCTTTAAGATTTTTCTTCAAGATTTAACGTTGAGAGCGAAGTACCCTATAGATTTTGGTTACGCTACGAACATCTAAGTATGCAGCGTAAACGGAGCTTGAACGACCGTATCTTTTGATTGCTTGGACTTAAAAGTTTAAGATTTGAGTGATGGATATTAATTTGCAAGTTCCTAAGAAAAGGAGGTGTGACAGATGGACAGACGGATGGACGACAAAGTGATCCCGTAAGAGTTCCGCTCTTTCCTAATAATGTTATTGCTCTTCTTGAAATTTCAAAATCAATATTGCCAAAATCAATCTTAAACTTGAATTCTTTTCCGACGTGGAATTCTGAATGAAATTTAATTTGGAATGTCGACTTTGTTGGATTCTATTTTTTGAAATTCAGACGATTCTTAAATGATATAGACACTCTTAAGACCCATTTCGGTATTATTCCATCTTTCACATCTATAGCTCTGTTAGTGTAAGTGGATATAACGTTTGTGTGGGTGGATTCTGTCACCGCTCGTAATAGGACCCAACTGCATAAAGCGCAGCGGGTTATAGCAGTGAGAGTCATCCGAGGATACCGTACCGGATCATGGACGGCGGATACTCTCTTGGGTGATCCACCTTGGGAGTTGCAGGCGGAAGTGCTTGCTAGAGTGCATGCATTCCGAGGCGAACGACCATCGAGGGAGGATATCGCGCGAATCAGAAAAAGGGCTGACGAAGCTGTTATCCGGCGATGGAGGGAGGACCTAAAGTTCCCAGCGGCAGGCCTAGTAACGGTAGAGGCGGTCCGACCACACCTAAAACGCTGGGTAAGGAGAAAGTTCGGTGTCCTGACGTTCAGGATGGTGCAGGTTTTGACGGGGCATGGTTGCTTTGGCAAATACCTGCATCAGATTGCACGTCGGGAGCCGTCGCCGGTGTGTCATGAGTGCAACGCGCCAGTTGACTCGGCACAACACACTTTGGCCGAATGCCACGCATGGGCCCCACAACGCCGGGCTTTGATGACTGTAGTGGGTGGTGACCTCTCTCTTTCCAATGTAGGGGCCATGCTGGATTGTGAGAGAAGCTGGTCTGCGATGGTCTCCTTCTGCGAATCTGTTGTCGCATTGAAGGAGGCCGTGGAGCGGGCACGTGAGTCCAGTGCAAATGTAGACCCTCTCCGCCACCGGAGGTCAAGGAGATGGAGAAGGCACTTTCAAGTAGTCCAACTCCCCCTACCCTAGAGTGGATACTAAGGGATTCTTGTGATCCTCCTCTTCCAAGTCGTGGAGGCTCCAGACACCCTTGGAACCTCAGAGAACCTTTAAGACGATGATGGCTCGTAGCAGGCGGGCCTGTCACCGAGGCGTCGTAGTAGAATGCTCAACCGATCTTTAGGCGTCTCACAGAGGTGAAGAGGGTTCCGCTGGGTTTTAGTGGGTAGTATCGAGTACTGTACTGTACCGATGAGTCCCACAGTACCACCCAACCCATCACATGGGTGGTCTGAGTAAAAGGCATTTCCAAGTGAAGAAAAAAAAAAAAAAAAAGTGGATATAACGTTTGAATATTGATTCGATTTGAAATATTTTATTTTATTTTAGTTGCTGCACGGAACTTCGGTTATGTGGACTTATTTAGAACAGAGACAAGGCAAACGAGCATTTGGATCACCTGATGGTAAAGTATCACCATCACCCACAAGCCAGTGTATCACCAAAAGTGCTACAAGTGCGTTATTGGCTTTTAAGGTGGATGTAGACGTGGTTTTTAAAAGTACCCGGAAGCACTGCCACCGGTAGGAAATATAAAATTCATCGGCAGAGGTCAAAGTCAAGCAGGTCAAGTAGTTCGCCAGAACGTTCCCCATGATATAAGCGATAGAGAACGCACTACGAGGTAACGTCTCTATGCAACATCAGAGCGTCCTTTCGCAAATTAATTGGACCCCACCGATACGAACGGGTCTACGTTGTATGAGTTCAAATGATTTAAGGTGATATTGGGGTGCATCAGCCCAGAGATGAGAACAGTGTTCCAAATCTGGACTTTATATAGCTTCTTCGGGGCAAAATTAGCCTTATTTTCCAGATGATGGCGATAATGTAACCTTTTACTTGCTTAAATTCTGGAAGTGTGGAAGTATTCCAAACTTATATCTACTATTTATTTAAATTTAATATAACAATTGAAAGGTTTATTTCCTGTATTAACTTATTTAAAGTTACATTTTTCAATATTTTAATAAATGTTAGTTTTTAATAAATTACACTGTCTCTGACCATGTCCTGGCGGCTTGTAATTAAAGCACCACTAAGCCCATAGTTGTAAGACATATTTGTTATATTAGAATAAGCTTGTGCTAAGTAAGCTGTCATTAATTAAATAAATAAATTTAAAAATTTATTCCTCGTTAAGCGATATATCCAATGATGGTCCATTTATCGAGGACGCCATTTAGTTTTACACCAGATATTTCAAGCATTCAAGTTTTCTTGCATAGAAGATAGGTAACGAGGAATTGTGGAACTCAACATTGCGATTCGTCTTACTGGAACAACTTAATGTTAAAATTTAAACATAACTATTTCTTCAAGTAGAGGTGGATGCAGGTTCGATTCCTACACTTTAATGATCAGACGCTGTTCCAGTGCGCCACAATGGTTTAGTTTATTTATTTTTTTTCTTTTTTAACTTTTTGATTATTTTCACATTTACTTATACCTAACTCAAATTTATATTAAAATAATTGAATTTCAGAATAGGCAGTATTATATAATACGAACACAGCTTACCTATTGTTGTGTGTTGACGTGTTGATTGATTTATGATAATGGAACAGGATCGAACGAGGCTTGTTTTAAGCAGCAGCTTCGCTTAAATGCGATTGTATACCTAGTAATATTAAATATATATATATATATATATATATATATATATATATATATATATATATATATATATATATATATATATATATATATATATATATATATATATATATATATATATATATATATATATATATATATATATATATAACTTCAATTTAACTTGTTTTTACCATCGCTCCTTTCCGGTAAATAAATCTACGGTTTTACGATATTTAGTTTCTTTAGCAAATACTACCGATACGTAAAATTATTTTTTATTAGTACTCTCTGCTCTTATGAGAGGCATTTATTGTAAAGAGTAAAAAATCATTTATTTTTATTTTTATTATTTTTAAAGTGTTAATCCACACTAAGGATAGAACAATACTTTAAGAATTCATATAAAAATTATAACTTTTAATATATTATACTCATACAAACTAAGCACAGTGCATACAATATCTATATACATATAAATAATACCTACACACTGTACTAAGTACTACCAACACAAGTGTCAATATGATAAGGCATTATCTTATATTATCTCATCTAGTCTAGTCATCTAAGAGTGTTTACACGTAATGTGGTAACAGGTTCTTCATAAAAACAACTTTTGGTATCATTACTATGAAATATTTAAAATAATGGGAATATTTAACTTTATTAAATTAATTGTTTTTTTAAGTTTTTAATATTTTATATTATATTTAACTAATTTATATACATAGTACCGTCGCGGCGCAGAGACGACAGCGTCTGCCTGTAAAAGTAACGGTTCTGGGTTCGATTCCCATAAGGGTAGAATGAAATAATTTCATTTTCACCGCTCTAGCAACAAGGCAAAGCGCTGCGTTGAGTTCCGCCACCCAACACGCATTGCCTCGAAAGGCGGAAAGTGGGGAATGGAGTGTCTCAACACTAGGCTAACTATAACTATAAGTAAAGTTCTAAATGCCTAATATGATAAAGCGTGAGGTCATCGTGGCGCAGTGTGATGGCGGCACGAACTCCACTCGGGGTATTCATTAATTTTCACTTTGCTCTAGTAAGACAACATTCGGCGTTGAGTTCCGCCACAAAATAAGCAACGTTTCGGACTCAAGCGGAAAATGGATACAGAAGTAGTTTGAACTAAATTCTAAATTTCATACAATAGTAAATCAAATGTATATTAATTGAATGTTTAAATTACACTATCCGTAATCGGAGTATGAATAAGCTTATTTACATAATAATTAAAGTATTTAAAAAAGATAGCCAATTTTATATAATAGTTTATTTCACAATATTACATTATTCAAACTGAATTTTCTTCCAAAATATGTATTACAGTAATGTACATTACATATACTAGAGTATATGTAGCGATTTTTAAGTAAAACAACAAGGCTTGTATCATTTTCAAAGAATATTATGAAAAATTCATTAGATAATTTCCCCAACTATGACAATTTCAGGGGATTTTTATGAAAATTTCAACGAAATGTATAGACATAAGCGCCTGAAGCTAATTGTTTCATGAATGAAACATACTTTAAGCCTGATCAAAAACAGTGGGGAGTCGCCGGGTTGCGCAAAGATTATATTTATTTCAGATATGACATTTTATGATACAAAGCCTCCAATTATTGAAATATTCGTATTGAAATATAAAATTGTTTTAGCTTCATATAATATTTTGTTAGTTTATACGAATTTGTATTTATGTAGAAATAGTTCGTAAATGTATCTTGCAAATATGTTCTTACTTATATAGGTATGTCATAATATAATTTATAATAAAAATGATTTGTAAGTTACTAAGTAGTTATTTAATTTTTTTATATTACAGAATATGTGCTGAATTATAAATTGTGATACTCTTAATTATTTGGCTTATATATATTATTTTATTTATATATCCTTAATAAGTTATAAAAAAGGTGATCTAAAATAACTTTAAACTTCAAAAGTACAATCTATATATACATCACCATCAAAACTAAACGAATAACCAAATAAAAATTAAGAAAAGGATGTGCTCAGTTAACAGAAAGGCCGTGTCATGTCTGCACTTGGCCTACATCGTCTAATCTCTGTCACTGGCCTGGGCGGGAAGCGCGGCGCGGGGGGTAAGCCCGGTCCTAGGCTTCAGTTACCAATCAACCACCAAAGGGGATATACGTTAGTCAATCCTATTAAATATTTATACGTGAAAAACACAAATTCTTCAATAAAATCGTGTGTGTATTCGTATATTTATCATAGTGTTTTACTTCGACACGTGCGAATTTCTTTTCTTCATATAATTGTCAAGAGAAAGGTGTTTTGAAGCTTAGTTTTCGGAAAGTAAGTAAGACCTATTATATTAAACGATTGAATTTCTATTATGTAATTGACTGGGTGACCCCTGTATGTGTATTTACACACGGTTAATACATAAATCGATTCTACATCGAGTTACATTTTAATCGAATCGTCGATAGCTAATATTGTTAGAGAAAGCCTTTTAGCGTTTCGATTATTTGAAGTAATCGGATTATACAAATATTGTTTGAAAGAAATTATTATTCATGGTTTTTGCCTTTGCGTACATGTAAAATATCATATTCATAATAAAAAATATAATTTTTGATCGTATGGTCTAGTTATATTTTTTTTCTTTTTTGCGTTATGTAGCTTTGGCGCAAAATAAATTCCTTTGATTTAAAAATTATTCTCGTCTTATTTTAAAAAAGAAATGACCTACTATGGTTTAGTAATTATAAGTACTAAGAGCTATCTCTAATATATATATATATATATATATATATATATATATATATATATATATATATATATATATATATATATATATATATATATATATATATATATATCCACATTTATAGGTAGGTATGCTCTATTATTTATAGTTTTACTTCCATCAGTAAAATGAGCTTCAACAAAACAAATGTTTACCTCAAAGCCACAGCTTGTAAACATTATAAAAGAAACACAAACAGAAACACCTATAAAAAATGCATGTAAATAAATAACAGTAGCTTTTAGAAAATGATTCAGGATAATTTTTTTATGATTTTCCATTTCATCCACTACGGACAGACATGTCTCACCTTTTGTTAGGTAATAAATACATGTCTTATCGTTACTTCATACATTAAAATTATTTAAAACTATACATATTAACTAAATTTTACCTGCGTCTTAGCCCCAGCGGTCAAGTGGAAATAAGTTAGGTAACTGATCGTAGATACAGTGGGTTATATTGGTACTTGAAAAATGAATTTCCGTACTTGAACCAGTAGTTCACACGAAGAAGAAACAAACTTCAGCTCCATAATATTATATTATGAATTATTATAATATTATATATAATATTATGAATTATTCATTAACACGATGATAATTGATTATCATAGAATTTAAGAGTAGGCTTAGGTCTATTAATTAGCGTGGGCTTATTTTTAATAGTCAATATATGAAATTTATCAATTTTCAAATCCTGATTTTTTTTCTTAATTTTGAAAAGGACATTTGCGGGAGAGATAAAAATGTATTGTTAATAATAATATACTTCAAAAATGTAATTAATATATACATAAATGTGACAGTCTACCAGTCTCTATGGACTACTGTACTGTGCTCCAAACTCTGAATTAAATGTATATAATTCGAATATCAAAATAAGTATCGATACTAAATTAATCTGGCCATTATAGGTTTCATTTAAAATGTGTACAAATTGCGAAAATAATAGAAGTTATGCATTTAATGTTCCTTTTTTGCTCTGAAATATTATGTACGCAATTATTATTTTAATATATTTTGACTATGTCTATAGTCTTAGTGTATCTACTATATAACATAATATATGTAAATCCATTACTGATCGTATCATGAAAACGTCATATTTTTTATTTGCAGCCAATTCAGTAAAAAAATTATTAATTCAGCATACGTTATAACGGGGGCCAAAAGACTATTTTACTCATTGTTCTCCATTAAAAAAATCGGTCAAGTGCGAAATTAACTAGCGCATCGAAAGTTCCGTACCAATTTTATAATTTTAGGTCAGCGGGAAGTACAACTTATAAAAGTTGACAAACTAAAATTTGCTGGCGTTTGCACTTATTTTGTATGGCATGAACTACAAATATAAGTTTGTAAGGGTTTCTCTGTGATATAATAAATAAATTTCCAGTTTTTTATCGATATTGGAATACATGGTCGTCATAGATGGGCAGACAGACAGGCAGACAGACGAACCACAAAGAAATCCTATAAGATTTCCGTTTTTTTTTCCTTTATAATTAATATCTAAATACATATTTTCTTAGTAAAAGATATTATTGTAAGAAATAAGAGTACGATAAGGCTATATATGCATTACGGTCATCATGGCATATAACTACAAAATACGACGGTTGTAGGTTCGATATCCATTCAGAGAATTAATTATTTTTGTTCGTTCTGGCCACACACATGACTCAATGTCTCGAATTATAGAGAAAAGCGTAGAACGGAGTGTCTATATGCCGTATAAGGCGTGAAGGCAATAACAAAGAAATACATTAAATTTTAAATGTATAGGTACATTTAAAATTTAATGTGTTTCTTTGTAATAAAATTATTACCTATTTATTCACATTGTATAAATATAAGAGTTATTACCTCAAGTAACCTTTAGAAACAAAAGAGTGTGAGGTCTGTAATTAAAAAAAAATAAAAATGTAATATTTTTAGTATTTTTGGTACGTTTAATTTAAAAAAAGTAACATAGCCTTAACATATATATTTTTAATTAATAACTACAAAAGTTTTGTTTTACACAATTATAATGAGTTCATACAAGTTTCAGTGTACAAGTTCACACAAAATTTGAATTCGATTTTTTTCCAGAGAAATCTATGCTATTTACATTTTAATAATGTTAAAAAAATCATTAAATAAATTTAGTTTACATGAAAAAAAAATCATTTTGGATCTACTGTAACTGTGTCATACACAACTCTAGTCTCTAAGCTATTTTTCGGTCCGCTCCTACGAATTAACTATATTATTATTACATTTCATTATATAAGTTGTATGTACCATACAATATTGCTTAATGCGATGAAAGTAGTGAGTTCAAATAAAAGTTGGTAAATAATACATCTCATCTCATAAAAATAAACAAAATAAGTAGGTATATTCAAAAGAGGTATTGACAGATGAGCGTTTATTTTTAAGATTTGTTTTATATTCAAAAGAAAGATAAATATATTTAAAAATATATTTGTACGTACGTGTACAGTCCATTGTAAATACAGCCCACGTTGCATTTCAGCCTATGTTTAAAACATAATGTGGCTCAATCGTATATGGTTACGAGTTCGATTCTTATGAGAGAGGATTTTTTATAAAAAAATAGAATATAATTTTATTTTTGTTTAATTAAAAAAATATACCCGTCAAAAGCTAAAGTTAATTAACACGCTAAAGCGTAAGAACAGCTAAATAACTACAATACATAAAAATATGATTAAATTCATATTAATTTTAGTAATTAGTTCCTTATTATATTTATTGCCTTATGCATATTGTTAATTTCCAAGGTCATGCTGTCAACTTTTTTGCCTTGTCCAAACAAGGCATAGGCAGGTTTTTGATCGGCGTAAAACGAACCCGTGACCTCTACTAGGGAAGTAAGGAAGGCCGACTTCAATTATGGAGATATTTTACAACTGTTTTATACTATCATATAAACTACTTGATTTTTATAAAAGAAATAGTGACTGTGTTCACGTAGATATAGAGAACCTAGTGTGTAAACACTACTTTCTCCGCTTCTAGCCTAATTTCAAAATATTGAGTATTGATCGGCTGAACTTAACTTAAAGCTTCGCTTTTCTTTATCAAAGCGGGTAAATAAAAATAATCAATTCCTCCGACTGATCATTGACGTTATAATCATTGCGTTTACAGTCAGATGCTCTACTGCGCATTGAATCTCATATTTATACAAATTTTAGTCATATTAATATCAACCGTAAAGCATCGTGAAGATATGAGAACAGATATATCGTATTTTTATATAAGATTTATATAACAATGATTATTTCTGAGGAAGGCTTTTGTGTATATTTTTTATAAGAGTCTTATTTAGCAAACTATTGATCATTTGCTAGTTGTTATGTTTCTCTGTGCTCTTTCTATTGAGAGACTAACCGCTTCACGTATGATTTCTAGTACTTTATCATGACGCCGCGAGTATTGAACACTACCTAAGAGTACCCTACACATCACCAGCATATGTTTTGCTGTTACTACTGCCACCTTACAGATGTAGCAAGATTTACCGGTAGCTTTACCCCATCTTACCAAATTACTTTGATCTGGAAGCGCCAGTTGGATCGCATTTAGATAAATCATCAGTCGTGAATTAGTATGCGCTAATTTAAAGCTAAAAGGATTTTGACTTGACTTTGACTAACCCTACACAACTCGATTGTATTCCTATCATAAATCGTTTATGGAATTGAAGTCTTGACTCGAGTTCTGAGGAACTTTTGTTTGTTGGAAGTGATTATTTTTCAACAATTCGACGAATAAAACTCGAACACACAACAATATCCTTTACGTGAAAGTAATTTACACCAGCCCGTTACGCTCTATATTGGGGTATATAGCGTATAGTTAAATATATTTTAACTGTACGTATAAAATCCACGTTTGACATTATATGGCTTTTCTAAGGAGTGCCTTTGAGAATGCTCTTCAATGCCATACTCTCTATGTAGTATAAATTCGTCGCAGGTGTATTTCACCTCTAACTAATAAGGCTTGAAGAGTCACTTGCTCGAAGCTTTTAAAATGAATTACGCCATCTTGACATAGCTTCATTCGGCATACCTATAACATGGTGGGCAGAAAGCCTCCGACCCCCTCTTTCCAGTGTTATTACCAGAGCGAGGAAATGAATATAATTCATGTGCGGCTGTATGATAATATATATATATATATATATATATATATATATATATATATATATATATATATATATATATATATATATATATATATATATATATATATTTTTTTTTTTTTTTTTTTTCATAATAACTTAAATCTTTTCTTAAAGACATATAAACAACAAGTTGTTGATCAACAATTATCATTTTAAAATATATTTCAAGTGTAACATTATATATGTACCTCATATATGGTCACTTTAATATTTAAAAAAAGGTAAGAAAATATAATAAAGCAAATAACGTTTTACAGTCAAGTCGTAACAAAATCGATCACCGACCACCAATAGGTACGACTTGTCGCTGGTTGAACTTTAGAGAT
Organism: Dione juno; assembly: GCA_037127375.1. Classification (NCBI taxonomy): domain Eukaryota; kingdom Metazoa; phylum Arthropoda; class Insecta; order Lepidoptera; family Nymphalidae; genus Dione; species Dione juno. Next base: position 2,443,401 of record JAXRJS010000014.1, read on the forward strand.
ACTTAACAAGAAGTTATTACGCTTAAGAAACGTACGTATTCAAGATTAAATATTTAATTAAATTTGATTCAATAGTAATTACTTAATTGTACTTTATTTTATTCTTATCTTATTCTTAGAATATGATATATCTGACACGTAACTAACGAAATGTCACTAATTCAGAAGGAAAGTGAATGTAATGTTTAGACACTAGGTTACGGTTAAAAATTTATTTTCCATTGCAAACAAAAACCATTTACATGGAAACAATGTGTCATAAAAGTAATAACATATGTGTCGAGCGTACATTTGTTAATTGACTCGTTTAATGTATTTATTTTATATTTTATTTTTATACCTTTCTTTAGGGCAAGTAGATTTCAAAAATATATTCGAATGGTTTCATTTTAAACTAGAGACCCGCCCTTGGCTTCACCCGCTTGAACTACATTATCATTTATTTATAAGAAAAGTGAATTGTGTTCGTGTACCATAAATCATTACCCATATGTATTTCTGATATATAAGTTATATTACTGCAAAATTTCATCAAAATCCTTTCAGTAGTTGTTTCGTGAACGCGGAACAAATATCCATCCTCACAAACTTTTACATATTTGTAGGATCCTCCTCATCCTCTAGATGTATTAAATAGTACAAAGACTTATGTAGATGGTAAATTATTATAAAATCATGAACGGTAAACAGTTTTTTTTCAATCTGTGACCTGGTTTTAGTTAATGCACTCTCCTTAGATACACTAGGTCCTTCCTGTCCGTGCTAAAGGCGGGAGAAAGCGTGAAAATGAAAAAAATATAATAATTAAATTTGTGTATATCTGTCTGTTTATTTAAATAAACACTTGAATAGCTTGCCATTTTATCTAAATTGAAACACTTCTTTCAATTACACTTTAGTAGGCATTATCGTGGGTATATTATACCGTTATCTGTAGAAGATATCACGAATTTGAATCTGCACGTAAATAAAAAATGTAGGTATGTTTTGAATTTTTTCAGTGTATTAGTTTCAGGGAAGGTTCTAGATCCAATTTTTGATTTGATTCTTGATCTCTTTTTGACATCTTTTTGGAGCCGTTGTGGCGCAGCGGCATAGCGTCTGACTGTAAATACGATGATTGTGGGTTCGATTCCCATTCGGAGAGAATGAATCAATTTCATTTTGCTCGCTCTGGTAACAAAGTAAGATGCGGGATTGAATTCTCCCACTCAACACGCAATGTATGAAAAGGCGGATAACAGAGGACGGAGTGCTTTAACACCAGGCTCTCCCACTGCCTAACCTTCTCTATGCGGGAAACAGCGTGAAGCTACAATCTGTATATTTGATCGTCATAGAATTATATTTTTATTTATGTTATTTAACCAACACTGGCTGCGTTTTGATTGATTAAAAGTGAAATAAAAAAAAATTAAATAAGCTTTTTGTCAATGTTAATATTATTACATATACCTAATTACTTTAAAAAACAATTTCAAATATCTGCCAACTAAAAAGGTAAACTAATTAATTAACAATATAATTTATTTATTTAGTATCTACATATGACGTGCCGCAAACCATCAACCCTTCCCCCTTCCAGAATTGTTCCAAGTTTGATATTTAATCTCAATTTAAAATTAATTTGCGAGAAATTTGTGTAGATCATTAGCAGCTTGTTTATTCGCAAAAGTATGTGCGAAAACCATACTAAAATATGAAAAACGAAATATAGCATAAGTGAAAATTTCTTCATATCGCCCATAATTAAATAGGCCTTGTACTTGGTCCTCTCTATATTAACAATCTAGTGTTAGTTTTTATCGCTAATTCGCGAACTGCCTTGACGATACAAAAGGTATGTCAATTCATATATTAAAGATGTATTAAATATACAAGTAAATTTATACTCTATCTTAAAGAGTTATGGTTCAAAATGTATTGATTCAATGGTATTTGTTGACTAAATCAAAATTGAGAGTTAAGCAGTCTCCACACGTATCATGTTTGTACGTGTATCGCATATTTATGATATGATTATATGGATTTTTTTGCTATCACGGTAATAAAAGTGTGGTGTCTGATGCGCACTTAATATCGTCTTAGGTTTAGATAAGCTTCGTAGATTTAATAGTATGGAGATACTACAAAATATTCCTTACATAAGAATATCTTAGAATATAAAATAAATGAAAAATGCATACATATATGAATATTATGTCTTAATTTTAAAAGTAATGTAAATAAAGGAAAGTAAGTAATTAAAGCTTTTAATTACAAACGCGATGGTTGAGGGCTTGAACTCATTCAGGAGAAATATTTTACTTTAGCGAGACAATGCGCAGCGTTGAGTTCCGTCGCTCAACACGGGTTATATCGAATTCCAGCACAAGGTGGAGAAACAAGTGTATGGTACATACTGGTTCTCTGGCTTATACTATTATATGCCAGATAAAGGGTGTAACTAAAAAAATCTAATATAAATTTATTGGAATTTTTATAGGTTCAGGTGTTGCTTTCAATGGGGTAGACAAAGAGATTCTTTTGTTAAAACTTCGTTCTCCAATATGGAGATATATAATATATGCAAGACTAAATGATATTCTTTGCATATTAGCTATGTAATTTTATAATAAACTAAATTATGAAAGAATTTAAACTAAATCGTGTGCATACACCTTGCAAGTAAGTACGTTCATATCAGTTTCTATCTCGATGGTGCTTGAAAATGAGATAGAGGCATTTTAGTAAATGTCATCTGATTATCACAGTCCATACAGAATACAATTATGGATTTTCATACAAAAAAAATTAGCCTTTGAAGGTAAATCGTTAACGTTTTACACTATTGCTTTCTCTCTATTGTCGGCGGCAAGCCAGAATTTCAGTGTTGGGAGGCCATTTTTCATAATGAAAATACACACTAATATCGATTTTATATGCTTCAATTCTTTTATATGATCAAAAACAATATAGCAACTGATACTTGTGTTCAATATTCTATTATTACAAGTAGTATTTACTAATTTGAATAATTAAACAATATTTCAATAGTAATTTTTTTTAAATAATAAAATTATTTAATGTATATTGATTTGCGCCCATTTATGTATATAATAGGTATATTGTATATTATGAAAATACTATTTAACAATTATATTTCAATACTATATATAATTAATGAAAATTTCCTTATAAATAATATTATATAGTGTTTGGCGTATGTAGTACACATTTGATAAGTATAATATTTTAGACGTACATACCTAGTCGTATCTGTAGCTGGAGAGATCCGATTATTATTTTATTATTATTATTTTTCTATTCGATTTTACCTGCGTCTTACCCATGAGGCGTTCCATGGGCCATGGAGTCTAATTTCTAGCTAAGAGTTGTTTATGATATATTCTAAGTGCCCGAGCTTACGCAGGTACTAGGTTAAATGGAAATGATTAACGTGATGTAATATAGGCTTTCGATAAATGACTATCCTACTACTATAAAAATATTTTTTCCACTCCAAACAGTATTTCCTAAAAAATACAGAATCTAAGATAAATCTTTGTTTAATAAGTGTATATTTATTTATAATAAAAATTGTATTAGGATATGTATTATAAATTTATAGAAACAAAATAATAATTGTATGCGAATTCATATTGTTGCAATTATACCTTTATTGCAGATTAGATTTTTACAAGCTTGGCCAGTTTTTACAAGCTTGTTTGGCTTCAAAAACAAAACTCAATTTTGAGACCAATTTCCAAGCTTGCCTCGCAGATTTTTAAATTTCGCTGTGAAGTTGACTTTTTTTTGCCAAAGTTAAAATCAATTTCGCCGTTCAAAGTGAGGAAATGAACGAAAGTAAAAATGTTCATCGAAGATTTTTATTAGGTTGCATATTTCTTGAGAAAGATATTTTAAAAATGTTTTAGAAGAAGATTCTTTAACGTCGAGTAGAGCGATATGAAATAACTACAAATGAGTACAAGTGGTAATAAAATTATTTTAATAAAATATAATATTATAACATTAATACCAGAGTCATTACTCTGAAATTAGTTGAGAAAAAGGTTTTGTGCTGGTAATTTTTTATATATTTGTTTTTATTTTTACTGTTTTCCCAAAAATAAGAAATATCTACACCCGCTCTAGAGTGGTGGAACACAGCCCTGTTTTTAAGGTGTTGAGCGAGGAAATAAAATCTCCGTGGAAATATTCTGTTATTTATCAAATTCCTGAAGACTAAAGAAATTTAAATCTATTAGTATTATTATACTACGAGTATAGTACCTATTTAAGTAAAATGTAAATTAATACTAAAAGGCAGTATTGCTGCTTTATTGACATTGCCTATTCTCCGATGCTAATGAAATTATGAAGCTAGGTGTTATAAAGGTCTTCCTTCTTAAGAATTTATCGAAGAAGGCATGTAAAGACACAAGGAATGTTTTAACTTACTTTTTACCTTAAAGAAATATGTTTAACATAGTATCCCTGCTTCACTCTGTATTCCATATATGGGGCACCCAGCAGGGTAGGCAGTAGGAGCCTAGTGTTAAGATCTTCAACTATTCTCTTTCAATCTTTCTAGACATCGCATGTTGAGTTCGTTATTGTGCCCAGCAATGGTCCTACTCGATAACTACTTTTTCGTACTACATTCAGCAAATAAATTATTCCAACAATCGTTGTTTAAGCTTTCAGGTTACCGAGCTGACATCGTGAATCATAATTTATATTCTGTATCTAGTACATTTCTCTACAATGAATTATGTAATAAAGCACGCAAAGTATGACGCTATTGGAAAACGGTATAGTACATTATTGTTTCAATGGATTTTGTATCCGTATCACAGAATCCAATTCGCCTTTTGATGCTTCAATTCATCCTTTCGGACATCAAGTTCGCCGTTTTGTACATCAAATTCATCTTTTAATACTTTAAATTCTCAAGATGCACAGATAGTAGTAACTTTTCACACAATAAGTTTTATACTATATTGTTTATTTCATAGTATTTACAATAATACAAAATTGTTTTGTTCAATTATAATATGAACGAATAAAATTTTATATATTCATGTTTTCCTGTAGTAATTAAATGATTCATTATTTCGCCACGTTTCCTACTATTATCTGGGCTAAATTCCCATGGATTTACCGCGTTTTGTGTAATCTAAAAAAGTATTATAAAGCTGAAGTATTTGTTTGGTTGACCGCACTAATCTCGGGAAATTTTGTTTTAATAAAATTTTATAATACTACTACAAATAATTGTATTGATTAAAGTCTGTTTATCGCAAAAGGGCTAATCGTTTTGATATAAATAAACTGTAAATTCGGTCAGAGTTGCCTCGAATTTTTAGAATGTGTCATTCGTCATACACAATTTTTAGTTATGTCCTTTTGGCTACGGGGGCGAAACTGAAAGTGAAAACTACATACATACATAGATTCACTCTTTATCCCTAGCGGGGTAACCAGACAGAAGTGAGCGCCAAACGCTGCGGCTCCTGCATAACTTGTTTGTCTCGTCCACAGTCGTTTACCTCTTACTTACCCTCAGGGGTGTCTGATGGTACTCACTATAACTTTTTTATCTTTTTTACCATTCTTTTATCACTCATCGTGTCAACGTGTCCAAACCTGAACACGTTCTTCTTCTTTCTTACTGTGAAATCCTTGCTGGTATCTAACATTCTGTGAATTTGATTAGATAAGCTAACTCAGCATATCCTCTATATAACAGCATCAACACCAGAACTGTATTGGGTACGGCCTAATGTACAGCTACACTGACATAGTCTCAACAATGCAGTAATTCTGTTTTTTTCTTCTTAATTCTGTTACTGTGATCTAGTTCGTATCATCCATCTCTATTCAAAATCCTTTCCAGGTATTCTACTACATTCACTTGTACTAATATTTCTCCATTCACAAAAATCCTGCGTTCCGGCCCTTCTTCATCTCTTTCAAGTACCAGAACCTTTGTCTTACTTGCATTCAGGCTTAAACCATTATTTTCGTACCCATCATTGAGTGTAGTGACCAATGCCCGCAACTCACATTCTAATGATGCAATAAGCACACCCATTTTCACTACCATTTCGCTTTGTTTCACTCCTTGGATACAGCTTGGGTAAAAAATCAAAACACATAAGTTATTCCATTTGTCCTTTTCATAAAGGACAAATAGATTAATTTAAAACTTAAAAGTGACACGTTTCTTTATCTGGTTAGATAGAATTTAACAATTCGATATTTAATAAAGAAAAAAGTTTCCGTGTAAAGAACTTCTTAACAACGACAAAAACAAGTCAACTTTTCAACTCTATGTCGTCGTCGTATAGTACATAATATATTTATTGCAATATAGTTACTATTTATTTTAATACAATTCTAATCTAACAAAAGTTCAAAATATGTCGAGTACGTACACGAAAAGTATTTCATAAATTATAGAATAAACTGTTAGGGTAACTATACGATATACTATTAATTACAGACAAATTAAATTAAAACATATTCTTATCGGGTTATCTAAGCAAATATTTATATATATATATATATATATATATATATATATATATATATATATATATATATACTATATATATATATATATATTATATATATATATATATATATATATATATAATATATATATATATATATATATATATATATATTGAAAAAGTCTTTAACAGTACTTCACTCCCTTAATTAACATGTAAACTTTTCTTTATTAAACCAAAAGTTTTAAGTAAGTTAAATTTTGCGTAGGATTTTCAACAGTATTATAATTAAGGAATGAAACCAAAGCCGAAGTAACCAAGAGCCGACTCATGAACAGAAAACAATAAATAACGAGACTGTATAAGATTGTGAGAGTATTAAAGTAATAATATGCTTGCTACATATGTAAATATATTTATTTATTAGAAAAAATAAAAAAAATAACAAAGTAGATTTCTCGGCTTGTTATTATAACCTTAATAACAATTTATGGTTAATCACGGTCAAAGTGGTCAGAACTTTCTTGATCATCTAGTACGCAATCTGCGAAAATAAATACACACGTTATCATAGCTTTGCTTTGCATTCTCCAATATGGATTGTCGATGTCGATTTACCCACGTAAAGCGCAAAAGTCCAAAGTTTGGACCTATTGAGTCTCTATGGAATCTACCATGCAGTTCTTTGCTCTTCCACACAGGATCGGAAGTTCACTTTCCCAAGGAATGGGGAACGAGGTCCTTGTCAATTGCTACAACATGCTCAGCATATCCTCGTCAATTTTGATAAACGAATCCTTTAAGATTGCTTACCTATACCATGGTAATTGGTGGTACACATGGTATTGACATTCAAGAAACCCAATCGTATTATAAATACAAATGTTATTAACTCCATACATGATATTACATCCTCTAAATGTTCCTAAGTAATGCTCTTTGTGTATTAGTATTTTTTGTTACGTGTTCTTATTTCGTTTCCTTTAAAAAAAATATAACAAAGCCAACCCCTTTGATGTTATTAAAAGCAAGTCATTAATTTAAATTTTCATAATCTGTTGTCAAACTTATGCTAAGTTTATATTTTCTTGGTGGAAACTTGAAAGTTTCCTTTCAAGCAGATACTTTTTGCATCACAAGAGCCGAGCGTCTCCGTGGAAGTTGGATTTTTTGTTGGTGATTTTGTAATTAATTACCAGTCTTATTATATAACAAAGTTAGATATAAGAGATAGTTGATATCTTTAAAAAAAATTAAAATGAAACTGGGTTACATTGATATCATAGTCGAAGACAAACAATTTTATTCAAAATAAGAAGATACGATTTTGAACGTAAAAAATATATCCACCGGTTCACTATAATTTATGCCTCAGACCCGAGTATTATTCGGTATCGGGTATTATTCGTTAATATTTATATATACCGTATATATAAATATTAACGAATAATACCCTATATTTATATATACCGTAAATATATTTTCATTTTGATATTATTACATTTTATTTAGCCCTTAAAAGTATTTGTTTTGAAACTAGTCCGTCAACCTGTCCCTCAGTTAAATAATAAATTAAAATATTTAAAATATGCCCAACAGGCATTAGTTTTTTTTAATATGAAAATAAATATTGATGAAATTAAAATAAAATGAATAAAGTTTCTAGCTATAATAAACTCATTGCTCCCCTACATGTAAATTCCAAATATGTCAATGTTCAAACCATATCGATATCGTAGCTGAAAGATTATAAGAAGTCATACTAAATCACTGAGGGCGTCATCTCTCATCTATTATCGTCGGCCTTGTTCTTGCTACGATAAATTTTATCTTGATAGACTTTTCCGTTTGAGGTATTATATTCCATTTGTTTTATCAAGGTGTATTTTCTTTGTTTTATTGTAATATTCAATTTGAATATGGTTTTAATTAGATATATATATATACATTCCCGATTCCCGATTAGTAAAAATGAATTAATTTCATTTTTTGGCAACAGCCAGAGCGAAGCATTGGGCCAAGGCGTGTCGTTGAGTTCCGCCACTCAACACGCAATGCCTCAAAAGGCAGAAATGAAAATGGGCACCAGAGTGGGCACAATTCGGCAGTATTCGGTGTAATACAATAGTGTACGGTTGTAGTAACCTGATCGCAGATTGCACAACAGTCTTAAACATATATATATATATATATATATATATATATATATATATATATATATATATATATATATATATATAACATTAAGTTCTCTCTGCCTACCTTGCTAGATGCGTGAAGCAAAAAAAAAGAAGTATAATTTATATGCGCGCTTGCGTGAAACTTGTATGAAAGCTGTACGAGATAAAGCGATCGATATCAGACTTTCGTAAACTACGCAATTGTCTACAATAATCGGCTTAAGTGGGAATGAATATTTTATTATAATTTAAATAAATATTAACTATAAAATTGTATAAAGTTAAAACTTGTAAATGTACTAAATAATATTTTACGTCTATACTACCAAGTAATTTTAACTTTAAACTTCAATCTAAATGTCGTACTAAGCGTTTTTCAGAAGGTACATTTTTTAAAAATATTTCTATGCTGGAATAATATATACATATATAATTTTGTTGTTATTATATGTATGTATGTACATAATTACAGGACACAGCAAGAACTTAACTAAATATAATATAACATGTAGTCTTTTAAATTTAGTACTGCACTGTTGGGTGACGAGAACCAACAACTAAACTAACACTCGAACTTACCAGATCGGGGAAACAAAAACATTTTAAATATAAACAATTTTTTTTATTGGGTGTCCATCTCATAGTTATCGTGATCGCTAATCTCTTTAATTTACTTAAAAACGCATTTGCTACTATATTAATGCAGGCGCTTGTTTGTAAAAGAAACTGATGTCTTTAAAAAAGGAATGCTATCATCATTAGCCTGTCTTCATAGACTTCTCCAATGGCACAAAACTCAATGTTGAAATCTGTTCTGTCAACCGTCGCCAGTCGATTCAGCAGTATTTCGTAATCGTTGTCGTAGCTAGAGGTGTGCTACACAACGCTATAAAAAGATTATATATTTATTACATTATTTCAAACCGTGAGATTTGGAAGTTCCTTCTACGAGCCCTATGTCTCTGTTGAGAAAAATGGGGCCGTATTATCATCATCAATATTATACTAAAGTATATAAAGCGATATTTAAAGTTAACCTTATATTTCCAAGCTAAAGTTCATTCTATAGTACATTTTTAATAACTCACGTTTCATATGGAGACCTTTAAAAATACGAGTACGATGAAATTTTGTTAAATCTTTTATTTTATTTTCCATTTATTTAGAACATAAGATAACATACTTAATTTGATTGAAAAGGATTACATTATAACGTCACATGTAATATACCTACTGTTGACATTTCCGTCTTTACCATACTTTACTTGGGGACCGTACCCAAGTCCACAGGGGGGCCCAAATGGCTTGTAAACAACTAAATTGTATACTAATTTTATACTTACTTCTCTCCAACTGGGCCCCAAATTCATGGGTACCCAAGGGGCCTGACGTTTCCTAATATATGTTTGATGTTTTGTAAGGTAGCTTAAACGGACCAAAACAAGAGTCGTAAATTGTGAGTACAGCTAGCTGAGGTTAAAGATATTCGCAATATGGGATATGATATGCCTCATCCGTGTTAATTTGAATTTTTCGTTTCTAAAATTGATTTCACTATGTTGTGAACTAGCTTTTCTTAATTTTGTTATTTTTTACAAGCTTTGAACCAAATTCCAAAGTATTTATTAAAGAACCGGGACACCCCAATAAATAAATAAAAAGTCGTATACACATCCTATCCATTCTTTATTTTACTATAGTATTAAGATATCTCCTCGCACTAAAAATATATGTTAAAACAAAATGTATCATAAGTATACATTATTATTCCATCACGTCACAAGATAAGTCTATTCAAGTTTATATGCAAGAGAGGATTCAATCTCCCTCTCGGTGACTCTCATAATACTTACTTGACATTACATTTCACGGATTTCTGGCATTAAGGGCTTATTTTATTTTATTTGAATTTGGAAAATCAAAATGCATTCATCATTTTTATATGCATATATTTGACCTTGCAACATTCCTAATATAGAGATAAACTAGAGGTTAAGGCACTTCGTTTTCAATATATTGCTTGCTGAGTGGCGGAACTCAACGCCGCGCTTTGTATTATTACCAGATCGAAGAAATGAAAATAATTCGTTCCCCATATCGGGAATCGAACCAACAATATATACGCCTATAATCAGTCTCATATCCAAATCAGTTATTTACAAATTTAATTCACATTCAATGGATTTTTATAATAATATCGAAATTATTTTCTTTAATTCTTAAGTATTAAAATTTAAAATTGATAAAAAATGTTAATAATCTCTATGAAGAAGTTAAAAATGTATGCATGCAAATATTTAAAATTTAGGACATGCTATTTAGGTACATTATTATTTGCTAATTAATTCAAGCTTCTAGCTAATAATAAACCATCATAATATATTAGTAAATATTGGAAACGTTTAATTATAATATTTCAACGTAGCGGGATTCGAACCAGCGACACTTTGAATTTGTCCAAACACTTAACCCAATTAAAAAAAGCATTCTTATCGAGTAACGTCGAAATTCTTATACTATTCTTAAAAATATATAGCACAATCCCGTTTTTTTTTTCAGGAAATCCTCTCTTAGTTGTCCCCAAAATTCCCCCGCGGACACAAATGCCAAATTTCAGGTTTCTATGCTGCATAATTTCGGCTGTGCATTGTCTGTCAGTTAATCAGTAACAGAAGGGTTTTGTATATATAGATTGCATGATGATCGATGGAATAGCTTAGGCGTAAAAGCGTAACAAACAAATAAACCCACTTTTCGCAATTATAATATTAAGGATGTCAATAAAGGCATGTGCTCTTGAACGATTATTTATAGACATATTATTATTTTCGTTAAATATTGGTAGAAATTTTGGGATGCACAGAAATAATACGACTGTCAAATAAAATACACATCAAAGGTGATAAATTAATTTATTTTTGGGCTACGTTGAAAGATTTGTGTGATTCAAGATTTTCAATCACTTAGTGTTTAAATATTGAAAATGGTGCTGGAATTATTAATATGAACGTTTGTATACTTATATGCTTTTTATTTATAGATATAAAAATGATTCTTCTTCTTAGTCGGTCGGCTTCTGAAGGTCGTCGTCGTTTTTATATGGCTTAGTGGCAGAGCTGACCATCTGCTTCCATGCTTCCACCTTAATATATAAAAATTATTAAATAGACTCAAATAAAATTAGAGACAGCTATAGCTTTTCTGTTAAAAAAATATAATAAGCATTATCACGTTAAATTATATCGTGAGGCCATCATAGCTCAGTGGGACAGTGAAGCTAAAAAAATATATTTAAACCTAAGTGGAATGTTCACATATGTAAGCAGGGTATAGAGAACCTAGCGTCAAGAATCTCCGTTTGCGTTCAGAGTGGCTGAAATATTTTTTTTCTCCGAACCGGGTATCGAACCGACAGCCATTGTCAATAGTCAGATGTTATGCCAATGCACTACGATATCTTCGACTATATCTATATGTAAAATATTTCCCACTTAAAAAAAAGCTTTGAGTTATTTGAACTAATACAGTCCATTTACATTATATTTATAAAAGTAAAAGATTATAGCCTTGTTTTTGATTATTTTTCTAACTATAAACGATATAACAAATAGCAGCGATCCACTCTATACATTGCCACTTTCAAACCCCATTGATCGTAAATGGCACCATCAACTTTATGTATTACATTATATATATGGGTTTCAATGAAAAACATAATATGTATATAACTAAATAGCTTCATGCTGCATCCCGCATATAGCAGTGTAGACAAAGGAAAACTAGTGTAAGGACAATTCGTTCCGCACATTTCAATTTCACTGTTCAATTCTTAGACATTGCGTGTTGAATGGCGGAACTCAACGCCGCGATTTGTCTCTTTACCAGAGGATATTAAATAATTGATTTCCCTAAGTGGGAATCGAACCCATAACTGTCGCGGTTACAGCCAGATCTCTATGTATGTAATTTACTTATATTAAAATATCCTTAATGCACAATTTTCTAAACTACGCGGTTAGTTCTCCGTTAGTTCATGAAAAGGTGAAAATAAACAAACTTTAACAAGTCAAGTTGTATGAAAAGCCAAAAGTAAAATAGCATCGTAATATGAAGTTCATATATTTGAAATGAAATTTTCAATAACTTAAACTTAAGTTGTTATATAAATTTATTAGAAGTTTCTCAACGATGTTGAATTCTAATATTGAAAAATAATTTCATTCAAAAGTTTTGGCATTTTTGACATAAATCTATCTTCTATGTTATATAGTTGACGAGTTTGTTTGGTTGACGGCGCAAAACTCTAGAACCAGCGACCTCAACGTCTCGGATTTGACGCAAGTAAAACAATATACAGTGTCAGCTCCATGTTAAAACTAAAGTAACTGTTTATTATATGGCATTATAGAATTATTTGTAAAATAGAGAACAAGAGAGAAAACCATGGAATCAGGTACTTTATTTTCATTTTCGCTCTGGTAAGAAGACAGCGCGGCGTTGAGTTCCGCCACTCAACACGCGGAAAGTGGTTACTGGAGTGTCTTAACACCAGATTCTTTGAGCCTACAGTTCCCACTGCCTTCCCTTCTATATGCGGTATACAGCGGGAAGCTTTTAAGAAGCTGCTGACAAGATCATTCTAATTTCACGCAGGCTTTAATATAGGTAGAGCTTTATATTATTGTAATAATAAAATTGTAATTTTATATTGAAAAGAGCAACTGTTTCTTGCCGGCTCTTCTCAGCGGAATAGCATTGTGAACTGGTGGTACTGACATGTTCAATTGAATTCGAAAGTGCTTGCAAAGTCTATTTGAATAAAGAATATTTTGAATTTGAATTTATAAAATATTGCGTATAGTTTTATAATTTATTAAAAAAAATTATATTAATTATCTTTATATAAAAAAAGTCTATATGATAACTTACAGATAACATATATAATATATAACACGTAAAAAAATTATTTTTAGCTTTACGTTGTATAATTGTAGGCAGAGGGAACCTTCTGCTCACTCTCTGTTCTCCGCTTTAATGAACTACCCTCGAGTGTAAATACAACCCACTACCGCCGCGTATACAGTCAACTATAAAGTGACAAAAAATTAAAGAACATAACAACTGCAGTTTTATTATTAAAGTATTATTGCTTACTTAATAATTACGTGTATACAAGAGTATACAATTTGATTACAATATGCCAATATATTGAAAACAAGCTTACCAATATAAAATGGAGGGATTTTGAAAATATTTCTGTGTAATGTTTGTTGTCTTTTCTTTTATTTATTCAGTTATTTCACACCACAGAAATACAGCATTCGCGTATTATTTTAATTTAATATTATCTTGTGAGCTTTTAAATATATATCTAAGATATACTCAGCTTTTAATTAAATATATAAATAGTCATCATGCGTCTTAATATATAAAATGTCTATTAAGACGCATGTGGGAAGACTAGAAGAGCCTCCCCATAATGGGTATTAGTAGGTAGATAACCTTTATTAAAGTCATTTCTAAGTTATCCTTTTTATTATTAAACAAGCAAAATATTTACTTTATATTTAACAAATTAAAATGAAAATCTAAAATTACAAACACTCATACCAACTCTATAGGTAATCAATATCGAATGCGAATTTGAAATTAATAAAAGAATATATATATATATATATATATATATATATATATATATATATATATATATATATATATATATATATATATATATATATATATATATATATATATATATATATATATATATTTACATACATACTCTACATAAAAAAAGATACAAAAACCAAAGTTACCTGTTTACACTGTACAATGAATCATTTACATTGCTATGTTTATTTGTAAACAGAATATGCTTTATAGTATAGTGGGTGGTATTTTACGACTGACTGACCAATTTAGCAATGTATTTTTTACTACTAACTATTTGTACATACTGTTGTTGCGATTTACGCAAGTTGTACAATTACTGACCTGGAAATTTATTACGTCTATCAAATGTTTAATTAAATGCTCTGTATTAGCCACTATTCAAATTGTAATTTTGTCTTGTCTTTGCAATTCTCAGCCGCAATATTTTTTTATCTATCTTTACTTATATATGTATAAATATATTTAAGAACTATCAACCTATTCGCGGCTTCGCTCGCTTAATCGATGTTTTCGGATTTACACTAATCTATATCTATAATAAAACGATAGAAAAGTCAATTCTGTACATTAAATATTTAAAAAAAAGATTGATTGGGTCGGTTAATATATCGATAATAGAAGCTATAAATCCACTCGGCAGAATTTTTGTCTGTCTGTCTGTCTTTCTGTCTCTCTGTCTGTATATTTGGCCTCCAATGACGCAAAAACTACTAGACAGAAATGAATGAATTTTTGTATAGTAATAGCTTACAGTCCCGACCCGCATAAATTTTAGTTTATATCCCGGTATTCCCCGGTATACTGTTATACTGTTCCCGGTATACTGTTCCGGAAAATAAATAAAAAAGTAAGAAAATTATTTAAATTACTGAAAAGAAGTGATTTAGATTAGGCATGCTAACTGTTCTTAGCCTTAAACAATATATATAGAATATTTTTTATTCTGATGTGCAATGTAAACATCGAACGTAAAATACAAACAGAGACGGTTAAATTACCTCGATTACTTGCAAATAAAGGTAGTTTTATTCCATTCTCACTTACTAACCGTGGCAAATGGTAAAGATTTTTTAATTTAAAATTTAGAATATAAAAACATTTGAAAATTAAATTAAAGTTAAAATAAAATTTTAAATTAAATGAATTTAAAATTAAATTAAATTTAAAATTAAATATGACGCTATAATATCTTAAAACTTAAATCAACATATAGAATTGTTCCTGGAGTTCAATGAGGTTTCCGAAAAAAAAACATAGACATATTTTAATTACGTCGACGCAAGTGAAGCAAGAATTATATAATAAATTTTGTCGAATAAATTACTTTTTGTAATATGAGCATTAATTAAGTTCAATTAACATTTTTAAGTTTAATATTAAATTTTCTTTTAAACATTGACAATGTTAAAAACAGAATATATTAGTAGTACATTTGTCCGGACTAGAATAAAGAACGCCAAAGAAGGGCGGTGAATTTAAAAATAAAAATACCGATCAAGTGCAAGTAGTACTCGCACACCACCTATTTCAAGATTATAGATATTCCGATGAGGAAAACACTTCCTATAGAAATTGACAAACTTAAATTTGCAGTCGTATCCGCTCACTTTGTATGAAATTAACTACAAATATAAGTTTCCAATGGTTTTATCCTGGGATATATCTATAAATTTAAATTTTTGGTATTTTTCCTTTGGTTGTACTATAAGCTCTAACTTATTGCCAAATTTCATTCCTCTAAGATGACGGGAAGATTTCATCACGCGACGATTTTCATACAAAATGCAAAAAAAATGGGCATAAACGTTCATATCTTTTGATTGCGTTAACTTAGAAGCTTGATATTTACTGTGCCTCAGGAAGTTATCGATTTGGATATTTGATATCAATTTCAGCTTGATTCTTTCTCGTAATTTGGAGAAAATGGTCTTGACAGACAGACAGACAGACGGTCAACCGAGTGAACCTATAAGGGTTCCGTTTTTTTCTTTTGAAGTACGGAAATATACGGGTACATTGATTTTTAATAATAGATTAGAGTAATTCGAAAAAGACGACGTGAAAATCGCAGAATTGCATTGTATGTAGGTATAAAATTTTAAAACGAACGCGATCTAGCTAACTTTAGCGGGCGAAGCCGCGAGCGGGTCTCTAGTATATAATATGCAGGTATATTTTTTTTTCCTTTCAAATCACCCCACAGCCTCTTTTATACTTAATTTCTGTTTCATAAAAAACAGTTCTGCTGTGACATTAGCCCGGAAAAACGGAATGACAGACACATACAGACACTCCAATTTTTAGTTATACAATTCAATTTAGTTATAGTCACGAAAGATCGAAAAAAAACGCATAGACCAAACTGATGAATGAGTTTGACCTCAACTGGCACGCTCGGAACACCATATCTAAAGAGAAGAAGAAGAAGAAGAATAAGTTTGACATGTTGGTGCCTTGGGTATCGAACTAAGATTCCTATACTCAAAATTTGTATAATACTTTGAGAATATAATTAGTTTTTACTTAAACTTACTTCTCAACAAATTGACGTCACAGTTTGTTTTATAACTTAGATACATAGAATTGTTTACAATCATGTGAGACTGATGCTTATATACACATAAACTTACCGACCTTTGTCTTACAACTGTGCAAAATAATAAAAAAAGTCTTGGCCTACTTCATATAGATAATTTAGAATAGCTTTAACTATTTATTATGATATTCGAGATTTAGGTGTGAGAAACCGCGTGCTGCAGCTAGTATGTAATGAAATTGGTAACCCCATAGTCAGCGCAATAGGAATTAGGATGATTCTATAGAATATTGTTAGTATTAATAATTGAATAGCTTTCATAGAATATTTACATTTTTTTCCCATTAAGTACCTATATTAACGTCGAACTCTTTGTTTTCGCTCCATGATTCATAGTATGTATATACAATAGTTCTCGTTAATTAAATATCATCATGATTCACATTCCTGACACGACACGGTCAATCAACATTGTGACGTCTCAATAATGTCAAAAGTTGTTGTTTACCTATAACATGAGAAAAATGGATTATTAAAAACAGATTATTTTTCTTAAATATAATAAAATATATGATTGAGGCCATTATGGCGCAGTGGGACAGCGACTGTTAGTGTTAAGACGATATTACAGGTTCAGTGCCCATTCAAAAAGGAATCACTCACTCCTACTGTAGTACTGTACGAAACTAAGTGAAAACCGCATTAAAATCCGTAGCGTAGCTTAAAATGCATATAATACTTACACTAGACTTACATTTATACCTATGTACGTAAATATATTTATTAATAAAAGTAATAGGAAATATAAAAGCTTTATATATACTACGTGTATGACAGTTTCTGGCAATGAATCAGCTTATCTGTCCATTACTAGTATTCTATCTGAATGGCAAACGGAAAACTATGTAAAGGTAAGAGTAATGTACATATGTATGACAAGCAGTTCTAGCAGTGTGGTGCGCTTGGCCGTAAATGCGATGCCGAGACAAAGTGTGATGTTGAGCTCCGCCACATCTAGTGTCTATAAGCTCTCGCTTTTCCATAAGGCTAGTTTACGATAGTAATTACAAGTTTGAATTTTTAAATATTCTACATATTTATTTATTTATATTTTAATATTATTTCCCTATAAATCTATATGTTTCATCGGAAGGTAATAAACGGTGAACATACATAAATACACATGACAATGACGCCAAAGGAGCGCCAAATTTAATAAAGAAAACCCTCGGCTGTTTCCACTTTTGTTTTTCCTTTTCCCCTAATTTACATAACTCCCTTCTCCTGTAATCTTGAATATCTTAAATTTATTGACTCGATATATTCGTGTCAAACGAAACCGTTTGCGGATGTTGCCTTCATTTGAATGTCTTAAATGTAAGCAATTACAAATTTTGTATACAAAAAGGATTTTGCTATCGTGGCATAAGTGTTTGCTGACTGTCTTGTTTACAGTTTCACCTGGTGAAAAAATAAAAAAAATTTTCTATTCCTCTGGTATCAAGACCAAACGCAGCGTTGAGTTCCGCCACTTTACACACAATGTGTCAAAAGGCGATAAGCGGAGAAAAGAATGCCCTTACACTTAAGTTCCCTTTGCTTACTGTACTTTATACGGGATACAGCATGAAGCATAAAAAAATAAAAGATACGAAACGTTTTTTTTATATTTGGTGATGAGATGTGGGTTTTTTATTTTTTTTATCTCTAGCAAAAGACGAAGTAGGAATAAGGTTTTTAAGGTCTATAAAGACAATTGCTAAGTTAAGTTAAGTTAAGCGACGACGCACTTTGTCTTACTACACCGGAAAAAGTTTAATAATTTCTAAAAATTAGATTTGAACCCTTAATCACGTGATCAATCATACACTGTCTCATTAGAATGTATGTATGTGTTATGTATAGCTTTTTAACAAATCAACATGTATGTATATATCTCTAGTATGTATACGTTTGTAATCCAAATTGCCTGGATATAGCTCTTTACAATACCATTAGACGCATCAGAAGGTTCGATTGAACGTTTTAATTAAAAATTAACAGGGAATTTATTTTAACTTCCAAATAAGAACAGCTATTTTGAAAAATGTTAAAATTATATGTTATTATTTAGTTAAGATATTTTAAACCTTGAATATATTCAAGAATTAAGATTATAAAATGGCTTCACAACTTTTAAATGTGTAACTTTTTTTTTAATTATATGTTACGAAATCTGTCATTTGTTTGAAAGTAACGTATACTTGCTTCGTTCGCGCAATAAATTAAAAATAACTAAGATGTGTATATGACATTATCTAAGTGCCAAAGTAGCAAGTTTTAAAGATTGACAACACTTTAATTTCAAAATACCAGTAAGTACTAGAGATAGAGAAATAGTAGAGTGAGAAGAAGGTATATATATAGGCGTATTATTTAACATCATATAGCCTTAAATTGCTTTAGCCAAGTCGTTTACATTTAACCCGGTAACATGAATCTAATTATATAGGATGGTTGCTACGAACTAGGTTAAACCGTAATTTAAGTCGTGCCATATTTTATGAATTTTAAGTCCATTTCCATTTACGTATGAATTTAATATATAATATATAATACTTGCTTGAAATATTTTCAAAGGAAAACGATAACTACACACAAAAAAAAAATTATTTAGTTTAGTTCAGCAAAGCTTAGTTTAGTTTAGTCTGTCGTGGTGCAGAGGCACACTGCCTGCCTGTAATCGCGACAGTTTGTGGGTTTGAATCCCTCTCGGTGAGTATGAATTATTTCCATTTTCTTCGCTCTGGCAACAAGGCAAAACGCAGCGTTCAGCTCCGCGACTCAACACGCCATGCCTCGAATAGCGGAAGATGGGGAACGGAGTGTCTTAACACTAGGTTCCTTCAACCTATGGTGCCCTCTGCCTACCCTGCTATGTGCGGGATACAGCGTGAAGCTAACCAAACAAACAAGTAAAGAAATAAAGTATTTAACACATAGGTACTATAAAAGTACTCGTAGCTACAAAATAAACTTGAATATGCCATCACGAAATCTGTAGTACTCACTACTTCTTTCTAGTATTAGTAATACTTAACTACAGATTCAAATGATTTAAAATAGCAATAAATCTAAAACTAGTCAAAAAACTTTGCAAGGCCGTTAATGTAACGTTCATTTTACATAACGACGATCACTTTTCCGTTCCAGATCAACATTTTATTGCTAGTTGGTAGAATTTATTTTTTGTTTAATTACACTTTAAAATGAAAAGAGGTAGAGTTAACATGGATAATGATTTTGGTTGAACTTTAAAAGTAAGAAGTTTTGTGTATACTTTTACAAATAAAATACAATCCAATTATCAATTAGAATAAGTTTAAGTTTGAATAAGTTTTGCATGTGCTGTAGTACTCAGTACAACCATAATGTGAATTTAGAAACTTTTCAGAACGAAAACAAATAAATAAGCTTTTCTAACAACTTTTTCCCGCCTATAGAAGGGCTTTATTTTGTATGATAAGTGAAACTCAAGGCCGCGCTGTATCTTGTTACCAAAGTGCGAAAATGCTACATTGACTTAAGTGGGAATCGAACCCACAAGCGTCGCGTTTACAAAAGTAACTCTCATCTGATTGGAGAGCGGAGATCGGAGTGCTCTAGGTTCTCTTTGGCTACCCTGCTGCATGCGTGAAGTTGACAGAAGAATTACATAAATCACTTCCTATTTTCTTTGAACATTGTCTTAGTAATTAATTATATATAAATCGATATTACGTTTATAATAGACTCCGTGTATTTGATACGCATACACGAGACGCTCGTACGCTGTATTGTTATACCTCGAGTGAAATTTACTCGGCACGTGTCTGTGATTACACCCACTCATACACCCTCCAGCTTTAAATATTCCATTAATAACTATAGCAGGTGCGAAACGTAGTACCTATTAAGTATACATAAGTTATATATATATATATATATATATATATATATATATATATATATATATATATATATATATATATATATATATATATATATATATATATATATATATATATATATATTCTTTATTATGTAGTATGTAATAACTAGTAAAGGGATCAACGTACAGCTTAAACGGGTGAATCTAGAATCTTGATAATTTGCAAATAGGTTATTTGTATAGCGTAAGTGAGTTTAGTTAGTTATTTTAGTTAATCCACCTCTAAGTAATTCATTTGTGGTTATAAATTTGTATGAATAAAACGTAAATTTATATCTATATAAAAAAAACATTTTGAAGAAAACAATTTCAAATTTTAGCTCATAGAACAACATATCATCAGTCCACATCAGTTAAAAAATCATCAAGTAATAATTGAACTAAAATTGTAATGCCTTTTATTTGGTTTATTGTAATTTTATACACCAATGCGCCTTCCGCATTAAGCAGAGTAAGTGGAAAGAAATCATACTTTACTTTAAATAAAAAACTAACTACTAACTTCTTTAAGTAAAATGTGAAGACAACATTTTTTATACTATGTCGAAAATGGCAAAATACGTTTTTGTTTCTCCAATAGCTTGTGAGTGTATAATGGATCCTCGCATACAATGCTACATCGATATGAACTAGTGTTTCTGTTCGAGAATTCTCATTCGAAAAAAAAACTAGAAAGAGAGAAATGTAAAGTCAATATTGATGTTAAGAAAATAAAATCATTACAAGATAAAAAGTGTACGGGACTAGTATCGTTTGACAAAACAAACAACTTGTCGATCACCCCATTGGTAAGATTACGGAAAGGCGCTAATATCTATCCAACACTATAATTGAACAACAATGGAAATAAAATAACTTTTCAAACCTGCAACGAGACAACACTGATTATATATATATATACAAGCTTACTCTTGGATATATAATCAGTAGTAGTATAGTTCTCTTCTTCTTCTTATAACTCTTCTGTTAACTAATTAGCACTCCATGGATTGACAAAGTGCGAGTGCCAGGATCATCGTGTTGTATAGAGAGGAGGTAAGATAGTGCCTGGGACCTGCGACCCAGGTGTAGGCTTAAAGGGCCCCCTATAAACACGCATCAACCTTCACTTCCACTAACCGAGCTACTTATCCTAACCAAATTCGAAATTATTCTACAAGTACCACCTTCAGTGTTATGTTCTAGACGACATCGCTTAGCAAAGTATAGAGATTTCGCTGTTATACGTCACATATGCAAATCGCGTAGAACGCCTTTTAACGAATTAATTTAATTAAGTAAGATTTTTTTATTTATTTTTAGGGATATTTGTTTCCCATCTAACTTTTGATATATGTGAATAGATTATATAGGAACAAAGTCGAATTCTAGTTCTCGTAATCGTAAGCTAAGAAGAATCTCGAAATCGGCAGTAAATTATTTGAAGTTCTACTACAAAAACGCCATTTACTTGTATATAGCTGAAACTTCGTCAGACGAATTGAATTAACAAAAATTAATATATTCACAAAAAAAACGTAATAATTAAAATTTTCTATTTGTTTCATTTATCTATTATTATGGATTTGTTTATTACTAAGTGCAATTATGGCAATTAAAAATATGCCCTTTTAATCTCATTCATATTTTTCCTTTGAATGAATCAAAAGTTTGAACATAATATACAATTGAGTAAAAAAAAATAAATTTCTCCAGATCATCAGAAAAATACCTGAAATAGAACATAAACGTAACCATAAATCATAAACGAGACCTGGTCTCGTGCCCCGAGAAACAAGGAAGGTCAAGAAATCAGAAACATTAATTTAAACCAACATTTATATGCATTTATATCTTATTCCAAAATTCCATAAAAAATCTGTTTACCTGTTCCAGAGATTAGCCCGGTAAAACGAAAAGACAGATAGATAAAATTGAAAATTATGTTTGTTGTGTAAAGTGTAAAGAATAATCACTTGAAAATCTACAGTCAAAATTTTATTTTTATGTATGATTTGTATATGTAAAGTTAAGTACTTTGCTACAAGGCACTTTAAAAATATATTAATTACCTACACCTATATCGAAGCTTGAAGGTCTTTCAAATTACATTCAGAAAGCGAGCTAGCTAACTAGTAATTAATTATCGGTGTTCAAGCCAAATTAAATCGATACTCTCTAGACATTGCGTTAGTACTGTAATACGATGGCTATCGCTTTGATCTAGGCCCAAATTAAGGTTCCGAGACGAAGATTTCAGTGATCCATGAAGATTGAAAGTTAAAGCGTGTGCTCTTGTGATCTTTATCCATATCTACATTTACAATAAAAGGATAGAAAAGTCTATTCTGTGCATTAAAGATTAAAAAAAAAAACGATTGATTGGGTCGGTTAATATGTCGATAGTAGAAGCCAAAAATCTACTCAGCAGAATTCTTGTCTGTCTGTCTGTCTTTCTTTCTGTCTCTCTGTCTGTTTATTTGTCCTCCAATCACGCAAAACTACTGGACAGATATGAAAGAATTTTTGTATAGTAATAGCTTATAGTCCCGACCTGTATAAATTTTTAGTTTTTATCCCGGTAATCCATGCTGTTCCCGGAAAATAAATCTAAAACTAAAAAAACTAAATTACTTAATCACTAAAGAGAAGTTGTAGGCATGCTAATAGTTCATAGCCTTACACAATATATATGGAATAGTTTTTATCCTGATGTACAATGCAAACGTCGAAAGAAAAATAAAAACAGAGATGGTTAAATTACGCCGATTACTTACAAGTAAAGGTAGTTTTATTCCTCTACTTAGTTAAAGCAGGAGTTAGCAAATGACAAAAGTTTTTGAAATTTAAACGTAAAAGTAATTAATAATTATTTCCACAATCTAGCTAGATATCACAGTAATAGTTTTCATTTATTTACAATTTACATCTATTATAGTGACATTTAACGATCAGAAGGTAATTTAGTAGTATTTGATAGAATGCCATCTATTGGTAGGTAACTTAAAATCATTATCAAAAACATATTATATGTATAAAAATCTATAGTAATATTTTATAATATCTGTCAACAGATGTCGTTATTCATTGAAATAAAATTTCTGCATTACGCTGGCGGGATGTTTTTATTTTGATTAATGTCGATATATCTTAATTACATCTGCAGACCCCGAAGACTACCTCGAGACATCCTTCCCCCTCCTTCTGATTCCTGAGCTGTTACCAAGGTCGCTGGTCGCCTAGGCTGAGCCTCCCCGGGATCACCGAGGGTCTCATTCGGCCGGGCTGACCGCCCGGGTAGCGCATAGCTCACTCCTTTCGTCACGTCCTTCTAAATCTTGTCCCTCTTAAGGACATTTTACCTCGGGCTAAACGCCTAAGGTCCAACGGTCCAAGGACCCGCCCATATTCATGGGCGGCGGAAGAGCCTAACGGCAAGAGGGCACTGTCCTGAAGCCGTTTTCCTCTCCCCCCTCGGGGGTCGAGAGAGAGAGAATACATCGCATCTGCAGACCATAGATGAAATTGACGTAGTATTAAAGTATAGAAATCTCAATGTGCATAAAACATTTTAAAAATGTATCAATGGGTCGATTTATATAGCGTTAAGTTATCCTTATAGTTATTAAAATATAAGCTAAAAAACTACGGAGTGGATTTTTTGTCCGTATGTTTGTTCATTTATTCGCGAATCACGTAAA
Source organism: Dione juno (assembly GCA_037127375.1). Classification (NCBI taxonomy): domain Eukaryota; kingdom Metazoa; phylum Arthropoda; class Insecta; order Lepidoptera; family Nymphalidae; genus Dione; species Dione juno. The sequence continues at coordinate 2,467,940 of JAXRJS010000014.1, forward strand.
AGCTATTGGCCAAAAATAATGAAAATTGATGAATTTGAACATGGCAACAGTTTTCTTAAAAAAAATTAATTACCGATAAAATCGAATTACTTCGATTACTGTAATCTACTAAAGAATGAATAAATTTCAACGGCTTGACAGCATTTCGTCCTAAATCAACATATACAGTTGTCGTCCTGGCATTCAATGAGGTATCCGTAGAAAAAAATAGACATATTTTTTTTACGTCTATTACTTACGTCGATTAGTGCTAAATTATATATAATATATTTTGTCGAGTAAATTTCTTAATTTCTTTGTAATATGAGCATTATTTAAGTTCAAATAACGTTTTTTTAGAATAATATTCTATTTTAAGCACTGGCGATGTTTGAAATACAAGATAGTTGTAGTACATTTGTCGGGACTAGAATAAAGAACACGAAGAATGCGATGTATTTAAAATACAATTACACTTTTTTTAAATACAAAATAAATAATAGTGGTATGATTTGGATTATAAATTTCAAGTATGGGAAGTGGATATTGTATTTTTTACGCTATGATAGAAAATCTAGAATATAATCTGCTTAGACTAAATATTAATTACATATACGTATACGTACTAATATATACATGCAAGAAACATAAAGGTACATTGATCGTGATTTTTAATAATAGACAAGAGTAATTCAAAAAAGACGTCGAGAAAATCGAAGCATTGCATTGTTATGTAGGTATAAAATTTTAGAACGAACGCGATCTGGCTAACTTAGCGGGCGAAGCCGCGAGCGCGTCGCTAGTATTAACTATAAATAAATGTAAGTATGTATGTACAAAACATATATATGTTTAATTATTATTACACTGTGCCGTTTGCAGATTTAAATTTATGAGATTATTTCTTGAGGTAAAAAGTAACCTACAATCAGCAAAAATCAATAAACACAATTTTTTTCTCAACAATGAGCTTAAATTTCTATTTATGTCAATCTATGAGAACGATGATATTTCATACAAATTTTAAACCTTAATTTACTCTCTTGGGGTGGATTTTCCAAAATTAATAATATGAATATAATTAGAATATTATATATATGTTCAACTCTAGATCTAATATATAATAGTTATATCCCTTTATTTTTTTAATATTCATAATTTATTATTAACAACGAAATTACAATTCTCTTTCTCTCTCTGGTCTTCTCTCTCGGTCTCTGGGTTTATATGCATATCTCCTTTGGAAAAAAATAAATTCAAAATTGGTCACTTTCATAACTTACCTAATAATTAGGTTCTTTGTGTTGGTTTCTGTTAAGCTACGCTTCACGCTGTATCACGGCAGAGACAAATCAGATTCTTCTATGAAGAAACTCTGTTCACCGTTTTGCATATTTGGCGGCGGAGGTAAACGCCGAACTCTGTCTTACCAGAGCTTGTAAATAAAAAAATCATTCCAGACAAAATCATTCATATTATGTCATATGTAAATAAAGAAAAAATACCTATTTAACTTTTAAATACAACATACTTACTTAGGTATATGAAGCGTCCATGGAAATGCTCTTTTGAACTTTATGCTGCACTATAACTTTAATTTAGTTTTACGACAGTGCACACTTTATTGCGCTCTAAACGAGGGGTGTTAAATAATAACCTTATATATCTATTCACCACTTGTGCTAGATATTGACCGTTGTGATGCAATGCATGACTTTATGCGATAGTTCTGGGTCCAAATCTAATCATTCACACCTGAGAAAATGGTTTAAAGTATCATTTTGTAAGGTACCTAATCTTGGAGTATCGACACAATATATGTCAATTTTTTTTTACTTCTCGCTGTATATTTGTGTAGGTAGAAAGAAGCTATTGTCAAGACATTCTCTATTCCTACTTGAAATCGAGACGTCGCGTGTTGGTTGGCGTAAGTCAACGCCGTTCTTGTTAACCAGAGCTGGGAGCTGCCATCACGTAAAAAGCAACTGTCAAAGATGCCTTACAATAATGTCATAACTTATCGAAGAGTCTTAATTTCCAAAGTTGACGTTTTGATTTTATTTAGTTGTCCGTTATAAATGAACCAACAAATTTGCAAAATTATACGCTATATATGTATCTTAAATTAATTTAATTCAATATACGAGTATTAATTAGCTTCATGTACCTTTCAAACTCTATAAAATAAATATCCTATGATATTTACCTTTATATAATATATTATGTAACGACGAAGCATTTATTATGGTCAGACGAGACGCAAGCCATCACAGGTGCGTCCCAAGGGACTAAAAAGGATCCGTTACTCTTAGCGTTAACACTCAACTAAAACTAAAATGTAGAGCGAATATATTTCTTGTTGAAATTTATATGGACTTTACGTCAATGATGTGTATATAGATAGACAGATAACATTTTAAACTTTTAACAGATGCCTTACTGGCTATTTGAGACCTTCGTTGCGCGTTTAAATGTTATCTGACTGACACGATGGTCAATCAGGGAATGAGTTTATTAATATTAATTTATATGATCCACCAATGATATTCTCGCAATTAATATAGAGTCGATTTTAAGCGTGAGAATTTCATTTGTATCTTTGGAGCGGTCAAACAAAGTGTTAGTTTCTGCAATTTATCAAGCCATGTCTGTAAAGTGAGCAGGAAAATGGAGATTTCATTCATTAATCTGTATGACGTAGGTATTTTGTGCAGGTATTTTTCTTATCATTGTGTAGTGCTACACTTTGATCGTGCTCGCCTTTTTTGTTCCTTTTTGTTGATCTGTTGTTTGTTAAAAAAATTGAGCCTTATAAGTATCAGAATAGAGATTTTATACTTTTTGGTGTCAATGTCAATACATACAAACAATTTTGTTTTTGAACCAATCTTAGTTAAATACCTTGCTAACTTTTATATCGCGTAGACAGTACGAAATCAAAAGTAAATTTCTATATTTTGACGTGAATTATTCAAGGAATAATAAAATGATGGCAACAATGTCGACGTTAAGGTCTTATTTATTAAGTTATAATATTATTCTGTTGCTGAATAACTGACAGACAGACAGCGCATAGCCGAAACCAATTGGAACCAACTTAAATCTGGAATGTGGGTTCCTTGAGAAGTGTAAACGAGAGCTCTTAAAGAGGATTCTTCAGATTTCCGACGGGAAACGGAAAAACGAGACTTTATTTTTCACGTCGTGATGTCCACGTTAAAGGGATTGTGAGCGGCAACTCGAAACTTATAATTAAACGCCTTTATCATTTAAGAGCGACAAAAATTCAGGAATAGAAACATTTCAATAAAAGAGAATGTTCTCATTCTCTTAGTCTGAACTAAACGACAATTTTTTCATCTTTCGTCTTGAGCTTCGAAGCTTTGCGAATTGACACCGTAAATTTCCTTATTTTCCATTGTATGGAATACAGTACGAAAATAGTTTATAGATTCCATTCTGAACTTATAATGTAATATGTGATGTTTATATTATAACACTATTATTATCTATTGAACACGTGGAAGCATCTAAAGCTACGTGTTTAATAAAAGTCAGTAAAGGAAATATTATAAGGCAGTTTAATGGCGCCTTCTGAGCTTCCTTGTTTATCGTAAATTTTATGATTTTCCAGCAACTTATTGTTTAAAGTGTGCTATAATAACAAAGGCATTATAGTATTAGAAATTTTAAAAGAATTTAATTGTGTTTATAGTTCAAAGGTGTTGTATAAGATAATATATTTTTATTATTTTATATTTTTATTATTGTGAATATTTAGAATTTACGCAGACATAGTGTCTGCATGTAAACGCGACGGTTTGTGAGTTCTATTCCCACTCGGGGAGAATGAATTATATCCGTTTTCTTCGCTCTGCTAACAAGGCAAAGCCGGCGTTCAGTTTCGTCACTAAACACGCAATACCTCAAATGGCGGAAATTGGGAGACGGAGTGTCCTAACACTAGGTCCCTTCAACCTACGGTCCCCTCAACCTAATGTGCTTTGTGTGATACACAGCGTGAAGCTAAATAAATAAATTAATATTTTGTACTAACTAGTTGGTGCCCGCAAATTCGTTAGCAAGACATTATATAATCTCTTAGAGCTCCACATAAGATGTTTTAAACTATTGATTTTTATATGTTGTTGAAATAATCAACTCGCAAAGCAAGTTTTAATAAGGGTGACCCTTTCTGTATCTGTTATGATTTAGCCAAGTCTTTAAAATCAATTATACCCTCTCCTTTCCATATCCACACAAAAACAAAAAAGTCTCATTCAATTTAATTATGCAAACATTAAGTTACTGTTTTATCAAAACATAAAGTATAAATAGAATTTAAATGTCAGTCTATGATGAAATGTCTTTCTGTATGTCCTGGCTAATCTCCGGAAAAGCTAAATACATTTTTTCGGAACTTATATGAAGGAGGTTGTGGACCAACATTTTCTATCCTGACACTCCCGCGGGATCGGGATTTACGCGGTAAAAATGCGCTTATGGCTCGCGAATACACACTGCGCGCCGCCTATATTAAAAATAGCACATAAATTCCTATTTCCACGGACAAAGTGATTCACAATCTTGAATATTTATATATACAGTAGGTATATAAAATTCGATAACGAGGATAATGTTCGATGTGACATAAAAAAAATATTATTACGCCTTTACTAATTGCTAAAAGCATAATTTTATTAGATATTCTTTAAAGAAACGAGGTCGAGCTCCGTGAGGTTTAGGTTCTCTGTTCTCATAACCTACAATGGACAAGATCTGCCTTCAAATTAAATACTGGAGTCATTCGATCCTTAAACGTGCCCAACTTTTTCATCTCTTTATGTGTGAGCGGTAACAAGCTAAGACTACAGAACGAAGTAAATCAATAGTAAATTTTTCTATATATAGACAATTCGTACTGTGTCACCAAATATAATATTGTAATTTGTCATCCCGACTACGGGAGCACGTATCATATTTTAAATATAAAATATAAATTGATTTCGTGGAGAAGAGGGCAAGAATAGCAAGTTTCATTTTTACTTTTATTACTAGCTATTGTTATACTATTAGCCTAATTTAATTAAATAATTTTCATAAAATCTTGGTATTTAATTTCAGCACTTAAAGCGCCATGCATTTGAAAAAGCGAAAAATGTTAGGTAGAAAAATAAACCTAAGTCATTATGCAAAATTCTATAAAAGTCACAAATTTTTACATGAAAAGTCCCTCTGTAGAACATCAGCGTTTAGAATAGAAAGTTAATTTGTATTCAAATTGTTTGGTCGAGATATGTTTATTATCCCTCTAGGTAGACTAGTTAACAGTTAAATACGGAATGAGCATACTTATTTACAGGCAGTGTCGGTACATAATTGTTTAAACTTTCATATATTACCTGAAAAATGCACTGTTTGGACATAATATATATTTGGTTCGATTCCTGCCCTAGTGAGAGTTCGTGTAATGGATTTTTTCTTTTACGTTAAGTAAGAGTTTAAGATGTTATTTTACAGGTTGATCGGTGATTACATAAATATATATTATAAATATTTTTGAAGGTATAGCAGTTGTTCTATTACAAGTGACATAAGTTTCATTTGAGTTCGAATATTAGATTCATTTGAAAACAACTTACTATAACGTCATGTAATTTATGAAAAAAACATGTTTTTAAGAAAATTTGTAATCCTCTGAATTTATATTTATCTTTCGGTAATCTATATAAATAAAATTTTCAAAAATATTTCTATAACTTTTTATATCTATCCAAAAAAACTCATTAAAAATAATATATATGTACATATATATTTATATAGTACATACATAAGTAAATCAATTAGCACTATCGTTAATAGCTTTCAATGTATTTTGTGACAAATTCGATCATAGCATTCCCTTTTACCTTTGCCCAGTTTAGTTCGTCGCCGCGTAAACACATCGCGGCCAATTGCCCCATATTGTCTAGTTTATTTCTGGATTGGGCCCGGCTTTGACGCAATGCCTCTAACATCTACGAGTACTAGTTTACATTGCTACGAAATGTTAGCGAACAAGTAAATCGGTGTTTGGAAAATTAAAATCCAGTTTTGACTAAGTTAATCCAGTGTGGAAATTATTTAAAAACTAGCGACCCGCTCGCGGCCTTGCCCGCTAGAATTATTTTACTTCATTTAATATATTGAATTTCTAGTAACTTCTAATATAAACATTTCACCTTACGTATTACCTTAAGTATTGAATTAAAATACACGACCTATATTGATACATGATTTAGAGATTCAGATCTAGAGTCTTCTCTCAAACTTGATGTCATAATATGGTGTGCATGAGTGAAGGTAGTTTCCTCAATCCTTATTTCCTTTGATCTGTCCCTTTTAGACTATGCAACTTCAGCTAATTCAATAAAATAGTTATTTTGAAGCAAAATTCGCAGAACAAACTAGTTTAAATTGATACTACTTTTTTTATTAATAAATCGATTTAAGTTAACGCAGCGGCTTGTGGGTTCGATTCCCTTCCTCCTTCCTCTTGGGCAGAATAAATGATTTTCATTTCTCTTCACTTTGACAATAAGGCAAAAACTGTAGCGTTGAGTTCCGCCACTCAACATGCAATACCTGGAAAGGCGGAAAGTTGGGAACGCAATGTCTTGACACTAGTTTCCTTGAGCCAACTGTTCCCTCTGCCTACCCTGCCTATGTGTTACACATATATATATATATATATATATATATATATATATATATATATATATATATATATATATATATATATATATATATATATATATATATATATATATAGCGTGCACAAATGCACACACAAACAGGTAAAACGGAGAGCGGAATGTCTGGACACTAGGTCCTCCTTGCCTAACCTACTATGTGTGTATATTTTTTTATGATTAGAAAAAGTGCAACGCCTCTACTACGTGGGGAGTGGGTGTATCGTATCGTGCGATGATGATATATATATATACATATATAGCGTGCACAAATGCACACACAAACAGGTAAAACATTAAAAAAATATTGTTTGGGTTCTATCACATTTATAAATACCTCCAAAAATAGTTATTTAACATAATACCATGTAAAAATCTTCCTACAAAGATGCTTGCTTACAACATAAATAAGTTGCAAGAAGCGTATAAGAATTTTCGACGTAGATTGATGAGAACGTATGGCTTAGCGGTCAGAGCGCTTGGACGGTGTCCAAGAGGCGCGAATTTAAACCCCACTAACCTACGTTAAAAGTATATGTTCTCTAAAGTTGTATTTTTCGTTCCTTAGTGTGGAATAACACATAAAAACAAATAAAAAAAATATTCATCAATGGACCGTGGGCATACGTGAATTTAGGGACAATAAGTAATAAATTATCAAATGTTGCCGTTGTTGTTGGCTTGTGGCCCTGTTGAGGTCAAAGTCCTGGGGCATGCCCAGGGCTTCTTCAAGTAAAATATGGATAAACACGGAACTGCTTTCGGTAAAAGTTATTTATAAGTACGAAGTCGTTATTAGGAAAATTCTGCATTCGTTTACCATTCAACACACAATGCCTTGGAATTTGTAATATTTCATAAAATTATTTTTGTCTATTTCATGATAGCAAAAAATAAAAAACATATAAACTAATAAGAATTTTAAATAAACCTATATATTATATAATTAATTAATACATTTTTATTAATTATTATGAATTTTCTTAATACATTAATTAATTAAATACATTATTATTAATGACACAGGCCACGAATTTCGCTATGAAACTGTCAACTTTCGTCAAAGCATTTGCAAAGCACGTTATTTGGATTAAAAATATTTTTTTATCCTGTCATTAATTTTGCCTTAGATATTTGTTTATATTTGAGGTAATTGTGGGGCAAAATTTTACTGTAAATACGATAGATGATGGTTCAATCTCAACTTGGGATATGATTTCCCTGATAAGTCGAACGTTGAAATCTACCAGTCGAATTTGGGTTGAAAACGGAGAGCGGAATGTCTGGACACTAGGTCCTCCTTGCCTACCCTACTATGTGTGTATATTTTTTTATGATTAGAAAAAGTGCAACGCCTCTACTACGTGGGGAGTGGGTGTATCGTATCGTGCGATGATCCCATAAAATGCAAGAAGAGCTTAAACATAGTTGGGAGTCTGTATAGTGTAGATAGATGTTTTTTTTTATATTACTGATTAATGGATTAAATTCTCGTTTGACTGAGTGAGAATAAATATTTTAACGTAGCGGAACTCGAACCCGCACCAGTAGGACACCGTTCAAGCGCTTTAGTCTTTAACCTATACCTATATTGAGCTAATCATAAGCTAAGTAGAGAGCTAGCTAGAGAATCTAGTTTTAGCATACAAAAGTTCTCTACATTCTGGTTACTTATAAATGTGAATTCACTTGAATGGGATTCGAACTTCGATTATCATCGATTTCTGCAACGCCGAGTGCTAAATGCGCTTCATAAATCGAAATAAAAGTGAGAGTAAAAGCGTTTTATTTCCTCCATCAAGTACCTGAATATAGCACGGGGTTAATTACGTCAATTTTGATTTCAAAAGTAGGTCATGCGGCCTAGTAATTCTAAATAGACTGATTTTCTGACATGACATAAATTTTGAATGAGATATAAAGTATAATCTGTTATAAGGTTGACACCGGCTGACATGACTTAGTATGTTTTAGAAAATAAATAGTTTCAAGCTATTTTCCGCATATATCAGATTAGACAGAGGGTTAACACACTCCGTCCCCCACTTTACCCCCGATTTCGAGACATTGCATGTTAAGTAGCGGAACTCAAAGTCGCCTAGTCTCTTTTATATAGGCAAATATACATTTTTTATCATTTCAACACGTCTATCTATATAGGGAAATACGTTTTCCACTAGAATTTAAGACATTTAATATTGATTGGTGGGACATAACTCTGCACTCTGTCACCAAAACGGGGAAACATTTCGCGAGGGAGTGAGGATCGGAACCATGGCCTCTGGCTCGTATTATATATAGTACTTTTTATTTCGTGAAATATTATAGAAAATTAAATAAAGTAAAACCTAAGCTCAGAAGGCCTTGAAGGCAAGCACTCTTGCTTAATGTATGTTTAATTAAACTACATGTTCGTACACTGCTTTGGTGAAATTTCTATGCATTTGTTAGAACTTTGTTGCTAGTTACTGTTTAGAAATAACATTCTAAGTAAGAATGCAAAACATCAATATTTTATAATTTAAATCTTGAAATGTAAAAATTCTTGAGTGAGACTCGACAAATTACTTTTCAATGTGGATACATCATTTATCATACACATATTTGACTATACTGACTGGCTCGAGACCCACGACCATCACTTTAACACTGTACTAAGATACAGGTTTTTTTGTAAATTCTATTACCTGCCTCATATTAACACGTATTATGTACAACGCTTCAATAGCATGTTGTAATATTTGTGTCACCACTCACTCACGCTATCGCTATTGTACGCTTGTATTAAATTGATATTTGTATTGTGGTCTAACTATTGGTTGATTAGACTTTATATTTATATATGAAAATATATCGTTATTCGACATTCATTGGTGTACAATTTATGGGCTACTAATTTCTATATAGAAAAAAACGTTAAAACAACTTATATTCGTTTTGGTATATACCTCTACACAGGTGCCTGGCAGGTAGATAAAAAAATAAAAAATTACAATTTATAAATTTAATTTTAGAGATACTTGCTCGAATGGACAAATACTAATAAGATCTTTTAATCAAGTGTGATTTTTAATTTTTTTTAATAAATTTATATAAGTATACATAGCATAAAAAAGTTTTAAGTAAATTTAAAATTATAAGTATTTTTTAATAAAATTGTAAATGTAAAAATCGAAAACTAAAAACTTTTACATTACATAATATGTTGTCATCAGAACTAGCTGTAATATCATTGCCCAGCTAAAACGTTTGGCTTTGTGACATCAAAGGAGATTTTGGCACAAAGCCACGTAGGGGTTACGTATTCGTAGCATAACTAAAAACCTTGTAGCATTTGTTGTAGTAGTGATATGTCTAACAAGCCTAGAGAAATACTTATTATGATTAAATATATTATACATATAATATTTTACGTATTTGTCTGAATTGTGGATATCATAAAAAATAACTTTACTTTTTATATTAAGTAATAAATACAGGGAAATTTTTATGATTATAGCAGGTATCCATGAACGTAACAAGCAGTGATTCTTCTCTCAGTATCATCACGTTTACAGTCAAACGCTGTTCAACTGTGCCATGATGGCGAATATACCAAATGTATTTGGCAAATATACATGATTTAATACATAATAGACAAGAATATATATAACAGATACGCAAAATATTCAAGTGAAGTTTATAAAACTTAATCACTTTATTATTTCTTAATACCGAATTAACCGAAAACAAAAAATACTGGACTAAAAAGCAATAGAATTACTTACAAAAAATAAATAAAATTGGTATAAAGACATTGCTTGAAAGTAATCATTGCTTAAAGTGGATACTATCATGACTATTTTGATAACAATAATATTACTCTATTAACCGGAATCCTTGACCAAATTACCATCACAAATGCTTTTTAAAACGCTTTGCTCAATCTCAATCTTTTTCATATTCATTAAGTAAATGCTTTTAGATTTGACGGCATTTGTGTAATCGTGTTTTTATTTTCTCATTCGACTTTCATGGATTTATAAAAATTTTCCCGTTTGCACTAATTTGTTTTGGAGAGCTTTTGAAATATAAGCTTTGCGAAATCTTTATAATTTTCTAAGCTCTTAAAAATCCAGTGAAATTATTGTAGACTAGCGACCCGCTTACACGCTTCGCCCGCTTGATCGATGTTCTCGGGTTTACTCTAATATATTATGCATATACTGTAAATTTTATATAACTTATTTATTGATAACCTGGCTAAATTAAAATAAACTCTAAATATTAAATGAAGCTTGCCATACTACAATGGTTTTTACCATTTTAATCGGTTAAACCGTTTCTGAGATAAGTCCACAAACGCACAGACAAACAAACAAAAAAAATTTTATCCTTGTTTTGGCTTCTATCGCATTAATAAATTAAATGATAATAACTATTATTATCCATATGTATATTTGTCGTATAATATGTTCCATATGCTGACAATGATCAGTTACATTTTTATTATATGTATAGATGTAGTTGTGTAAATTTTTATAGCAGCATACATAGCAGTGTAGTTGGAAGGAGTATTTATAAATCTAATAGTTATGAGTTAAATTTCTACTTGAAAATACACGAAAACTTTTACATCGTGAAATTATTTTAAATGGTGTTATTTGACTTTACTACATTTGTTCCGCAAAAGATTATACTTAACATTTTTGAAGCGTCTACGTCATTAAATGAAATGAAAGGATTGTTTAACGTCAGGAGGCCATCGTGGCGAAGTGCCAACGTCTAACTGTAAATGAGATCCGTTCAGGTTCTATATCCACTCGGAAAAACGAATCCTTTCCCGTTCTGGTATATCAAAGTGCATTCATTTTGCACGCAATTTGGCCTGAAAGCTCAGGACGGAGTGCCTTGGTCCTCTTTGCCTACCCAGGTATATGCAAACCAAAGAGTGATGGTAAAAAATTATAAACGCCATATACGAAAATAAAGAAATTTTCCCCTAACAATGTGTGCGTGAACTGCTTGTTTCATTTTGTGGAACCAAATCGATCACTTACTGAGTAAACCTTTTTATATTCGCCGTTATTTGTTCTTTTTGCTCTGAGGGGTATTATCCTGTTAGGAAAAAATATTGAATGATGGATAAATTATGAATTTAAGGGCCACAAAATATAAAAATAATTATTAATATAAAACATCAACACATTAATTACAAGTAATATACATAAATAGATATAGACATTAATTACAAGTAATATACATAAATCCTCTTCTTTGCTGACTACAGTAAATGTATGTATAAATGTATTAACATCATATTGTTGCATCTCCCGTTTTAAACAGAATATTGTCAAGAAAGCCTCTATTCTCCATTTTCCGATTATTTTAAAAACATTGTGTGTTAGTTGATAAAATCCATTGTCGCAGATTGTCTTATGGCATAAATACTATTGCTAGTATAGTATTTCAACAAGTTTTTTCCGCCTTTACCATTAACGTAATGACAATTATCAGTTTCTAGGTAACGACCCAACAATTTCGTTGAAATTAAATGAGAAACTGTTTGCCAATATGAGATAATGTATGCTACTTACATATTATGATAATGTCTATAAAACATCAGAAAGTCTTGAAATTAATTTTTTTTTAAATATCATTGAGGAAGCATGAACAAAGGATCCACAAATATGCGGACTTAAAAAAAATGTGCTTCCCTAAACCTGATAAATCCGCCATTGTTCTTAATTTTCTAGATGTAAAATACGTACGTTAAATAACAAATATAGATCGATCGATTCAGCGTAACCTTTTAAATACTAATATATACAAATAATATACAAATGAACAATTTATGTGATAAAACGTGCTAATCTCTGGAACTACTGGTTCCATTTTTTCGTATTGTATAATCCATTTTTCGAGGTAAGCTATAGATAAAAACGTATAAATATTTGAATCGTCCAAGCGGTCCTGCAAACTAAACCAAAGATTCGTACGGAGCTACGTAAATATTCCTAAGTGCTTATTTTTTTGTTCATGTTTGTTAAAAAAATGTTTAATAAAATAATATTATAATGTTACACAATTTTATTTTGAACGATATCAAAGTTGTCAAAGAAAATGGTTTGATCTTATATTGAGAATTGAGAAAAGAAACGCGTGGGATGACCGGACGTACCGTACTTTTCTTGATTAGATCGTAAATGTCTGTTCATTTACTGCCTTGCACTTGTATTTAAAGCTGAAAGTAACTATTTTTAACTTTCCGTTCTTGTCTAATTTTATCATTTAATATATAAAATATTGATTATTTTTATACCGCTCGTACCGCTCGTACCGTGTACGGACTACCAATACTCACTGGGGACGCACTTATGTGCGTGTGCATATCTTATTCCAAGGCTAATTTACAAATTAACCTTTGAACATGAATATCTCAAACAAAATATATTAAAACAAGATTTAAATTCTTAGTTTTAATAAAACTGTATAATTTTGCTGATGATCGTGAAAAATCTAATTGTAACATCGCCACAAACCATTTCGATTTTTTGGAGGTTACTTAAATTGTGAAATAAATCGATCAATTTTTAATAATGTAATAATAAATTAAAAAATATACTTGTACATTAGATTCAGACTAAAAGATTCGCTAAAAAAATTTCAGAGATGTACATTTATTCATAACACAAATATTTATCTAGTAGATAAGCTGAAATACGTTCATTTTGAAATTTGTTTTGTCATCACTTCAAGTATTATACAAGTAATAATTATAATAATTATAAACTAATAAATAATTCATATATTTTATATATGAATATTGATTTGGAATCAATCTCTGTCTATGAAAACAAAATGGAATGAAAATTATGCATGTCCCATATAAAGCGGTTCAGATGTTACGGACAAACAGAAACATAGACTGACAAACATTTTAAGTTTGTATGGATTTTAGTATCATTTTAATTAACTATTTGCATTTAAAAATACAGTTATTTTCAAATCATAGAAAGACAATTTATTTTTATTGACATGTATAGATGTCATGTTACATATCTTAAGGTAACCTTCCTGTTTTGTAACAACAAAAGATATAAACTTCATTAGATGAAATACAATTTTTTTTTAAATTTAGAATAATATTATCTTATATTTTTTTTTGTTCTCAGGTAAATTCTCATTGGTGTTAAGTATTCATTGAAAATGGTGCCAGTGCAGTGTGAGTTCGTATTCTATTTTACTGAAAACCATTAAATATTAGCCATGACCTCCGAGGAACCAATCGATGTGGTCTCAAAGAAGGCCGACAAGAAAGACACGCCAGATGAAAATCCTGAAACAAAAGTAGACAAGCAACAGGAATACTTAAAGCGTTCTCATGAATTGATGCATCTAGTCTATGAACTACCAGTGGACGTGGAAACTTCCGAAGAAATACACGAAATCGACACAACTGTACACGAAAATAACAACATGTTAAAGGAGAACCCACCGATAACTATAGTTGAGATTACGGAACAGAATGGTTGTGAAACTTTAGATAGTGCGAGATGTGATAGCGATTATTTTAAAGAGTCTCGTCCAAACGATTTAGGCAATAAGGTCGTATACGACGTGCTAGATACAAACGAATTAATAATGAAATGTACTGATGAGTTCAAAGAAGTTATAGACAGGGCATCACCCGATGACACTTGTGACGAGGATCTGCTTGAACTAGAAGCGTTACTAAAAAGCAAGCCTAGGTTGTTAGATCGGTATATAAGGGAATGTGCATCTGTGGATGAAGTGAATAGACTACATAATTTGACTTCATGCGGTCCTCTTTCTCCAAGGCCGCATCATGAAGCGCGAAGTACTTCGGTAACATCTGATCTATTTCAACTTTGGCTTTCTTCGTCACCTGTTAAGGTAAGTTTGATGAATAGAAACTTAAATTTAAATATAATGTGTAAATAAATCTTAGGTTTCAAATCCCACAAGAATTTCTTTGCAAGTTTTTGTATTGAACCAATAAATATTTGTAGGCGTCAAAGGGAAATTTCTAAGCTTAAGTAGAATAGAGATATTGGCTTCAAACTATCTTCTAAACGTTTGCATCTGTTACAAGTTTCATTGATCCTAAAGTAATAATAATAAAATATTGTATTGTCGAAGCAACTGCGAATACGATGCCAAAGCCGAAAGCCGTTCATAATCTTATCACGTACAGATGTATTTTATTTACTGCATAGTGTATGGGATTATTTAACCTAATGAAAGCATGTACTACCACAGATAATAATATATTTTAGAGTGCTGAAATAAGGTTTATATAATAAAAAATCGATTACAGTGCTTTTAAACTATAACTTCATCTTCTATATAAAAACAATATTTTTATGAGCGATGAAAATTTAGGAAAACGCCTTTATTGGATTTATTTAAATTTCTTCGGTAAGTCATAGTACTGCAATAGGTTCTGTTAATAATCAATCTTTAAAGGACGGTATTCGGAAAGTACTTTACGCTTAACTCGTTTTGTAGGTATACGGCGGATGAAGATAATTTTTTTCTACAAATATAGCTTTGGAACATTTGGAACATTCTACTTAATATCTATGCATATTTTTATATGCGTATGCTTATAAGTTGAAAATCTGTTTACATTTACGTCGTCGTCGTCGTCGTGTTGTCTAAAGAATCGAAATCTCATTGATTTTAGCGACATTGAATTAGAACATCTTAAAGAAAGAAAATTTATTTCTATCTTAATAAAATAAGTTAATACAATATTTTACAATATGTTTACAATGCCTATACGTTACTGTTTATTTCAAAATGATAACTAAAAAAACCATTTTTTAAACAAAAAATTTTAACGTATTAATCACGTATTTATGGATATGAATTATTGCATTCAGGGATAGACTGAAATAGACAAGCAATTGTGTGAAAATTGCGAAAATTAAAGCTTGTTATAAAAAAAAACAAAACAAAGTACAATTCTTTTTTTAAAATTGTTTACAATAACGTAATAATTTTTAAATCATTATTTGAAAAATACGTATCAATTTGTACATCAAAATAAATATATATCAATATGCATTTTCAGTATATATGTCTGGCAGAATTTTGTACTCGTTGCGAAAATATTGCGGCAAAACCTACTACAACTACGTTGCAGATGAAAATTTATTACGTGCCGCTTAAAGCTAGTCGTGGAAGCACAAGAAGCTTACGAAAAAGAGCTTTTTCATGAAATATTCTATAACATGTTGTTATTTCTACAATCTGAAATGAAAATTGTTTATATTATCCCTGTTTGAACGCGAAATTTATGGTTTTCTTTTTGGATAGACTATGATCATCATAATCTTGTATATTTTTACTTTTTCTAATGAAAGTGGTATTTTTTAAGCTCAGTTCATATCATTTCGTTTGATAAAGCAATTCTGTTCTCATAGTGAATTCTTTGGTTTTCGCGATATTTACACAAATTAAATAAAACAGTTTAACCGAATTAATTATTATTAACATTATTTTTTTTTTAAAAACCCGACGTTTCGTACACTTTGCTGTAGTTCGTGGCCAAGGGAAGACTATATAATTACGTTCTATTGATAAAGTAATCCTGTTTCCTATAAGATAAAATATCAGAATACTGTTGACTATATAAGGAAAAATAAATATATTTTTTACAGTTTATTACTTATCCGATTCATACACATATGCATTTAATGTAAATATAATACTGAGTGGAAATTAAACATTATGTATTAAGCGAAACATTATTACTAAGCAAAACTCAGTATACTATATTAAATCATCCTCTGACTGGCAATAAATCCAGACACTAGCCCACTGCACCACGATGCCAAACCAAAATTCTAAGAGACAAAATTCTACACATTTGATAATAACACGATTTCCTCAAAGCTACTAAAGCTCGATTATAATGAAACCAATCCAAACGGCCTATCGACTTAACCTTACTTGTTACGGGACAAACGGTTAATTTCGCACCACACATTAGGTCGTCTATATAATGGATGTGTTTTAGTTTCGCTCCGGGAATAATAATAGATATTAGCTTAATTTATAAGTGTAATTAATTGAAGTTGATTGTTTATTTACTATATATACCTATATCGTATGTATACCCTATTTTTCGTTAGAATTTCGGGAAATCCTCTCTTAGTGCTCACCTGTACTCCTAAAGGACCCCACAAGCCAAATTTCAGGTTTCTCCTATGCATAATTTATCTGTGCTGCTGTGCGTTATCTGTCCGATATTCGGTAACACTATGATAAGATATGAAAATAGTAAAATAAACGAAATGTTGTAAGACGCGGTCTACCTTGCTAATTCAGCGTTGCGTGAAATATATTTATATACAAGTGATGCTCGGCGAAAGGTTGCCTCACCTTATGACGCCAACGTGCATTTGTTATATAAATATTAGCCCGATCCTGTTGTAAAAAGTGCAAACTTTCCGCTATGCAGTACACAATATCTATAAAACAGGCATAAGGTATGAAAAATGAAGTGACCGAACACTATGTTCTATAATCTATATGTATTGTTTTTATAAATAAAAGCCTATAAAATATTTACAAGTTTATTACAATGGCTTAGAATAAAGCCCATCCATTTACTGTCATTCAAACCAAGGTAACACCACATCTGTTATTGATCCCATAACTGTAGAGGATGACAGTACGTTTGATACGCTATCGTATTTTAACACTCGACAAGATAACGTTTAGAAAGCCTCTTGAACTCTTCACAAGTATCAGTTACATCAAACTATGAGTTATCAGTGTTTATATATTGTTGATGTTTTATATGGAAAGTGAGTGTTTTATGTGTTTTTCTATCACTTGATATATGATTTTCCCCCACTTTAGTAATGTTTGTTGTGATGTTTTTTAATACGTGAAAATATTGTAATGTTAAGAAATATCAATTAGGATGAATATGTATATATATATATATATATATATATATATATATATATATATATATATATATATATATATATATATGTATATATATATATTTTTTAGGATTTTGATGAACTTATACGGTGACTAGTAGATTCTTATTTATATAGACATATATAGACACAATCTATAATTTACAATTAAGGCTTTCATTACGAAGGGGGACAGCGGCTGACTGCGAATGCTATGGTTGTGGAATCCACTATGATGATAACAATGTTTACTTACTTATTTGAATCCCCCGTAGGACAAGACCCTCTGGTGAGACAAAGACGTAGCGTAGAGGTCTCAAAGCTGTAATTTAGTCGTACACGTCTCAAATCCAACAAGTTCACTCTGCTTGTTCAAAATGTGAAGCTGAATAAAAGCACTGCACCAAGGAAGATAATTGTAATGTAGAAACTATAAAAGCACATTTTCAACAAAATCTTGTAGGAACAAATGACCTCAATGTAAACGTTATGATTGTGAGCTCATACCCCACTCAAAGAAACGCATTGTTTTCAATCCTTCGTTCTAGCATGGCAAATTGTACTATTTGCATTCATCATAACATTTTGCAGGATAGCCTGTTAAAATAAGTATTCTACTTTGTAACTTAGTTACGTAATCGAGAAGAGGTCACCATTACTTAGATATCCATCGTATTTTGATTGACAAAATTAAAGGCGGATAGCGGGGAACAGAGTGTCTTAACATTAGGTTCCTTCTACCTACAGTTTTCTCTGTCTATCCTGTTATGTGCGGGATACAGCGTGGAGATAAAAAAATCAAAGATTAAATTTAAGTAACGTGGACGTGGTAATTGAAATTACATTAAATATAAAAATTTCTTCACTTGCGACCGCCATTTTCTCGCCGCCAAATGTATATACTTCTCCTATATTCTAAAACCATTACCCTCTATCTGACGCCGTCTGGTAAAAAGGATTCTAATACATATACATATATTAGAATTTTCATTAGCCCTAAAACATAATTAGAAGTAATCATTAATTTCCAAGAGATTATTATCAGTTTAGTCAGTAAAAAGGAAAGGGTGTTTTATATGCTTTCACGGTGTTCTCATACGACGTCCGCACCTTCGCTTTGCTTCAATTTTATATATATATATATATATATATATATATATATATATATATATATATATATATATATATATATATATATATATATATATATATATATATATATATATATATATATATATATATATATACAATGTACATGTGCGTTTTATTTATAAATACCAATATAATTTTAACATTTGCTGGAAGTATTGTCTATAGTTTAGCTAGCACTAATAAGTAAATGAGCGTTTCATAGGAAACTTCAGGCTTTTTACTTCTTCTATCTTTAGACCGGTTTTGGTTTGGTTCGTGGCGTATCGAATGAACTAGGTGGTCCAATGATCTGGATGCCACTGGATACTAGTAGCGTAGGATCGACCGTGTTCCTTGGGATGGGCCTATGTCCAGCAGTGGGAGTGAAAAAGACTTAAATTATAATACGTTATGGGTCATACACAACCTTTACATGTTTTCAAATGACAACGGACAAAGCCGCAGTAAAAACAACTAGTATATGTATGTATGTAATCCACATATCAAGTGTTAATGATATAATAAATTAGTCTTTATATCGCCTTGTTAAATATGAGTTATTTTATAATGATAATTTATAGCAGTGTAATAAATTTGCTATTGTTTCTCTGCAAATAATTAGGCTAAGCTTCGACCTACTTTCCTATGTAAGTTCATCGTTAGGAATAATAAAAGCAACAACAAGTACTGTTTTTTCAGCTCCGCGTTTTATCTCGCATAGTAGGGTAGGTAGAGAGAAGATGTTTCAAGATTCTACCTTGTTCTCCGTTTTGCGCCCAATGCTGTGGCATTGTTTGTTGACTAATTATTCATTTACTTATTTAGCTTCACGCTGTATCCGTAAGTTGAAGGGAGCTAGGGTTAAGATCCTCCGTTCTCCACTTTCCGCCATTCGAGGCATTGCGTGTTGAGTGGCGGAACTCAACGCCGGCTTTGTCTTGTTGCCAGAGCGAAGAAAATGGAAATAATTCTTTTTCCCCGAATGGGAATCGAACCCACAAACCGTCGCGCTTACAGGCAGACGCTGTCCCTCTGCGCCACGTCGGTCTGGTTAACTATTGAATTTGAATATTTCAATATTAAAAAAAGTAACAATTTTACAACAACAAATTTTAATAATCTTATGTCACTGAATAATTAAATTAGAGGCATTCGTGACACAACATCTAACTGTACGCGATTATGGGTTCGATTCCCCCTCGGGGTATTGAATTATTATCATCATTACCTGGCTCTGTTAACGGGACCACCACAGAACACGCAACCTCTTGAAATTTAGGCAGTAAATGGGAGGATTTTAACAATATGGCCACTCTACCTACCCTGCTATACGGGATACAGTGTGAAGCTAAATCTAATTAATAAATTAGGGAGTCATTCGTTACTCAATTAATATTTTATAGACCTCGCAGCAGGCATTGTATTGCTAATGTGATTTATGTTTCTATAATGAGGGAGTATTATGGGGACGGTTTATATAATAATTTAAGTCGCTCAATGGATAAAATACAACAATGTATAAAAGTGTTTCACTTTATAATTATTGTTCTTGATGTTGATACGGAAGTAGATAATTAATTTTTTTTAAAAGATGAGAATCGAAGTGTCTTAACACTAAGTCCTTTATGCCCACGCACGAAAAGCAGCCTTTTTTACAGATGAACGCTTGACCAAGTATAAGGTTTTATATTTTAAACGTTTCGATATTACCAGAAACAGTTTAAAATCTTAAATATCTTATCTTCACAATACAACGTGTATGTTCATACAAAATCCATTTGTAGCCTTTAGTAAGAACTAGCTAACTTTATTTTAAAAAAAATGGAAGAGAAATTCACTCGTTCCACAGCCGTTCCTTAATACTCACGACAATTTCCTGGGTTCGTCACGTCGAAATAACAGGAAATGAAATGCCTTATGAAAATAGCATTTACTTCATCAAATATTTTATGCTTATTTCTTCTTCTAGGCATTTGAACCCAAATGTGTTTCTTAAATATTAACTATATACATAAAATCTTAGTTTATTTCATTGAGAGAGACAAACTTACTTACTTATCCATGGTGTATCCGTGCGGGTGCCGGGCCCATTGCGTTGTTGGGAGGGCAGTGTCTGGGACTTGCTGTAGTATAGGTTTATAGGTGCACTATTTCCTCCATTCTTTACTACAATAAATTCAAAGTACTTTCTTGGAATAAATGGATGATAGGTCTAGAAAGATTTAATTTTTTAATAAAATATAGAGGCATTTCGCTGTTATATATATCGTTTCCACTTGTATCGCGTTCGAAGAAACTTTAAAATTATTTCTGGTCAGTTCGTTGGGAAGATTGGAGTACTTGTTAGCTTTATTAATAGGATCTTTTGGAATATTGAAAAATGATTAATTCCCCAAAGTGGGAATCCATCCCACAACCATCGCGTCTGCAGCCAGACGCTGTCCCACTGCGTCACGATAATTTGAAATTATTATATTATCTACTTAAAATTAAATTAGTTACTCGAATTTTATATAATACATTATGGTAGACAAATTAACTTGCTATTACATGAGATGGAACCACCACGCGTTCCCTCAGGAAATCAAAAAAAAACTCACAAAGATTTTAATCTAAAGTACGAATTGCTGGAAGTGAAGTACTTCATTTCGTTTTTAAATGACAAAAGACTGAAAGTCATTTGGATTGTAACAGTTATTATTCTTCGTGAGTAATACTGGCACATTGTAAGGAAAGAACAGTGAATGGATCCATTGAAGTAGCTTTTGTTGAGCTGTCCCGTTACCAATAGTTTATGGAAATTTTTTATATTGGAATTTCCCTTTAACAAAAGATATTGTTTTTTTTCGTAATTCTGTTTTACAATAGAAATTGTATAAATTATGTGACCGTCGTGGCGAATCCGCACAGCATCTGACTGTAAACGTGACATTTTTAGGTTCGATTTCCGCTCCGGTCTATGCATTATTTTTATTTCCGTACTCTCGGGTAAGCAGATAAAGCGTGACGTTGAGTTCCATCACCCAACACGCAATATTTTAAAAATAGAATGGAAAGTAGGGAACGGAGTTACTCTAGGTTCCTTTCGCCTACTCTACTATATGCGTAATACAGTTAGAATCTATAAAAATATATAAAAAATTAGATATATATATATATATATATATATATATATATATATATATATATACATATATATATATATATATATATATATATATATATATATATCTATAAAAATATATAAAAAATTAGATATATATATATAAAATTAAAATTTCAACATTAAAAGGGTCGTGGCTATGACGTGCGAGTCCGCAGTGTAATGTAATTATAAGTTAGATTAACCCACAAAATGTATTTGTAAATAAATAAGCCAACTTAATTTACTTCCAAACCGCTGTGGGAAGCCGACAAATTTGTCACATTCATTCACATATGTTAGATTTTATGGGACCTCCTATAACTATTTACTATTCGGTCATCTAATGGTCTTTGTGGTGAAGCTATGAGATCCTAAGTTAAAATTAATTGAATAAATGAACTACTGGCAATGATTAATAGGATGCTGTGGCCCAGCTGGAGATCCTAAGGGTATATGTATGTTATCTATGAAATTGCATTGTGTTATAATAAAAAAATGTACTTCTATTCTCTATGCTCTATCTTTTCCTATGCTCTATTATTTTACATAGGTGTACTTTTTTAAATGGAGTGACGAAAATCATGACTGGGTTAGTCATTTTCTCTTATCGACTCCAAAATCAGTCAGTCAATTTATAATTCCCATTAAACCCACACCCATCAATACAAAGAACTCTGCGAACCGTACCTAAAATATCATTACAAGAGTTATCTAACAAGCTTACCTATATAATTAAAAATTTTATAGTTTTTTTAACACAAAATTCATCACTTTCATTTCTATAGGTACGACAAAGCAATTTGCGTCGCGTCCTGTTTCAATAGAAACGACCGATATAAAAAACGAATATTGACAGTATAGTGTTCACGTGAAATTGGGTTACGTGTACTCATGTTGCACTTAATCTACCTTTATAGATTTTTATATTTCAAAACAAATGACAAATAAAATATAAACACATATATTATAGAGTAGCGACCCACTTGCAGAGTTTGTCCGCTTGATCGATGTTCTCGGATTTACTATATATATTATACAAATACTGGTAATTTTATTTTAAGCCGTTACTGAGATTAGCGTGCACAAACGCACAGACAAACACACTTTTTTTAAATCATTGTTTTGGGTGGTATTTTCCATGATACAGATTTGATATACCTATGGGCTTGCATATACATATGCTAAGAAGACAAAGAGTGATGTTAAGTTCTGTCAATTTGCCATTACTTGAAAATTGGCCAGAAAGTTGGTAATTGAGTGTCTTACTCGTAACACTGGATTCCTTCTGCCTGTGCTGCTTTATGTGGGATACAGGGTGAAACTGAAAATGAACCATAGTATGTATATATATATATATATATATATATATGTATATATGTATATATATATATATATATATATATATATATATATATATATATATATATATATATATATATATATATATATATATATATATATATATATATAAGAGAGAGAGAGAGAGAGAGATAAAATGTAAAAAATATCGAACTCGCCTGGATAGGTCACCTTCAAAAAACAATCAAAACTCTATTTCTGTCTTAAATAAATGTTAATATGCCGTATATAATAAATTAGAATATTTATAAGCGAGAAATGTTCAATTCTACGAGCCCAGATAACAAACGTGGGACGCACAATAAAAGTTATACGCACAATATGATAATGTTCGTACTAAACAATGCTAAACAGGTTACATAAAATGTAAGAAGAAATTTGGTTTGAAAACAAAATATCTCTATAAAAAGTTATGCCGCGGAAAAAGTTATGTAAATGTTTACAGAAGTTAGTAATATTGTGAAGTTGGCAATATGAATGATATGTGCATACTTTAAGGTTCCCTAAATTCTAAATTTGTTCCCAATTGTTTATGTTATGAAAAACTTAATTTATTTCGCGATAGTTGGTGGATTCGATTCCCATTAGGTGAGAATGTACTAAAGCTTCATTAATAGTAAACTCGCGACTTATTATTAAAAAATATATTTTTAATAATAAGTCGCGATACATTTTGGTTCACTCACATTTTAATACGTTTTTGTGAAAGAATCTTTGCATATTTAAATGACTTTCATCAGTTCAAAATCGTTCATTCGATATAAAAACCGAATTTAGTCTATATTTTTATACTATTAAAGGCTAAAATAGAATGGATGTTAACTGACATTTTGTTGGATATAAGGAATCCACAATATACATATTTGTTTAAGAGAATAAGCTATCAAATCGAAATATATGTATTTACTTTCTGAACAATCTCGCTTTTCACTAGAGGTTATGGTCACCATTGTTTTTTTTCTCTACCGATATTTTGTGGGATATGCGAGTAGAATATAGTTATTCCACGCCGTTTTACACATTTTAACTTGCTTAGAATTATTATGCAAGCCAAATATTGAACCTCGATTATCTTATTCGAAACGAAAAAGAAAAAGAAACACATATTTTAACTATTTTATTATACATTTGGTTACTTAAAAGTTACTTAGTACTTTTGTTTTTAAAAAAAAACTGCTAAAAGCAGTCGGACATTACCTGTTCCAAATGGTCTCTGCTTTGGTATTCAAAGCTCAAATGCTACGTTTTACTTCAATTTAGTTGTAAATGTTCATTTTTAAAAAGTATGTTACATATATCTACGAAATGTTAAACTATTAATAATATATTAAATTCAGTTTTAAAGCTAACTCAAATGATAAAATGTACTTTAATCGAGATTCCGTTCATTTATACTAAACCTTTTTTAGACATCCGGTCTCGGGTATCAAATTAAATTTTCATACTCCATGGCAACCCTGTTGCTTCGTATCTTGAAGATTGGAACCATTTCAGCCGATTCCGCTCCACAAACATCCGGATAAACGATCTTTACCTCTCCAGTAAGCAAATATTCCACGTATTTTGGGTGACATACAAACATGTATGTGATAGCCATTTTATTCATCGTGTGTACACTGTAAATATTAAAAATGTGGACTTGGTTTTTTTTTGGTTTCACACTGTATCATGCATATAGCAGGATAGACAAAGGGAACCCAGTGTTAAGACACTCCGTTCCCCGCTTTCTGCATTTAGAGACATTATTGAGTGGAGGAACTCAACGCCGCGCTTTGTCCAAAGCGCATATTATTTTTTATATTTTACACTTTATTTAGCTACTACTAGCGCATAGCTTTCATTGTTTCAATGTTTACGTCTATGAATATTAGTATCATAGTACTTATGCTCGACAAAGTTATTATTTTAATATTAAGCAGGTTGTTAAAAATACCCCCTAAAAAACAACAAGTAATAATAACTAGAGATAGAATTCCATGTAAGCTTCTTACGTTAGAAGTTCTTTCAAAGCTTTAATCTGCTTGTACATTTTTTTATAGAAAGCAGAAAATATATCGCTCATAACATTTTTCATTTTATAAATGGCTACAAATAATTTCTTCTATTGTTAGGTTTACTTGCAGCGAAATTTTACGGCAAAAGATAAATATAGGTCGAGGATGACATTCACTTAAGACTTTAAAACATTTTAAAAGCTTCAAGATAGAGCTTTTAAATATTATAAAAGTTAACAAATTACTGTATTCATACAATTTGACAGTAGAAAATGTTCGCTGTATTTAGTTTTTTTATTTTAAATTATGTAATATTCAGGTTATTTGAAATTGCCCAGTAGGATTTTAATAATAAATTCATGTTTCATGTAAATGCACTGAATAAAAATTAATTCAAGAACACAGTTTTAGTCTACAGGTTTCTAAAATCTTATAACAATGAGATTTTTAATATAATTCATTAATCCAAGGTGGATTAATGAATTATATTAAAAATCTTGCCTTGCTATAAAATCAAATTGTTTTATAAGGCGGTGAAATTAATACAATAGAAAATTATATTTTAGTTATATAGTAATTAGTTTAATTATATAGTAGCGCAGTGGAACAGTGTCTGACCGTATACGTGATCGATGCGGGTTCTTCTCAACTTGGGGAAATAAATTGTTTTCATTTTATTGCCCCTAAATTGAATGGGAGAGGATTTAGATGAAATTTTGCAGAGCTTAAACGAACGCAATTCAATTTAGTGTGTAAACAATATATATATATATATATATATATATATATATATATATATATATATATATATATATATATATATATATATATATATATATATATATATATATGTTATAGGTTACTTTAAGCGGGCGAAACCGCGGGCGGATCGCTAGTATTACTATATACGGGATGAGGAGTGTCCTAAGAGCATTACAAATTTTGTACGTAGTCTTTTATTTTAATTTGGATTACAAATTTTATACAGTTTTTTGTCATTTTTCATCCGTCAAATTAATCTATTTTATTATTGAATATTTTTATCAAAATCTGATTGTTCAATTTTCTGTTTCTATCTCAATATCTCTTCTATTTTTCTATAATAATTGCATATATTAATATAGTTCGGTTGCTCGAAAACGTGTGAGTATAATACAATGGAATATTTTATGACTGTTTTTAAACATTTCTGCGTTAGTAATACCTAATGTTTACCTCATTTAGAATTTCGACAAAATATTCCATGTTAAAGTGATTCTCAGTAGCGGCTTTAACAGCAGGCTGAGTAGGCTTAAGCCTAGGGCAACAGACTTGTAGAGCGTCAAATTTACGAAGGATTGCTTTTTTGCTAGTTGGTTTTCTGACGTCTTATAAACATGTAAATCTCATATTTGCTCAGAATAGGAACAATTTCTTCTGAAATTTCAAAGATTTTTGTGGAATAGGAATATTCAATTCAATCCAACGGAGAGAACCTTCCCTCTTCCTTCCTGTTATATACGGCTACTGACAATTTACTTTATTTGAAGTACTAACATTTTAGACGTAATTTTTGCAAAAATATTACAGGTTAAAGCGCAACTTTTAAAATGTGTAAATGTGGTAGGTACTGACGATTCTTTAATTGAAGCCTCGTCGCTTAGAAAGAAGCTGTCTTCATTTCCTGCAAAAAACACTTTCATCAATTAAAACTGAAATATTGTAAATCGGCTTTGACATGTACAATACTTATTTAGTTTGTATTAGTAAAGTTTGTTTGTTTGTTTGAACGCGCTAATCTCAGGAACTACTGGTTCAAATTGAAAAAATATGTTTGTGTTGAATAGGCCATTTATTGTAGGATATATATATATATATATATATATATATATATATATATATATATATATATATATATATATATATATATATATATATATATATATATATATGTATATGTATATGTATATGTATATATATATATATATATATATATATATATATATATATATATATATATATATATATATATATATATATATATCCTAGATTACTTATTTTTGAAATTTATCTAGTTTTCGTGAACAAACATTATCTTTACAAAACATAAACTATGTTAGTGATTTTGTATGGCTCTGGCTTATATGGGGCTTGATTCGAAAGTATATTATTACATTTCCACTGGCTCTTATGTAAACCCCGACTATATTGTTCTTTGCGCATTCTGCTCATAAATTAAACATGATATTTTCATATGCAGCTGGTACAATACTTTACTTTGCGATTAAAGTTATTTAATATTCGTTCGTTTTAATTATTACTGTTTATTGATATTTTATTTAAATATATTAAAAAAAGAACCTGATAAGACAAGCGTTATTCAATGTTTTAGGATTTCATTGATGAATTTCAAAAATAGAACACTTATTTGTTATGTCTGCCATGCCTGTCTGTCCGTCGGAATATCATAGCCACTTTACCCCGCACCCAAAATGACTACACAGTTAAAACTTGTTAGTTACATGGGCCACTGTCTGTGGACCACTTTTAAAATTATTACAGAAAATATAAAAAAACGAAAAGATTTAAAGGCGCTTCATCTACACGGAACTGAATTTAAAGCTATATCTTTAAAAATTACAGTCAGTCAGTCAGGTCTTGTAATATCACCCACGTCCTGAAGGGTTTGAATGACAATATTTCAGAAAAATAGCATATAAAAATTATATTTGTAGTCACAATAACTGTCTGTTGTCTTCATACAAAATTAGTGCATACGACTGCAAAATTTAGTTTTATAATATAGTTTCCGCTGACTGTATACTATAATCATGATATTAGCAGTTGGTACGAAACCCTGAGTGCGGAAGTACTACTCGCACTTGACCGACATTTTATAATTAATAATCGTGACTCTATATTACTATTACAAAATTTTCTACTTTAATGTCTGTGACTACATCTGTAGACTATACTCCTCAATGCTTCTCCTCGAAGCCCCTGTCGCGTTCCGAATTAGTAATTTATAGTGTCATCTTCACACTCGCTGTCGTAGTAGATGCAAGATCGATATATCACCAGTTTCATTATTCATCATGCAGTTTGGAAGTCCGACTGGAATCAAACAACGAAACTTTTCAGGTTCGATTCCACAACAACCACCAAACAAATATAATTTGTACACTTAATTACAAGCAGCTCAAATATAAATTAATATACGTAATAGCAACTTGTTCATATAAATTAAATTAATATTGCTAATTGCAAATCACTCAGACCTTTGATATCGACTTTGCGGCTATCACTTGATTGGATATAAAGGTTATGAGTAACCGAAGCTCGATACAAATACGTGAACAGTTCACTTGGTAAGCTGATTAAACATCGATGTGTTAACATTATTAATATAATAAAAAATTAACATGTAACAAGGCAGGGTGGCAGAGGGAACCTTGTGTTAACTCACTTCATTCCCTACTCTCTGCCGATGAAATGAAAATTAGTAATTCTCCCGTGTACGCTGTGCCGCTGTGCCATGACGGCATTCTTCATAAATATTTAGTTTTTGAATAACATATTATGATAATAAAACATTTTTAAGGAACTGGTAACATTTATAGAATCGATTCTCAACATTGTTTTTATCATAATCTATAGTGTAATTAATACATATTCAAAACCATTGCCAACAACACGCTGACTCGAGTTTGGACGGAAAGTGGAGAACAAAGTGCATCGACACTATACCAATAAATACCTGTAGATACTTAAATATTCCACCGAGAAAAAGGAAGTCACAACGTGTATGTATAAATGATACATACAAGTTAAATTGAAGCGTGCGTTTGTAATAAAATTAAATATGTTTTTTCAAGTACGTATTATAGTTACTTAAGCATAAAGAATTAAAAATTTTGTCTGTTTTTCCGTAATTAATATCCGGAATGACTGAATTGATTTTACTAAAAGATAAAGAACGCAACATATAGGTCAATAACAGTATAGATAACTAAACTTAAATAATGAATCAAGCAATTTTCCTTAAATAAATTATAATCGTAAAGCGAGGGAAGCCGCGGGCGGGGCTCTAGCCATTCTATAAAAAAAGAATGCGTTTTTTCTATAGAAATAATGAAGCTGTCGTGGCGTAGTGAACTATAGTACACATAATATTATAAATTATGTATACTATAGTTCACTACAGACATATTTAATTACATTCTATAAATTAGGGGCCGTCGTGGAGCTGGGAGACAAAGCACGACATCGAAATGTGGGAAATGAAGTGTTGTTTCTTGACACCTAGTGACACTGAGAACCTTCCCATTGGCTACCCTGATATATCCCAGACACAGGGGAGAGTTAAAAAAAGCCATAAACAATGTATATAAAAGATAAATATATAATATATTTAAGGCAGAAATGCGTAAACAATGCTCTTACCACAGATGAGTAATAAATAATAGCGGCATGCCGTTGCTGAAATTAGTCTGGCGGATTGTTTTTTTTTTGTCTCGTGTTGAGTCCTGTACGTGATCAGAATGAATGCGGTTATTTGGAAAAATGGAATTTTTCAAGTGATTTCTGATATTTTCCGTCCTTATATAAGAAGAGGTAATTTCCTTTCTTAAAGGAAAATATTTGTTATTTTCCCTTAATAATGTTTATATAATTTAATTTTATCTATATACTTTACTACTACTTTACTGATACTTTGTTTAGCATCATATTTAAACTTTTCAAGCAAGAACTGACAAAAAGTTACTAAGAATCCTAAATACACGTATTTTTCTGAATCAACTCCGAACCCCACAAGTTCCACTTACATTAACATATACTCATATACTCTTGTCCCATACACTATCTCACAGGAAATACAATACAAATATTACTCACGCAGTTCATAGAAATACATTCATTGACAGAAAGAAGCTTACGAATCATGGTCATTAAACTATAACGTTCAGCGTAAACAGATCAAGTTGTTGACCTACTTTGGACAAAAGGCAAATGGCAAAACCGCGCCCTGACAAGATACTAGGTATAAGTGTGTACGTACAGAGTTTTAAATGTGGATATATTTTTTTTCTATATTTACGCACAACCGGTTTAAAAAGTCATTTTTATGGAATTACAGTATAGGCCAAAGTTTCCAAGCTGTGTGTCGTGTTAGAGACAAGTAAACATCACTGGTATTTTATCGTAACAAGGTGGACAACGGGGTGTTGGGCCGTTCGTTTGAGTTCCCCTCTGGCGTCTCCGCGTGTTTATGTAGATATCGTTGTCTACCTGTCTTAATATCGCACGCGGAATTTAGCCCCAATCAGTGGTGACTAGTGGGGAGTTGCTGGGGAATGAAGGGTATCGTAAAGAAAAAGCTTGGCAAAGCGCCAAGAGCGTCACGGCGCCCTGATATAGCCAATGTCAAGTTGTCACCCTTACTTCCATCAATTCAAAGATAGCGCATACTAGTTGTTTTACTGTAGGATTTCGAAGTTAGAATGTACTTTTACATATACATGAAAAATCATCAACAAATTAACTAAGTCATCTGAAAACGGTCACACAACAATCTTTATTTTTTTTATGATGTGGCCAAAAGCTGCCCCAAATTTACCGCCGCAAAAATCCGTCACCATAGGCTCAAGCGTTTTTTGCGTGCTTGAGCAGATAGGTTGTTAAATTACCATTGACATTATTAGTATATAGATATGTTAACATGTTTGTAAATGTCGTATCGTCTACAAGCATATCAAGATATCTGAAATAGTATATTTACCTTCAAAATATTTACACTTTAAGGTGATGGTGTCTCAAAAAACAAAGTAATTTAATAAGTACGTTGTGAGATTTGAGAGTGGTCCCATTTATTTGCCGCCCAATATACAACACCATCCACTATATAGAACCTAACGAAAAACACTTAATGGATTCTATTTCATTTCACTCCGTTTCATTTTGTTCAACCTTCAACATTTAAACTGAAATATGATCTATGACAAAGATATTTTCTTTGTCACAGGTCTTAGATAATAGCCGAGGGGTGCTTTTCATTTTTTTTACAAAAATTTTAAACGGCAATCTAATTTTAAACCGCCGCGCTATCTCTATGTGTGTTATATTAGGATAACCGCCATATAAACGCTTTATTTACTCGAATAGCCCCTCGGTTTCATAGTTTTGTCACGTAGTGTGGAAAAATCACGGGTAATACCTACAAATATTTTGTTGCCATATATGTTTGTATATGCACTTTTGTTTTGCTTGATACTAAAAATACTTTTAAACGTATCCTTTTGCGTACATTTTGTTTTGTGTAGGACTTATTGAAGAAAAAAATAATAATTTTGTCGTCTACGAAAGATGAATAATATTTCTATCAACTTAACATTAAATTAAGAATGGTTCTTAAGTCCTGAAGTTACTTAAATATCAAATAAGTTCAAGAACTGACTTGGAAACATATCTTATATAAATAACCTATGCATTTTGTATTATAATAAGCAGTTATCCAACTGTTTCTCAAATTATAATATTAGATTTAATTTGAAGCATTACATATTGAATGGGGAAATTTAACGCCACAGTGCGGTGTTCGTGAGCGAATCTTTTTTCCGAATGGACTAAATCCTGTTGACAGCAAATGGTTTTGACAGTGAACCAGCGAAAATGATAATAACTGAAATATATTCTTCATTAAATCTTCTTCTTGTCTAAATACATTTTGTATTCAGATTTTCTTACACTTTAACTATTTTATATGTTTTAATTATTCATTATTGTTCACTCATGTAAGATAATTTGTTTCTTATAGAGATCACGATCGCCCAGCAGCTCAGCACAAAGGCAGCTCGATGAGGCGGACCTGTTCATGGATCTTATTAAAGACGTCGCTAACGAACTGGATATAGATGTACTATGTCATAAGGTAAGATTAGACTAAATTATTATATATTTTTTGTAAATCATTGTATTTTTTTATTAATGCTTGTCATATGATTAATTTTATTTGGACATGAGCCAAGTTATTGTTGCGCCTGTTTATAAGGGTATTTTACCCGTTTCACAATATTTATGTAATCCAACTAATGGTGGAAGTGGGGAACTGGGTGTCTTTACCCTATTTATCCTCTGTCTATCCTGGTATGCTATAGGTAAGCGGGAAAAAGCGTGAAGCTAATTTTTTCTCTTTATTTTTATACTTTATTAGTACTTGTTCTTGTTACAATTAAGGCTACGAAGACAGGTTGGGAACCCGAAAATGATGAGTGATGTTGATGAGTTTTTGCAGTTTTTATAATTTAGGCGGTATATCCAGTTTTCGGTATTTAGCGACTATATTCTTATTTTTATATGAACAATCGATAAAAATTATGTATTATATAATTTTATACCGTATATAACATTTGTTTTATGACATTTTCCCCTTATCGTCCTTTTATACACATAATTATCATTATAGCGTTCATATTTATAAAAGATCCTGGCGAAGAGGCATAGTTAACGTCTGCATGTAAACGCGTCGGTTTGTGGGTTCGATTTCCAGTTTTTTGAGTTTAGATTTTTTTGAGTTCTGGTAACAAGACATAGCCCGCCATTGAGTTCTACCACTCAACACGTAATGTCTCGGAAAAGATGAAAAACGGGGAACGGATGTTCCCCATGCATATATATATATATATATATATATATATATATATATATATATATATATATATATATATATATATATATATATATATATATATATATATATATATATATATATATATATATATATACATATATATAATAAGTTTATCTTTAAATATACAATATATTTTGAAGTATAAATTATAGTTATTTATATATCCAGTGACAATATAATATAAGGTATTTTATGAAGTCTAGTGTAGTTGTAACAAAAATTTAACAAGTGAATAAAATCTTTATTAAAACGTAACACTTATTAGAGAGCAGTGTTAACATTCGCGTTTATGTGTACCATAAAAAACCTAATAACAAGTTATGATAGATCTCGTAAAACACAAATTACTCTGACAATATACTAAAATATATTGCACAGTGTATAGGCCTTTGTTAATGAAGAAGATATTGACACTGGAATAAGAAAATAGGATTGATGTTAATCGTTGTTACGAAAATATTAGCGCATGGGGAAATAATTAGTAATTTAACTTAAATGTTGGTATACCTCTATGAATTTCTCAGATCAACACAATTCGGTAAGATCGGATAAGGGCATCTAAAAGTCTTGTTCTATCTTTGTTGGCAGGGTGTATGGTACTCTTACATATACTGTAACAATCAACAAAACATCTATGTAGTGTTAGTGAATGAAGGTACGTTTTAAAGCGTGGTAGCCTTATTCGCCTTAAAAAAAACCAGGTCCTCATGGATATATTATAAGGAGAGGAGAGGAAGAGGGAAAAAGAAACAATACAATATTCCTGTGGATGCTGATGTTTCGACGTATACAATATCTCTACCAGTCTAGAACTATCATGAGCTAATTTCTAGTATATGATAGGAGAGAGATAGGAGCGTAGACAGTGCAGGCGATCGTTAATGCTCATTTCAAAGGTTCCCCGCTCCTTAAACCTACATTTCTTTCGACCCTCTTTACCCTGCAATGGAATGGAACCTGCACTTACATGGCGAATCCATGTTATGCTAAGTAGCTTATCTACATTTTCTTTTCTTTAATAATTACATTACATTATATTTATATGTGTATTTAAATATGTATACGTTTATCAGTTGGCTGCACTCTATACCGCATACTGTGCCTGATTTAACATTGAATAGCCAGCGATGACCAGTCATCAAACTGCTTAAATAGTTTAATTTGATGTACTATGATATTTATTACTTATATATTCAATAATTTAACTTAAGGCCATCGTGACCCGGTGGAACAGCGTGGCTGAAAAACGTGGTTGTGGGTTAGATTCCAATTCAGAAAAATTAATTATTTTCGCTTCTTCGCTCAGGAAAAACAAAGCGCGGGTTTGGGCTCCGCCTCTTTAAATCGCATTGTCACAAATTTGGCCGGAAAGCGGAGAACAGACCTTTAACACTAGCTTCTCTCTGCCAATCCTGCTATATGCATAAAGCCAATTTTTTTAACTATTAATATTTTTAAATTATCCAAAAGTGTGTATTCTTCCTTTCGCGAGAAAGATATTTCATGTCTCTTCTCTCCATTTTCTCCTCATTCATAGATATTAGTAATATTTATACGTAATTATATATTAAAATAGTAAAAAGAAAAGGAAAAAATGCTTGCATTCTTAAAAATTTATGGAAACCGTTTCCAATAAGGCCATTTTACGAGTCTTGAGGTTTCAAATAAAAGCAATTTCACGGTTCACTCTTTTGTGGTCTACGTCCTATATTCCACAATCGACATTCATAATAGCTCTTGTTTAAAAAAAATCTAATATTATACCTATACCCTTAAGCTTACCTTAATGATATCAAGGTATCTTTATCATTGTTTCTACTAAGTTTGAAGATTCATTATTTCGTACAGCTAGCAGCTAGTGGCATTTTCGATATATATATTTGAAATTATGGTTGTAATTTCTATCTCTAATTGGTATTATTCTTAGAGGTCCGTATATCAAAATAAAAACACTGAACCATTGTTCACTTTTTTCTCAAGATTTTATTAAATAATCAACTCTTCAGGCCGTTAAAGCATGTCAAACCAAACTTCCAAGTTCATGTAAAACATCAACATGTGATATCTAAGTAATTCAGATTACTGTATATTCAATGAATACATATTAAAAAGGTTTTATTAAAAAAAACATTGATTGTATGGTACATGAGAACACAACAGGAATACTAAATGCCATCGACAAAGATACCAGTATATGCGTATGTAGTCATTAAACGACAAACTAACCTGGAGTTATCAAATTCTGTACGTAGTCGTGTGCTTAAGTCGCGTACTCAGCGAGTAAATGAAAATATCTTCTTCTAAAAATGTCATCCACGTACATGAAAGGATAAAGGCTATGAAATAAAATGTATAAAGAGATTCCGGTTCGTAAGTATGATATACCTACTATGGGTATATGTTACTTTGAAACCTTGCTAGCCATGAACTATAGATTTATATTATTAATTGTGACCCTTTTTATAGGTTCTCACTGTATGCCGCATAAACTAGGGTGGGCAGAGGAAACCTGGTGTTAAGACACTCAGTTTCTCACTTCCCGCCCAATTTATGAGATATTACGGGATGAGTGTTTAAATTCGATGACATGCTTTGTCAACTAGAGCGGTACAATTAAATTAATTTCAATAGTATAATCATTAGTGTGGGAATCGAACCTGCAACCTTCACATTTACAGTAAAAGCAAAATGAGGTTCAGTAAACCAGCGCCTCATTTTGCTTTAACTTTTAAATATATTTAAATATTTAAATGGAGGCCGTCGTGGCGCAGCGACACAGCGCCTGACTGTAAACGCTATAGTTGTGGGTTGGATTCCCCCTCGGGGAGAATGAACTTATAATCATTTTCCCCACTCTGGTAACAACTGCTTACAATGCAGCGTTGAGTACAGCCATCCAATAGAATATTTTAAAACAATTAAGAAACCTACAATTAAGAATTTTACTTTTAAACTAACAAGTTCTTGGAAAGAAATAAAAGGTCAAAAGTTATGATGTGTTTCCACTTGTTGATTAAAATAGACACGACTTTACAGTTTACGGTCAAAGGTCACATTAAAAAGGCTATTTCAGCGTTCACACGCTTCTTCCTCAGATATTCCGCAACCAAGATTCTGTTTTGATTTCATATTCATCGTTCAAAGTTCAATATGTATTATTTACCATATAGTAAAAGTAAATTATTGAAAGTACATAATTTTAAACTTTCATTTAGATATTATATGTAAATGTAATATAAAATTGATGTATAGAAAACTAATTCAAAACAACCATAGATAAACTGTTAATATTAATCAAATAGAATGTATACTGCTTTTTTCTGCTATTTGCATTCATATTATGTATCTAATTAAGCGTACAATAATGAAGCTGTCTATTTACACACTATATATATATATATATATATATATATATATATATATATATATATATATATATATATATATATATATATATATATATATATATATATATATATATGTATATATATGTATATCTTGTGACCTTTATGAGAAATATTATTCTGTGTTGAACTTGCTATCCCACTCGTAGGAATCAATAATTGCACTTTCTCGCTCGTCGGAAGAGAAAGCGCGGCGTTGAGTTTCGCCACTCAGCGCGTAATTTTTCAAACAATTGTTCAGAAATTATTTTTAGTATGGAGCTACACTAGGTTCTCTATGTATACGCTGTAACAGTGACGCTAACTTATATATATATATATATATATATATATATATATATATATATATATATATATATATATATATATATATATATATATATATATATATGTATATATATATATATATATATATTCATTTAGCCCTGTATACCGAACCTAGCAGGGTAGACAGAGGGAACCGTTGGTTGAAGGAACCTAGTGTTAAGACACTTTCCACTATTTGAGGCATTGCGTGTTGGGTGACGGAACTCAACGCCGCGCGCCTTGTTGCCGGAGCGAAACGAATATAATCTATAGTAAGATAGTAAATTTAGTACGGTCCTAGAAATCATAGTGAATTGCGTAATTTATTCAACAACCTTTTTACAAATATAGTTTCTTTAACATTTCTTGAAAGTTACTACTTACTACTTCTACGTACTAACCGAAATATGTTAAGTATTTCAATATATAGCATATTCATTGTTGCCAAATAAAGAATGTGCTTCCATTAGTCCGCAGGAATGATCTTTGTTCAGGGATCTTAGTAGGATGGTAGTGGTACTTCTATAATATATTAGATAAGATTAAGAATGTAGCTAATGGCTATAGCGCTTAGATCGTTTCCATGAGACGCGGGATCGAATCATGCCACGTTAAATATTAAATAATATCATAAAGATATCTTATAAAGTTGTTTATGAAACTATTTTATATAAAAAATTGTGTTATACATTACGCAACAAAATAATAAATCTGATTGCGCTTACAATAATTCACTGGTAAGTAGAGCTGGTCGTAAATCTATCCCAATTTAATTACACACTTATCTAATGAGATAACTAACTATGATTTAAGATTATGGCGCTCCTATATATTATATAAGGTACCTTCTAGGGTAATGTAGTATTAGGGTTTCGATTCCCACTGGTGCGAATGAATTATTTTTCTTTCTTCTATCTGTTAATTATACAAAGCAAGGCGTTGAATTACATCTCAACATTGCTTGTGTGTCTTAAAATTAGGCGGGAAGAGGTGAACGGAGTGTATTAGTGTACACTAGATTCTGTACTCTACAAATTCTGCCATATGCGTAATACGGGGTATGTAATATTCTGATTTATTTATTCATAAATCTGAATCTTGTGTAGACGCAAATAACCTAGCGATGAAGTTTCATTTCTCACTGAGCAACTGCATTTTGTGTATAGGTATTAGGTACACTACCATGAAAAATAAATCCTTGAAATCGACACGGATTGTTTGAAAAAATCTTAGGAACAATGCGTAGAATCTAATAAAGCTGTTATTGAAGAACGCGGTGGTCGTATCGATGAATATACTTTAAAATTGAAAGTTTTTTTTACACTTTGTGTATCGAATTTCAATATATATTAAATTTCTACGATGATATTTTATATTTTCAAATTTGTAACTTAATTATTCTAAACTGTGTAAGTACTTTCTAAATTTTGAGAGTTAGGTTAGATTATATATATATATATATATATATATATATATATATATATATATATATATATATATATATATATATATATATATATATAGAGATATATATTATATATATATATATATATATATATATATATATATATATATATATATATATATATATATTATATATAATCTAACCTAACTCTCAAAATTTAAAAGTACTTACAAAGTTTAGAATAATTAAGTTACCCTGAGGAGAACTGAGGTAAGCAATTATTATAATTTTAAATAAACTCTTAAGGAAGTCGACACTTTTTGACATTTATGTTTTTGACAGAACAAAGGCATCGCTGAACTCAACAAAATCCAAACAGTGATGTTGACAAATAACTTATAAGAGCGAAGTTTTAAGACTTGCTTTACGTCTGTTTAATATTGAAGAGTATTTAAAGGGCTTTTCATCAATAAACTTTCAGTAGCAGTATTAACTTCCACTAGGAGTCTTCGCAGATTTGGTTCTTTAATTTAATTTAAAATTGTAGGTAAAGGTAACAGCCATTTAAATTTGAGATAAGAAATTTGAAGGTTGGTGAAGCCCAATACTACTTCATACTACTACTAGTACTTTACTTGATTCACCAAAATAAGGGAAATGAAAATATTTTCAAACGTAAGCTTTCCTCGAAGAAGAAATCGAACTTACGACTCTATATCACGTGTATAGAGTCAGATAAACCCAACTGACAGATATACTATGACATAGTGTACCATTATGTAAATTGTAAATTGAGAAGGCGTAGCGACCGAGCCTAGTTTGAAGGTGACTGAAGGGCTTTTATACATAATATTGTTTATGATTCAGAAAATGGTATTAACCGAAGTACGAGTATTCTTACAATATCGCTTTAACGACATTATGATGGTTTTAAGTTACACAAGAATTTAAGTAATGAATTCAAAATCGCTAGTGCGTACTAGCGAGCCCTTACCTTGTTCAGATCTACCATACAGACTATAGTGTCACAGTGGCCCTCACTTGAGGAAATGAATAATTATTTATTTTCGTACTCTGCCAACAAGATACGGCGTTGAGTTCTGCCAACCAACAATATCTCGGGCGAAAAGCAAAAACGGAGAGTTATAAATAACTCTCTCTCTATAAGTTCTCTAATTCTAAACTTACAACCGTGGTTTATAGTCAATCTGTGCCCCATTGCGTCACGACGGCGTCGTTTCCTTTATTCTTGCTCTTCTCCGCTTTACCATTATTAGAAATGTTATATATTAATTAGGAATCTAATGGCTTTATTGTGGTATACGATACAAAATCTAATATACATAAGTACTGTAATCCCCCTTGAGGGAAATATAAGTAGGAGAAAATAATTAGGAAAGACGGTATCTGATTATTTTAGACGAAACGTTGTTATGACTAAAAGCCGTGAAAAATTCCCGTTTCGTGCCAATTTAATGATTGTAGAATAAACGGGTTCAATTTCTGTGTGCTCTAATTTATTATATTATAGTTTATGGTAGTCTCCAGACTTTAGTATTTCATATTAATTGTAGCTGGATCTCTACTATCTCTACGTTTTCTGACAAAAACTTCTTTACGGGGGACAGGTAGATTAACCTTTCGTTTCCTCCTTTGATTGAACCCTTAAGTAGAGAGAATAATATAGTCAAAGGTCCACTCCCTCGGTCTGTTTAAACAAATTCCGGTTTTAATCTGTTTCTAAATGTACATTTAACATAAAGAAGATTTATCGTAAAATCATCATGCAATAAAGAGAGTATTGTATAAAAAAATCTCGATGAAATATAATTAACGTATATTTTTACTAAAAAATTACTGCTTCAAATTAGAATAGCGAAGCAATTAATGTTTTAATCAAACAGATGTTAAAAAAACGTCAAATGAATCTCTACTTTTGCTGAATAAAAATTTAAATAATTGTTGTATTTAAAAATGTCTCGCTGTTTTAAATCTTTTCCGTAGTTAAAAAGTCCTATTAGTCTTGCTTTTAATTAATTTTATTACTTTTTTTTAAGATCTGTTACTACTATGAAATAAAAATG
This sequence comes from Dione juno, assembly GCA_037127375.1. Classification (NCBI taxonomy): domain Eukaryota; kingdom Metazoa; phylum Arthropoda; class Insecta; order Lepidoptera; family Nymphalidae; genus Dione; species Dione juno. Next base: position 2,508,087 of record JAXRJS010000014.1, read on the forward strand.
AGAGGGATTCTGAAATTAATTTTTATGCGGCAAGGCCAGATATATTTCTTCGTTAGTATAGAAACTTTTTTAACTTTACGCTAACCTAAATTTGAAAAAGTTTTGTATCTATATATATTTTTTCTTTAGATATGACTCAGACAAAATACAGTTTTAGGCATCAGTTTATTCTTCAAAGAAATAAGTAAACTACTTAGCGTTTCATGGTTTCACTCATGGCGTTGCAGGGAGAAGCTCGGACCAGTTTGGGACATGTGAACTAAGTGTGGGGGTTATTTTGAAATGCGCATTAACGCTCTCTTTTACTGTCCAAGCTCCTCTCTGTTTAATAATATACATTTACTTCTGGAACCACTACTATGTCGTTAGAATCTAGTGATTACTCATACTCCATATTTTAGTAACATGAAACTGAACGATTAATTTTATTAAATTAAATCGACAAAATATATATATGTATATCGAATACAAATGTTACCAAGACAAATTCACATCCTTCGTTTTAAGTCAGACACGATCGAAATACGTAACGCAGGTGTCAGTTATTGCCATTATTATAACAAAATTATATAATTTAAATTGTATTCGCCATTTACTTAATTATATATGTATATGAGCTGGATTTTAAGCACTTTTTTGTTGTTTCAGATTCTGGTAAACGTTTGTCTGTTGACCTCGGCGGATAGAGGCAGTCTGTTCTTGGCAAAAGGAACACCGCCTAACAGATATTTACAAGCTAAGCTCTTCGACGTTACCCGAGACACAGGTTAGTTCGATATAAATATAATCAAATTAATTTGACATATTTATTCATATTTTGCAATTAATCTCATTTTATTACAAAATCCTATCTATATGTTTCACATACATTTTTGAATGTATCAATAATTATGAATACTGTTAAAAAAATCAGATGTAATATTTATATAAAGTCACATATTCCGTAAATCTTGTTTAGACATCTCCTGCTAAAGCGTATTAATAAAAAATTTCACCCAAATGCCAAAGTTGGGCAGGTAGGAAGAACCTAGTGTAAAGACACTCCGTTTTCCGTTTCATGCTGCATATGCTGCATACGGATGCAGCATGCGTATTCTCACTATGGAGTGGGGATCCCATACACAATTAATTGCATTTACTGTCAGATGTAGTCCCACTGCGATCCTTACGTTAAAATAATCAAAATAGCTTTGGCAGTACATTTATTAAACAAAATCAAAGAAAATATATTAAAATAAACGTCAAAGTTTTTACTGAGATCTCGATCTCGTTCATAGTAATTAATTTGTCTAGATCTTACAATTAAGTTTGAATTTTGGGGACGGCTCAAGTTAATGGAATTACTGCCAAAATTGATTCTTATTCAGAAGGGCTATCTACTTCTTCTTCACTTTAATTATATAGTTATTCAATGGAGAAGAGATGATATATATATATATATATATATATATATATATATATATATATATATATATATATATATATATATATATATATATATATATATATATATATATATATATATATATATATATATATATAATGATTTATGCCTAAATTTAAAGTATTATATAAAAGTGTATGTACACAGAAAAAATTTGGCAAATTATAATTTATAATACAAGATGACTAATTCCACTCGGGAAAAGGTTTATATTCCGTAATAGAGGTTATATTTAGGACATAAAGTCAAAGCGGCTAAAATGTATAAGATAACTTCCAGTGGCACATTTTTCCAGATGAAACAAAAAAACTAAAGCACTCAACGCAAATAAAAAAGAAGAATACTTAAAACACGCTTCCGCGCATAGCAGGGTACCCAAAGATACTCTAGTGTCAAGACACTCCTACGATATGCATGTTAAGTGGCGAAAGTTAACGTCACACTAATGTACCAGAGCGAGAAAATGAAATTAATTAATTCCCCCAAGTGGAAATCGAACTCAGAAGCATAGCTAACAGTCAGACGATATCCCAAATCGCTATTAAGACCTTATTATTTAATACAAAGACTGCGATTTATTTAAAAATGATACAACGTTATTTTCCACTTAAGTAGCAGATAAAATAGTGGTGAAAAAGCGTTATAAGATAAATTTTATTCAATGATAAAACAATAATAAAATTTATTCCACATATACTTCTTTCGATTATTTTCCTTGTAAAATTATAAATCACAAAATAAATATAAACAATAGTAGACAGTGTGTGGCCTCTGTTTCTCAAAGTTGGCTTTATAACTTATTGATGATCCTTTGTTGAGAACCATTTCAATAGCGCCATTATAACATTATTGCATATTGATTACTCATATATTATGTATATGTGTATATGTATTTATATGTCAATCTGGCAATGGCACTATATAAACAAACAAACACTGTTTCTTAGGCATCTTTTAATTAAGAAGACATTTCTTGAAAATTTTCATTTTATTATTAGCGTTCCAGTTTTTACCTCCATCTTCGTGGTCAAATATTAGTGAATAAGAGTTGTGAATGATATATGACACATTATAGAAGCCCGAGGTAACACTGACCGCAAGAACCTACAGCGGGTGGCCGACTATACGTCGAAACTGTCAACGTAATTCAAATTCAAAAAATTTTATTCAAAATAAGAATACTTGATTAATTTTTTATTTTTACAATCAGAACCAAAGTTCCTGACATGAACGCATTCAGCCAAACATATTCTTTCGTTCTATAACATATTAATGTAAATAATCAATTTCTATATATGGATAGATATATATTTATACGTTTTGATGCAGTGGTACACTGTAAACGCGACGATTGTGGTTTCGAATCTTATTTTGAGGTATCAATTATTTTCGTTTTCTCGTTCTGACCCAAAGTGCAGCGTTGAGTTCCGCCACTCAACACGCGATGTCGCGAAAGGCGTAAGGCTAGGAATATAGTGACTTAACTGACTTATCTTTGCCTACATAATCCAGTTGGAACCTTCAAAAATAAAAATAAAAATTGGAAAAGTCAATTCCGGATGTGAAAGATAAAAAGAATATTGATTAGATTATTTCAAATAAAGATAACTGAAGCTAAAAACCACTGTAATTTTATGCGCGAGAGACTGGAGCAATATCTGTATTAAATTAATTTTTATCCTGATATTCAATTCTCGTAAAAAATATATTAAAATTGTTAGTCAAGTTGTAATAATTATTATTAACTATTAAATTTTGTCATCATAATAGTCTAAAGCAGCTTAAAATGAAATGTTTTTACACTCGTTTTAAATGCTATAGTATGTAAAATAAAAAAATAAAGACCATCGAATCACGGTGATTTTTTTATTAAATTAATTAAATTATTTATAACGTTAATGGAGAACCGTCATGGCGTAAAGGCACAGCCTGTGACCGCGACGGTTTGTGCGTTCGGGTCCCACTCGACGTAATGAATTAGTTTCCCTGATAACAAGGCAAAAAACGCAGCGTTAAGTTAAAGGAAGGGAAAGCGGGAAACAGAGTGTCTTAACACTAGTTTCCTACTGTTCCCTCTGCCTACCCTGCTATAAATAAAAAAAATTCAAATTTCTCGTTACCGTTAATTAAAATGATAAGTGTTTTTTTAGCTTAAGCGAGCAAGGCCGCGGTTGAGTCGCTAGTATTGAATATTTAGACAACTGAGAGACACAGGTTTCAAGGTGTCCAAACGAAAACTAAATATCAACAAAATTAGATAAATTACAAAACTTTCTAATGTAAAATTTCAATGCATCAGGCACGCCGTTTACTTAATCGATCGTTATATTAAACAAAAACGAAACTATAATTAATAATAAATGTATATAAATACGCAGTGACAGACAGATAATCCATAGCCGAAAGTACTCAGCGTAAGAAGCTGAGCCTTGACAAGTAGATCCTCCTGTATGTACATACAAAGTCGCAGGTCACAACTAGTATGTTATAATTTGAATATTAAATATTTATGAAATATACTAGTTGAGGGTAAATAAGCGTATCTCATTTCCCATTCAGCGTTTATCTTAAGAAGCAAACATTATGAAACAATATGTTATTTATACCAAGAATGTATACAATGGGTATCTATTTATATGGAGCCCTTGCTTTTGATAGTGGCAACAATAGGTGACATTGTAGCTTATTATTTTAACCCTGGAATATAATATCATGTACCACACATACCATATGTTTGTTTGTCTTGTATCAAGAACGTTTCAGCCTATTTTTAGTGTTACTTGCAGTAAGGTAGTACTTTTATTAGATTTATCTATAGTTATTCGTATTAATTAAGTTAACTTTATTCGACGCCATCATAGCGCAGTGGTGTATGACTGTGTATATAATTAATAGTTGTAGAGTTGTTCTTGAGTGAAAAAGTGTAACTCGGCCTTCAACGTGCAATATTTCTAAAATTGAGAAGAAAACTAAGCCTCAAAATATAATAATATATAAAAGCAAATGATATGCACAAAGTTCAAACAATGTCGCTTTCCATATATCGTTTTAAATGTAGTTTCGCATCTAAGCAGAATGATTAAAAAGGAACGTTTTCATATATATAAATAAACATATATTCTGTGCCTATCTGCCAAAATAGGAAATAACGAATTTGTATGTATATCAAATCGTAGACTTGCAGTAGACGCGGACAAACGCACGAGTTGATATCTTGTTAAGAATTCAATATTTTTTGCTATTCTAACTTTTACACGGTTATGTACAATATACGTTATGTTATAGTGAACATAAAATAAAAAATTATTTAAATCCTAGTCTAATTTAATTTAACATTAAAGAAAAATTACACAAAGAATAACTTACCTAAATGTGCCTAATTTATAAAAAAATATTTGTTTTCGCAGTTACATAAATTAAAGATTGAATATGTATATTTTGTGTATAATTATGTATACAGCCATGGCTTTTGATTGCTTAGATGTTTGGTTTTTTTGTGTTCTATGGGACTTAAAGATCTTAATATTTCATCGACACCACCACGCGTTCATGAAAAAAAAGTCTTAACTGACGGACAGATAGATATATTTTACAGACTCACAATTTTTTTACTTTTATTTTTTATTTTATTAGCATTAAATATATTATTATATATGATACAGATGTTAAACTGTAAAAACACTTCTTATATGTTCAAAGAATGAAAACACGCTATCCCACCGGCTTTCATTTCGCATTTTACATAACTATAACACCCTTTTAATAATTCTAGCTGAATAAGCAATGCGTCATGTAGCAGGGAGTGTGCTAGTAAGTTAACTGTACCTTTGGACATGGGTACATGAATGCGATATTAAATAGCGATATTTTCATATTGGATGTACTTTATTTTGTTAGTTAATTTATGAACGAAATACTGTTTTCTGTCTTACTGTAAACGCGGCCGTTTTGGGTTCGATACTTAAATATAATTCACGGTGTAACCTGCGCTTAGCAGAGTAGTCAGTTCTCCACTTTCTGCCTTTCTAGGAATTGCGTGTTGAGGTCCAGAATTCAAAACCGCGCTTTTAACTCGTTGCCAGAGCGAGAATAATAAAAATAACTCATTCTCCCCGAGTGGCAATCGAACCCATGAACCGTCGCGCTTACAGGCATACAGTCCACTTTTTTGTCCTTAATGTGAAGTAACACTTTAAAAGTAATAAAAATGTCTTAAAAATAGTGAGGACCCGCTAATACCTAGATCCTCTTGACATAAGCGGAATGAAACCGGACGCTGGACAAAAATTAGGTTTCTTAATACGTTTTATAACATTCTAAAAAGATTATGTTTATATTGTAATATTTTACTCTTGTGGGATTTAGATCCGTATTTTGCGATTGTGTTGTTATACTTTTTATTATAAACGTCACTTGTTATTGGACATTTGGCCTTATTTCTAATATAATTTCCTTAAAATACGTTTTCAATTTAGTTTCCATTTAGATATATCGAGTTCTTCTTGATTAAATTGATAATACATAGATACCATAAAAACCTATATTTAATGTAAACATATAAAATGTAAATTTTTCTTTCATTCTATTCTATAAAAGCTTATTATTAGATATAAATGTACATTTTCGTATCGTAGAAGATTGAAATTTAGCATGTAGGAACCTTAAATATCGTAGGATAGATGCAATTTAAATATTTTTTTAGCCATAATAATCTACGGAAGCGAAGTCGTGGGCTTACAACTTGTTGTTTATAAACCTCTTTAGCATAATTTCAAGAATACATTTCACAGATGGAAATGGAAATGGAAAAGTTGGTCTTTTCCATTTCGAAAAAATGATGATAAGAAATAAAAACAAAAATATTTCAATCTCAGAGGGACGATTAAAAAAGTTTCGCCACAATTTTTATTAGATTTTTAATAAAACAAATAAGAACAAAGTTTTCGAATACGTCTCGAGAGTATTATACAATGAAATAAAATTTGCAAGGAGCCATTTTATAACAATATATAAAGTAACTTATTATTTAGTAGTCCTAATAAGAAATTGTTGCAAAAGCTTCTCCTTAGTACCTTTCTTTCTCACTCTGGATAATTCGAATTGTCATTTTAAAAGCTTTTCGGTGACCGTCTAAACCGTCTAAAAGTTTTGCCTTAAACGAAGACTTTGTATAGATAAATAACTGACAGAAATGTATGTGACAGTCCTTAGAATGTGTATGGAAGTAATAAGAGAGAAAATTTCAACGAGAACAAAAAAAATGCAAATTAAAATGCTCGATATATATATATATATATATATATATATATATATATATATATATATATATATATATATATATATATATATATATATATATATATATATATATATATATATATATATATATATATATATATATATATATATATAAATTTTCATGATTACTTAGATAATATTACTGAACTATAACGTGAAATATTTAATGCTGAGTGCATTCAAGCCCAAGCCCTGACATTAAAATGACGGTGGGCTGGGTATATATCATGTTATACTGGAAATAGATAAACAATTTAAATAACGACATTGAAGGGTTCTGTCGGAAATAGACACGTTAGGAGACCAATTAGCCGGTGAGCTGACATTATAAATGAATGCTGAATAACAGTGGATGAACTTGGGGAGACGAGAAAGTTAAGGAGGGAAATAAAAAAAGAATAAACTTAATAAAATGAGATCCATGCTTCAAAATTAAACTTAACAATAAACTGCAAACGTGGAATTTCCAAAAATAATGTCAATATGCACGATTAATCGATTACTTATAATAATATATTACTAGTAGTACTAACTATTTTTACAGAACTAAAGAACAGATAAGCTAATTAAATTATAATTTTTATTTTATAAAGAAGCCTTGATAGTTGTATCGTATCCTTTTATGTCAATTATATACTAGCTAGTAAACATTTCATCATCTATGAATTGTATATTTTTTGTATACGAATATTTTATATATAATCTATTAAATAATAATAAATTGCATGAAATTTTGTATGACCTGGTTATATTTAATACAGTATGTGGAAAGAAAATCAGTTAGAAAAATTAAAGTGTCGCTTTAGCGTTATTTATTTAGCGTTATGATTTTTTATTCAAATCTGGAAATGAAAGATCTTCAAATATTGAATGTAATTCCAAAAATCCTGCTATACAGCAAAATATTAAAAATAACGCCTGATCAAAAATTATTTATTAAGGATTTTTTGTTCTGCACAAAAAGTAAGGAAAATTGGACTCTCCACGAAAATTTGCGAGAAATAAATACTTTATTAAATATTATATTAGCAATATTTACCAGCATTTATTGACTTGATAGATTAAATTTGAATAAGTTTTATTCAATGAATCTTTTACTAAAATTGGATTGAATTAAAACATATAAAAATCCAACAAAAACAAACTGTACCTACGACAATTAGTTCTACAATGACAGTTTAAAGTTCATAATGAGACATAATCAAGACGAGAATTGCTACGTAAACGTCTAATCTCTTCCCATCATTTAAATGTTACTTACTTCACAGGGTTTTAAAAGTTCACGTGGAACTAGGCTAAGTGGACTCGAGAAACGGGCTGCAGTTGGAAATAATTTCAAAAGATTCGCTTAGTACAAAACCTTATGTTTTGCCTTCTATTTTACAATAGGCAAAGAGCAACTTAATTTTTTTATATTGCACATTAGCGTTATTTCCTAAATAAGTATTCGGATATATAGTGTTTTATTAGAAATTTATCATGATCTATAGATAAGACGGTAAGTAAGAACGATCATGGCGGTTGCTGTATCGCAACCGCCACGTCTAAGATTCATTATATTTAGGAATTCACCACAAAAAAAAAAGAAATTCTTAAAAAAAACTGAAAATTGAAATGCTAATATAACACTAATTTATAAGCAAACAAATAAATGAACTCAAGCGTCAAGGGATATTAATATATGGGCACAGTATTGCTTGAAACCAGGTCGAATGACAAGCTGAGGTTGATAGTTGCTCTTTAATTAATTTTGTGGCGTGAGTGAGCATCCGTATTCATGTTTATACGCACTATTAATAGTAATAGGTACCGGAAGCTATACTTAAATGATAACGGAAATTGTGTACGAGGAATGGATATTACTTTCTTTAATATTGTTATTTCTCGTAGGATGGTCCCTATAATTTTTTTTTATATTAAAATAAACTGAACTCGACGTTTTAAACATTTTGTAGATATGGTATCTAAGCAAAAAGTAATTATGTTATTTACTAGTTTTTTCGTTTGCTTGAATTATAACTTTAAATCTAAATATTTCCCTTATTGTAGAAATGATAGAAAAAACCTCTCTAAGTGCCTCGCCCCAGTCCAAGGAAACTAAGTTACAACATTTTTTATCATTCAACGCCGTTGTTTAGGCAGTACGCTGTTAATCACAGATTTTCGAGTGTACCTCTACTGTATGTCAGTTATAGAGACTAGACACGGTCGGGTCTGGTTCAGAACTCCTCTATCAAAATCAAAATCAAAATATTCTTTATTCAAATAGGCTGTTGCAAGCACTTTCGAATTGTCAATCGTCAAGTCTATGTGTACAGTATAATATTTATATATTATATTATATTGTACGTACAGGCGTTCTGGAGATAATTTTGTTTTCTATACAATTCAACATAATATATGCTAAATTCCACAAAATATATACGTACATATATATTTACATATATATTTTTTTTTATTTTAGACCTCTATGACGCATTACGCATAGCAAGAACACAAGAGATAAAAATTAACTTTGGAATAGGAGTCGCAGGGCTGGCCGCTCAAACTAAGCATCCGATTAATATCAAAAACGCTTATGCTGATCCACGGTAAGTACAAATTTATGAACTATTACATAAACACGAGTTTCCTAAAATACAGGGTCCTCAATTAAGTTTAAAAAATTAGCAGTTTTAATACAGAGCTAATAATTAGAAACTGTAGAGAGCGATTAAACTTCGACGTATGATTTAAATGATGTATGATGGTTGTGATGGTTTCTAAGAAGCGCAAGTACGGAAAGTGTTACGGAATATGTTATATGCTATTTATATTATTTTTAATGTGTTAATACACACTGAGAATAGAAAATTCTTGAAAATTTAACCGCAGCGGAATTTGAACCCGCGCCGGGAAATGGAAACCGTCCAAGCGCTCTGACCACTAAGTTGCGTCGAAATTCTTATATGCGTTTGTACAACTTATTACGTTGTTAGCATCTCTGTAAAAATCTGAAAAGTTGCTTTGTGAAAATGAAAAAAAAAGTGTTACGAATATTAATAAGCAATTAATATCGAAATGAATATCAAAAAGCGAATGCCAGCCGGCGAATAGTTGGCGCTCTAGCCGACTATTCGCTGGCTTGTCGCTGACTGCAATAGTGACCGGATAGTTAGTCGACTTTACATTTCTATAAATAACTGAAAAATGCAGCCATTTTGAAATCAACAACAAACACTCGTTAATATATTTAAATCTACGATAAATACGTTTGATTAATAACGAACGAATTAAAGCAAACTAAATATGTATTGTAATTCAACTAATCTAATTAATAATAGTTATTTTTAAACATTGCTGCCATCATAGTGTTTATTATTTTTTATTTAAAATTTTATGACATGCTGTATAGTGTTGCATAAATACTGTTGTAGTTTTTAAAACAGTTAAATAATAAACCAATGGCGTGATTCCTAAAAAAAACTTGTGAGGTGATTTTTCTAAATTTTCCAAGAACTTTTTCATGATAACATTTATTTTTTATGAATACGTTATACTCATTTATATCTATTTTTTATACAGATTTAACAGCGAAATCGACGCCCGGACAGGATATAAAACGGAATTAATATTATGTATGCCGATATGTAATTGTGAAGGAGATGTGGTCGGAGTTGCGCAAATTATTAATAAAACTGATGGTGAGAATTTGAAAATATCTCTACATTGCAAATTTGCACACTAAGACAAGGAGTCAATTATCATAGATTTTTCTAAAAGAATTATTATTTAAAATAAAATTAACCGGATTAATAATTACAAATTAGTATTCGAATATACATTTTTGAAAGTTTCTGCTATGGTCACATCAAAACGAATGTGAACCAATTATCTTTTAAACAAAAATTATGTTAACACGATTTTTTTATTTACTTTCTTAGAATTGATATATAAATGAATACTATGCGTGCCATAGTGGCGCATTGGTACTCCCACTGTTCCACTAGTAAAATATAAACAAAACAGAAAAATTGCATTTGAAAATAAAATGATTAAAAATCTAATTTGCAGGTTCAAAAGAGTTTTCTCCACGGGACGTAGAAGTTTTCCGCCGCTATCTAACATTTTGCGGCATCGGCATTCAAAATGCGCAACTGTTTGAGTCGTCAGTGCTTGAATATAAAAGGAACCAGATACTACTTGCCTTGGCACGAAGTATATTCGAAGAGCAAAGCAATTTAGAATGTCTAGTTACTAAGATTATGACTGAGGCCCGTGAATTATTAAAGTGTGAGAGGTGCGCAGTATTCATTTTGGATACGGATCATTGTGAATCGGTAAGTCATTTGAAATTAATATAATATTCTTTACTGTACTAAAAAACAGATGGGTAAAAACTTTAAAAACATAATATACAAAGGTGGACTTATCCCTAAAAGTGATCTCTTCCAGCCAACCTATGGTAGTGGATGAGTTATAAGCAGCGGTTAAGAATATAATAAAATTAATTATAAAAGTAATCAAATATACATATATAAATAATTATATGTACACACAAAAATTAAAACTTATATATTATATTTAGATAATATATGTCTTTTATTTTTGACTAGTGATCCGCTCGAGGCTTCCCCTTGGTTGGTTTAGGAATATGTATAACATATACCCCTTTTTGTTAATAATCCCGGTCTATTGATGAAAATCACATTATAATCCGTTGCATATTTTGAAATATTAACGTACATCGCTGCAAAGACCTTAACTTAAGAATCGGCTTTATTATATACTTTGTAAAGCTTCGTCGTCAAACGTCTTTTGAAATTTAAATAAAAATAATTGAATACTTGAGAATTTATATCATTACAAATATACTAAATATATGTACCTACTATACCTACATATATATTTTTTTGTAATAACTTTTTTCTTTCCTAAGTGTGGACTAAATAAAACTTTAATAATGTTAAAACCATTTTATAAATAGCATTTCCTCTTGCTAAACAATTATCTTTGTGTAGGATAATTTTGTAATAAGAATGTATGGCTTCGTAGTCATAGGTTTTAGATAGTTTCCGAGAGGTGCTGGTTCGAATACCGGTACGGTATTCAAAAACATTCTAAAATGCCCTAGACTGATCTGGAGAGTAGTATGGTGACAAGTATTGGTACCTCCCAGTAATTTTGTTAGCTTTTTGTACATTCAGTGACTCCTTCTTAATGTTCTTGGAAACTTGAACACACCTCAACTTAATTTTTCTATTACTTATTTATCATAATATAATTTAAATGCATGTATTTTTTTTCATAAACTATATAATCGATATTTATCATTTCCCGCTCTGGAACGACGAAGCGCGGTGTTAAGTTCCGTCCCTCAACAGACAATGTCTCAAAATGTTCTCACATTTCGCGAAATAAACCGTAAATCTATACAAAGAAAAAACACAAAGAAAAAAACAATTTCGAGCGATATTATATTTTATGACAGATGCATTAAAAGTGGATAGCGTAATCAGAGAAAAGAAAATACCTTTACTGTTAGGTGGAAACGTGACTTCAATACGGATTTTGTTGAAACCCCCAACTTGGATTTATACCAGCGATGCTGAATACATTTCAAATGAGGGCTAAAAATGTTTACGGATTTCTATTTGATATTATATTTTGACTGAGAAACGCTACAGAGTCTGGTACTTGGATATTGATGTTTAGTTTACCTACATATATACATATATACATATGTATATATACACTAAGATAATTGTGTCGGAAACTTTGTTTGTACTTACACTACATATTCCACGCAAAAAACTTTGTTACAGGTTACACGCGCTTAACACGCGCTAATGTTTTATTTTCTCGCACAATTCATTAGTCTCTTCTTTGGCCGTTCTAATGTGAAGAACGTTCCTTATAAACATAAATATAATACATTTTTATTCTTTAATAGGAAATATATTAGGTAGGGAGATTTTTGCCAATTTCCGCTACCCAAAGATTATTACTACGAATAATTATTTGGCAAGAGAGGATGCTGTTATAAAATAAAAATTTATTTTTATGATTTATAAAAGTGTTAATCCACACTAAGGAAAGAAAAATACTTAAAAGAAACATACAAACATTGCAACACATCGATATTTGAACCCGCACCTCATGGAACAGAGATGCTAACTACGTAAAAACGTTGTAAAAAGCGTCGAAATTCTTATAGCATTTAACTTACAGCTTGATGAGAACTCATGGCTAAGTGGTCAGAGAGAATGGGTGATTCTAATGAGGCGCGGGTTCTGTTATATATGTATATGTGATTTTTAAGTATAAATCTTTATTTATAACTTTATCTTTAGTAACTTTTCCGTTGTCTTCTTTATTTAAGTGTTTTCCAGTCTAAATAGTCTTTGTAGTAACGAAACGCCCTAGCTACACATTAAGACTAAGGTGTGGAGGGCATGCATACATATATATATATATATATATATATATATATATATATATATATATATATATATATATATATATATATATATATATATATATATATATTGGAATTAGAAACAAGGCTCTACATGAGCTGAGATATCTTTTACAGTGCAAGCTATAGTTTTGGCGAAATTTTACATGAAAATATTTTTGTGGTGTTATGTATATCCCAAATGTTAAAAATCTGTCGCGGGGCAGCGACACAACGTCTGACTGTAAACACGATAATTTTGAGTTTGATTATCACTTGAGGAAAATGGATTATTTCATTTCCTCGCTCAGACAAAGATAACAAAGTTGACAAGCTACTTAGCTTTCCGTTCTAGAATTCAACATACAGTGTCTCAAACTAGTAGGGAAAACGAGGAACGGGGTGTCTCGAAACTCAGTTCCATCTATCTATCTTGCGAGATTAACCATGAAACTGACAAAAATCATTATTTCAGAGTCACTTAGAGCGTATAGTCCAAAGACCAGGCGGCCAGCGTAGTGGTGCACCAGCTCTACCACCACCAGCACCGACAAGATTTCACACGCTCTTCGAACTGGGAGCCAAGCACTCCAGGACTACACTGACACCTCGACATGATATCAAATCTACGCTAGCTTGTATTGCTCTTGCAGTAAGTATATAATATATCAATAAAACTTTTTTATCGTCTACTTGATTGTTTTACATACGGAATTAATTTTTCCTATATATTTATCTATCTATTATAACGCTGTCAACTCAGTTGGAACATGTCTAAATGGACGATTAAAAAATTAATGACATTGATAATTGTACACGTTGGTTTTAAACCTACTGACTAGGTTACCTCTGTTGCAGATATATAACTTGTATACATGTATATGTACATATATAAAAGGGTAAATTTGAGAACAGTTAAGTTTAAAACAAACTTCAACAATGGTGTTAAAAATGTTCAAACATGTTAAAATAATTCTTGTCTTCGACTAACGTGACACTTTATTTTTTAAGTGAAGCGACACTTTTTTTCCTTTATTAATGAAGTGCACAAAACAATATTGTATAAACTAAAGAAGCAGCTGTATTTAGAGATGGACTGATACCATAAAGATATCGATACATTGATTCGACACATTATCAGTTGTAAAATACAAAGTTGATATTTTGTAGTGAAATTGTTATAAAGAATCGAAGTAATATTGAAAATGTATTGAATTCAACGCGGATTTTTTTTTATATTCTACCTTTTGTTAGGAATTGAGTAACAAGTCTTATTGATAATAAAATTTTCGTTACCTGTGATGAAGTCCCTTGATATTACTAATTATATGTACATATATCATCGACATCTAATCGATGTTTGGTTTAAAAGTATCGATACAAAAAGTACTTCACAAGTGAAGGAATGCATCAAGTTAGTACGAGTAAATGTATTTACTTGTTTCGCTTCATCCCTAGCTGTACATTAACCAACTCTACAATATCGTTATGTTATATACAAAGTTTGGCGAGCTACCATTGTGGAACCACTCTCTTGCACTACTCGCTCTAACTTAATTATAACTTAATATTGTGTTAAATAACTTGTATTTAGAGAACACAAGTTCAAGAAATTGTGTTACTACTATTTAGTAGGTTTACGGTATATATTGTTTGCTTGTGTAGTTATATATAAACAAGTACATAAACTGCCTATATAATAAGAGATTATAATTTAAATCTTGGGTGAACATTTGTATTTATTATTATATTTATTTATGAAATTGTTCTAAGGAAAATGTTTTTAATATACATATAAGGCATAATGATGGCTACTCTGCTCTACCACTCAAATACTCGAAAGTAGATTAAAAATCGAGAACAGACAGACTTATTTATATTAGATACTTTTTCATCCAGAGATGCAAATAATCCGGTTACTTGAATAAAAATCCAATAGAAGCTGAAAGCAGATAAGCTGACTGATCTTAAACAAATATATAATACATAAAAACCAAAAACCGAGTAATAATCATCAAACCACTCAAGGACTTTAATAACAAATTTATACGTATTCTATTGCGTTAGACATAATTTGCATCGCGATTTATTTTCGGCGTTTTACCTTAGAGGTCGAGAGTTGAAAGGCAATCACGTTTCCCTTGAACTTTTAATGCGTACCTAATCTTAGAATACTAGCTCTAGATTTTAATCCGATATCTGACTGAATTGTTGGTGTTATCATAATGGTATATTATGAGAATTAAATAAAAAAAATACTTTCTTTTTAGATTTTTTTCTTTCAGCACTAAATATTTACATGTATGTACTTGTAACGAAATGTATATGAAAGTGTATGTACTATATAACGAGCTTAAGAAAAATCTAAATATTTTTTTCTACGAGTCTAATGATAACCTTCAAGTGACACGTATAGCCTGTCTAATTAATATTAATATCCATTTCTTCCATATATTCAACATTTAACTAAAACAATTCTCTAAATCTATTTCATATTTGTAATTGAAGAAACGTTTATTTCCTAATCAGGTAGCTCAATCCAATAAAGCCTTAAACATATCTGATGTAGACGACTGGAGGAAAGAGAACGGGATGGTAATTGATGACAATGTGACCGACGACGCGGCGAATATCCGCACAATGCTGTGTATGCCTATAGTTAATGCTAATAAAGATGTTATAGGTGTCGCACAGTTGATAAATAAGGTAAGCTAGAGATCTTTCTTTTTCATATTTTTTAAAAACTTAAATTGTATATATCTAAGGAAATACATATATACATATAAATACATATAATTATTATTATTAATTGGATATATTTATTGGATCGTATAAAATTTTATATTTCATATTTCGTTATATTTCAAGTGATCTAGGTAATATAGCTAAATTCATATCCAGTCACGTGACATATCAAATTACTATAGAGCTATTACTACTAACTCTAGGTTTGAGCGTATACGATTTTCTTTTAGGGCCACCCTTTTAACGTTACTTATATTTTATTTATTTTGTATATAAAAGTAAAATTATTTTTTTTAATCACAACAAAATATCTATGAGGCAGAATTTTTTTTTCTATCACACTATCAGCATCAAATGCGAGAAAGATTTAACTGTAAATGCTGTTAATTATTTTAAGGAAAACGGATCGCAGTTCACCGATGGGGACATTTCAATATTCGAAGCGTTCGCTATTTTCTGTGGTCTCGGGATCCATAATACACAGATGTACGAAAACGCGTGCAAGTTGATGGCAAAGCAAAAGGTAATGTATATACAAATATGTACATATACTTTAATATAAAACATATGCTCGAGACCATAGTGGCGCAGTGGTAGCGTGTGACTGTTAAAGTAATCGCTGTGAATTCAATCCCGATCTCCATTTGAGAGAATGAATTAGTGTACAATTTCCCCGCTCGCTTGAGACAAGGTGCGGCGTTGAGTTCCGCCACTCAACATGACAGCGGTGCACGAAGTGACCGCTCTACACTCTCACAGCTATATATTTGATGAAGTTAAAAGAAACTAGCCTTTAATATAACAATATTTGTTTTAAAGGTAGCGTTAGAATGTCTATCGTATCACGCGACGGCGTCGGCGGAAGACACGAATAAATTATGTCAAGAGGTCATACCCTCGGCTGAAGTGTATAATCTATATAGTTTTAAGTTTCACGGTAAGCTTAATTTATTTTTATTTCAAATTTTAGTGCATACGAAAAACAATTTGAAGCGATAATAACTTCTCTAGCCTATGATTGTGTAATAAAGAATTTAGTTGAAAGAATTTTATCAATCGTATAATGTATATAATGTGTTACATATATTAAGCAAATAATATGTGTGTGTGTGTGTGTGTGTGTGTGTAAAACGCATGGAAATATAATAAAAAAAAAATTAAAAAAATTTATATTATTCTTGTCTTTCAATCAAAACTTAAACTAGTTTGCGCACTGACACCCACACTAGGATTCCCCGTGTTGTGGATAATCAGCCTCTTCCCTTAAGATCTATCTTAAGTATATAATATGTATGTGAGTGTGTGTTTACATTCGGTAGGTTAGTATACTTATGTGTATAACTAAAGTTTTGTTAGTGGACTCGAAGATATTCTGTCTGATCATAATTTAATGAAATCTAGCCGCAATCGCGATGGCTGTGGACCAATACTGATGCGTCCGCGCTACTCTAGGTGCGCGCGTACTAGTAAGTAGATTGAGTTAGTCATTATGATCATTTGGTATAACTAAATGCGGCGATGAGTCCCGCCACTTAATTCTTGGTATAAAAATTCGAGCGAAAGGCGAAGAACGAAGTCTTAAAAAGATCCCTTTGCCTACCTGGCTATGTGTGGTATAAAGTTTTTCTAAAAAAAATTGGGACCTAATATTCTTCATAATGATATAGATTTAGAAATATTTTTTGTGCATTGTTTGTTAGCTAAGAATGTTATTTATATTTGCAGATTTCGACTTATCTGACGAAGATACATGCAGAGCAACGTTGCGAATGTTCCTTCAGTGCAACCTTGTTGAGAAATTCCATATACCTTACGATGTATGTATTATATGTTCATTCTATTAATTAAATGAGACACAGTGGTACAGCATCTGACTATAAGCGCGATCGTTCTGGGTTCAATCGTGTGGAAATTAATTATTTACAATTGTACGCTCAATTTTACGTTTCGTAGCTTAAAAGTAAGTTATTTATGAATGCCCTGCTATATGCGGGATACAGCTGGAATAATAAAATAATATTAAAAATATATATACTGAACAAGTATATATGTTTTACATAAAAAAAGATATCATAAGAAAGATTTTTTATTGTTAACAAGAGCGTAACCTGAAATAGAAATGGGCTTGAAGCGTCCATTGTTATATGGTTTTCTTCCCATCAATTGGCTAGCTTTGTCCTAATGCTATAAATACTTGAACAATAACGAAAGAAACTATATATAAATGTACTGGAATTCAATGTTAACATTTTAGTTTTAACTAGGTATATATGTTTTTACTGTAGGCCTCACCCGCATTTATTGGCATAAGCAGAGAGTGATTTTTTTTTTAATTTCATGCACTATGGACAGATGTTTACTTTTTAATCAATACATTCGTTAATATTAGGTACTTTAGACACAACTTAAAACTATTCTAGTCTTATATGACTAACTAGACTTAGTTTTCTACTACTAGACACCTAGAATCGAACTAGCAACCATCATGTGAACGATCCAAGACGATAAAACTAAGTATTATAAAGAAAACCTTCCTTTATAGGTATTATGCCGATGGATACTATCAGTAAAGAAAAATTACCGTCCAGTTAAATATCACAATTGGCGACACGCGTTGAACGTAGCGCAAACAATGTTCGCCATGTTGAAAACTGGTAAAATGGAGAGATTTATGTCAGATCTAGAAATTTTAGGTCTACTCGTGGCTTGTCTATGCCACGACCTAGACCATAGAGGCACGAATAACGCGTTTCAAACGAAAACTGAAAGCCCTTTAGCCATTTTGTACTCAACGTCTACTATGGAGCACCACCACTTCGATCAATGCGTCATGATTTTGAACAGCGAGAGCAATAATATATTTCAAGTAAGTTTTACGTATTTATTATATATAAAGCGGGGAATGATCTTGACTCTAGGTTCCATCTGCCTACCCTGCTATGTAAAAAAAATGCTTTCGCCTTAATTAGCTTTTTGAGATTAATTTGTTTTTGGTTTTCATATTTTTCATTTATAATTCAAGTCAACGATGATGACACTAAGACTATACTTTAAAGACACTAAGACTATACTTTAAAACAAACATTTATTATTATAATAACAGGCGCTATCCCCATGCGATTACAAAGACGTAATGCGTGTTGTGGAGACAGCGATACTGTCAACGGACCTAGCTATGTACTTCAAGAAAAAATCCAAGTTCCTAGAGCTAGTTGAAAATGGCGAATTCGATTGGCAAAGTCAGGAAAAGAAGGAATGTGAGTTTTTAGTGAAGTGTAATGTTTTTTTTTCTTTTCTTGGAAACTATAAACATAAATTACTCGTATAATATTATATTTAATATTTACTATATGTTATTAATTTCCATTTATATTACTTAAAAGTAGGTTTATAACTATTGAATGTCTGAATACTAATACTGTATAATGTTTGTCTAATCATAAAAAAAAGTTTAAAATTGACTAATTTAAACTGTTTCTGCCTAGTGCTATGTGGCATGATGATGACAGCATGCGATGTGTCAGCAATAGCGAAGCCTTGGGAAGTACAACATAAAGTGGCGAAGTTGGTCGCAGATGAGTTCTTCGATCAAGGCGACTTGGAGAAATTACAGCTGAACCAACAGCCTATTGCTATGATGGACAGGTATGGGATTCATACTAAGGAAATAAATATATTTAAGAAAACATTTAATAATTTAAACGTAATGAGACAAAACAAGTTATTACAAGTGTTTACTTAGACAGTGTTGAGAAGGTGCAGGTTTGAACCTCGCCACGTTCAAATTTTATATGGTTTTTAAAATATTTAACCTAGTGTTAAGATATTCTGTTTTATTACATTTTGACGTGACAGACGTGACGTGACGTTACATAAGAAAATCATATTAACAATATAATAATGATATTAAACGTTAACCTACACAATTGGCGCAAATCATTTAAGTTTAGCTGTTATTCATTATATTATAAAAAATCTAATTATGTATTTGTTTTAAGTTTTAACAGTTCTCATATTCAAGTGTCTATAAAAGATCTATTTCGGATATAAATTAACTATTTTTCTGTATCTTTTTTTTATGTGGTAAATAAATACACTAACAAGAGAAAATAAGTAAAAATTACGATATATTTTATAATATTTTTAAAATATTATTAATATTAATAAAAATGTTTTTCGAGAAGGAATTACAATTGTGGATGTAACGAGATTTGAACCCGCGCCTCTTGGATGCTCAGGCGGTTTCCAAGAGGCACCGGTTCAAATTCTGCCACATACATTCTTTTATGAATATTCTTAAAAATATTGATTTTCTTATTTAAATTTACAGGGAGAAAAAAGACGAATTACCGCAAATGCAAGTCGGTTTTATCGACATGATATGCCTTCCGCTATACAAAGTATTATCTGACACTTTCCCATGGATTCAACCATTGTATACAGGTACTATGGAAAACAAGCAACGCTGGCAAGATTTAGCGGAAAAAGTTGAAATGGGGTTAACTTGGATCGATCACGACACTATTGATAAACCTATAGAGGAATTTACAGGTTTGTTTGTGTGTTATGTTAAACATAAAATATATGTTTTTTAACATATTTTTCATTTAGCCTACTGATACTTTTATGACAATAATATTGGTAATAGCCGGTAAGGGCATGTATTTTAGATCATCTAGAAAAGGTTGGATAAAACATCTACAAACACATAATATATATATATATATATATATATATATATATATATATATATATATATATATATACCCGAATATTAAAAGAAATGCTATGTACCAACCAATAATATAGTATACAAACAAATGTAACCAAATCGTACCGTAAAACATCTAACTCTAATCACTACATATTATAAAACAAAGTCCCCGTCGCCCCTGTCTGTCTATCTGTGCGCGATAAACTCAAAAAGTACTTGGACCAATTTTCATATAGTCTTCAACAACAGTGAGAGTGATCCCTGACGAAATTTTTAGTATATTTATTATATACTTAGATTTTGTGCAAATTGGTGATATGACGACGACATTAGTTCAAAATGGCGGAAAAAATTTAGCCGATCGGTAGTTAGATATGTTATAATAGATTACAATGAAACAACGTTTGGTGAGACGCGATGGTATATGTCTGTTTTTCAAGTATAACCCATAATGACAACATTTTGCTTTAATAAATTACTATAAAATGATGGGTTATTTACGAACCTAATGTTGAATTACAATGTGATCCGATCTACGTAAGTATAAAATTTCAAACTTTCATTTTTCTTAGCGGGCGAAGTCGAGAGCGGGTCACTTTTGATAGGTAATTTAAAAATAGAAATTTCACGCTTTTTCCGTAAGGTACCTAGTGTCCGTAAGGTATCTGTTATTAACTATAGAATTACTGTTGTGATTCATTTAATATTTACATTTTGGATTCTCGCTTTATCTTGCATTTGTTTATATATTACTATGTTATTTAATGTATATAATTCATGATTTTATAAGTATTTGTGCACTATGTATTTGTATTAGTATAGGAATGTGTTAGACATATACACCTATTATACTTTTTTACATTACAGACCCCGAAGGTTATTTGGAAGAAATAGCTTATTAGCAATAAGACCACCTTTTGCGCATCTATTTTGTTAACTTGTTATTTACTTTAATTTTGTTTGTTAAATCAGTAGTGTACAACACAAAGTATACCTAATAAAAAGTAAAAAAAGGATAGGCAGCGGGAACCTAGTATTAAGACACTCCGTTCCCCACTTTTCGTCAAATTTTCGAAGACAATGCGTGTTGAGTGACGTAACTCATCGCACTTTGCTTTCTTTCCATAGCTAGGAAAATGAAAATAATTAATTATCCACGAGTGGGAAATTTGTGTACGAAAATAAGTAATAACTTTAGAATTCATAATTCCAGCGTCAAATGAACCGATCAAAGACGTGGAGCTAACAGTGACAACACTAAATTGCGCCAGACCAGTCTCAGACAGTATGGCGCTTGTCAAACCTATTAAAACCTCCTTCCATTCTTTAAGACGAGGAAAAAGCGGAAATTTCCAAAGACCAGCTCGAAGTAAACTTACTAGGTAGGTTTTTTAATTGTTTGTTTGTATGTCGTTTTATTTTTATTTGTGGCTATATACTTATTAATCTTATTTGATATATCAAATCTTATGTAAAATAAAATGTTACAAATATACCATTTAACAGCAGTTACATGTAACATACGAAGATTTTTTTTGTAATAAGCATACTGAAAATTAGTGCTTAAATTTTAATGTACAGTGGAAGCTTGGCCAACCGGAATAAGTGTAATTGTTCTTCATTCGTCATCCTTCTTTAAACTTTTTCCCTATATTTATACAATATTATTATTACCGAGCACAAATTAAATTGATCTAATTTGTGCTCGGAGTTGTTCTCATAATCCATATAACTGAGGGCCGGATAATCAGGTTTCCACTGTACTTAGATTTAAAATCCACACATCTTAGATATCGATCAAGTTAACTAAAGTTGCTTTCTGGAAAAGAAATGTATGGAAGAATAAAACACAGACTTTAATAGCAACACATAAATAATACGAATATTACCGATATAAAAAAACATATATCAATAAGTAAGTATTATATGAGATATATGAAGGTGCCGGTCCAATATACCATACTTTTCCATAATTCAAAATGTTTATTATCACTTCATTCATCACTTTTTCTCAATCCCAAGATCCCAATATCGCGCTTATGTTATCCATGAAGTGGGATTAGAGCCCATAAACACATGTGTACATCACACATCCACATCTTATAATTCATTTTATTATTTTTATTGTTGTTTTAACATTCATCATTCATTTCATCTGCATGCACCTTAACTAAACTAAAAAATAACCACTAAATAAAAATAAATAGCACTAAATAAACCGAAATAAACATACAAAAAGCAACATAATCGATGTGAACGGGAAGTTTTCTCCAGATCCCTCTACGCGCCAAGCACTCGCGAAGAGACGAAGCCGAGCGAGGCGACGGACCCTCCTGTGCACAAGACGTCTAAGCATAGGGGACGGTTAGTGTAACGTTTGTATAGTGTATATATTGATGACCTTATATAGTGTTTCCTTAATATACTTTTTCAATTATGTCTTACCAAAACACACACATTTATAATCCCAAGTTTTTATTTTAGTTTCACGCTGTATACCTATATATTACCACTCAATCCTCAATATTCCAACTTTCCACCTTTTTTATGTTGAGGAACGGAATTCAACGACCCGCTTAGTCTTGCTACCACAGCGAGGAAAATGAAAATAGTACATGTTCCCCGAGGCAGAGAAATCTTTCTTGCAGATATTGCGTATCGTTTACCAGTCGGGTCAAAACCACTACTAACGCAATAATCATAATCAAACACTGTACTGTACTACGTTGTAAAACCTTTAAGTATTATAATTATTATTAACATATTTCCATTTTACAGGTTATGCCATATGTTGTGACGGTTAAGTTTCAACTGGTAAGTAATTTATCTTTTCATGAACGTATAATTATAAGTATGTATATATTATGTTTATTGTGCATGTTTGTGTAGAACCAAAGCTTATTAGATGAGATTTAAAAAAAAAATAATTTATATATTTATTTATTGTATTAAAAATATGGTCCACTGATTTAAATTTTATGAAATATTCTATTATATTACAACAACGATTTTGATATACCTACCAATACAATATAGGTACCTTTATTTTACAGTCATTGTAAATTAATCATATTTATATTTCCAGGAGCAGCCAAAGCAGTTCAGATAAAAAGGACAAAGTGAAACCGTCCAAATCGATTGACTAGCGCGAGACATTAATGGACATTTGTAAATGTAACTAGTGTTTCTTCAAGTTATTACCTAATACCTAGATACTGTTAGAATGGACCTACTTAGTAGTTTAGGACTTATCGTGTCTGATTGAGAAAAAAATCTTTATATTTATATAGAAATGGTGAAAATAATATCTGTATAGTTCTTCCATCGGGTTTTCTTTCTTAATATTTTATCTCTACGAATAATTGACTTTTTTATGAGCAATATCTTATATTTGTCTCAATCAGATTTACTCTATAATTATATATTTGTATTTATTTGTTTAGTTTATTCGTCATTTTGACGCTAACGGTGTCCCGTTAAAATCTTAGATAAATGTTGACGTATTTAATATAGACTGTGATTTAGTGTTACTTCGCGATATTTCTATTTTAAACTCTGTATATAATATGGCCGATGACGTTTCATATTAACTTTATAATTAGAACGGATTATATTACTTTTTACTCTTGATATGATCATTTATCTATAATTAAAAATATTATGAATATCTTTTTATTAATTTTGAATTTTTGACTTGTCATATTTATAAAAATTTCTACAAGTTCCGATATATTTTAACAAGTCATATTATGTAATTATTGATCAATTAACTTATTTAACATGATATATTATCATGTTACATAATTTTACGTGGCCTTCAATGGTAAATTTTATATATCACCAGCTTTATTTCATAGATTTACTCTTTAATATATAAGCAACTGTTTTTATTTACATAAAAATTACAAACAAAGTTGTCAATTGATTTGTTTAAGCAGAAAGTATTATGATGCTAGTCGAATAATTATTTAACTTATCTAACTGTTATAATATGGTAATTACGTCCACTTCACTTGTGAAGGCTTGTGCAATAATAATACTAAAGGTACATTTAATTTCTTACTATGTATTATTTATTTTGACAACTTTTTCAAAGATTTAGCTTATTTTTTTATGTTAACTAAAATGTATTTTCGTAAGGCATAGTAATAATGTATTTGATTTTAATACTTTTCATTACTTGTAATGTGTACAACGATGTAATTTGTTTAATTGTGTTTGAAAAAAAATTGTTTTAAAACCATGATATTGTTTTGTTTATCTTTTAATTGGTTTTGTATTAGAATAACGATATATAATTGATGATTTGGCCACTAAATACCCCTACTACCCTACCTAATTAAGATCCTATCCTTATTTTTTTTTCCTTTCTAAGCAGTATTTACTGTTTATAGTGATTAATTTTTATACATCAAGCTAAGCGTAATTCTACATATTTACCTACTAATGCGTAAATTATTAGCGTTTTTAGAATTCAAATGTTGTGAAATAGACTATACTAGAAGTATTGATGTTTATAAAATAAATAATAATGGATCTTAAATCCAATTTTAATCTGTTAACTTTTTAAATACTGAAAAATTTAGAGTATAATATACTTTATAATACATTTATGATTTCCTTTCTACAAATAAATAATAAATAGTAATTTTAAGATATATGTAATATTTCAAACTGTGTGCAAGTTATATTCAATTTATGAAGCCAAAAGAGTATAGTTTTTTAACTTAAAGTGCTTCTTTAATGGTAACACTGCCATGATTTATACATATTCATGTCCTTCATATTGTCCTTAAATTATCACCTTATGGTTTTTATTTATTTAAAATAAAACATATATTTCTATTTATTTCTTAATTTAATATCATATATATGCTATATTTAAAAAAAACACATGAAAGTGTAAAAATATTGGTGGTGCAATATATTTTCTTTTTAAAAAAAGAATTATTAATTTTTAAATTGTTAATAGTAAACTGTTACGGAAAAAGATAATTAAAAAATTTAATTTGTATCTATCTTTTACTAAAATGTGGTCGTTTATTGATTTCAATTTATTAAAATACTGGATGAATGTGTTTACGCAAATAAAATTACTGTGAACTTTGTTGTTTGTTTTATTTTATTATTATCCGGGTAGACCGAGGGAATCTAGGTTAAGACACTCCGTTCACCGCTCTCCGCCTTTACTGACATTGCGAGTTGAGTGGTCAAAGTTTGGCGAATCAAAATCCATTTTTCCCAAGTGGGAATCGAACCCATAAAACCTAAACCCTGTCGTGCTTACAAGTTTTTTACAGCTATTTTTATTCTCTGGGGACGAGACACACTCGTTCGTCTCCAATTCTTATGTGGCCATGGCCTCCGTCGAATGACAGACTGTCTAAATATAACGATTTCCTTGAGTAGGAATAGAATCCACAGCAATTTCACAGTCAGTATTTTTCTTACTGCGCCAACATATATATATATATATATATATATATATATATATATATATATATATATATATATATATATATATATATATATATATATATATATATATACATATATATACAATTGCGCGACGCAAGTGTGTATATATGTTGATTCCTTTATATAAGGCGTTTAAGGAACCAAACGGATTGATCGATTCTGATCTGTGCTCCTCTCTCTATTTAACAAAATTCTACCAAAATAGGGGATATCCCGACACCAGCCGTGTGTCACGTGGCGGCATGTCGAATTAAAGCCACTAACCCAGACCTCAATGCTATATGTGATGAGAAACTATTACAACACCACTATATCAAATATTACAGAAACATTTTAGAGCTGAAGCGCCAAAATCATACCATACCACTAGTGTTACCAGAAATCAATATACATACTATTCCTTATTCAGCAAGTAGAAAGTATATCACCTAAAATATTACTACTAACAGAAAAATCACCGAAAATCAATCACTAATATGGCTAAATATCTATATACATAGGTATATAGCGATTTTAAGCGCCATATAATATATTAATAAATTTGTTTTTAAAAAAACTAAAATATATAAGCTTTAACTTTTAAATATCGTTGAGGCCGTGTGGCGATAATTGGACGGAAAGTGAGGAATGGAGGTTTCTCTGCCTACCTTGCTACAAATGGAATATATACAGTGAAGCTACAAAAGAAAAAACATACTCGCACACCTAGGATTCCGCACAAATTTCATTAGTATAGTTGAAAGGAAAAATTAATTTATAAAGTTGACAAACTTAACTTTACGATGAAATGTACTCAATTTGTATGAAATGATCTACACATATAAGTTTGACATGATTTTTTGTGGTATACTTATAAATTTCCAAAGTTCAATTTTTTCTTTGTTTTGTACTGTAATTTAAAAGCTATTGCCAAATTTTATAACTCTAGGTCTGGTTTGTATTACTCGGCATCATTTATACAAACAAACCATAAAATCTTTTATCTTTTGATTGACTTAGAAGTATTATATTTTCTGTGTTCCAAGGGACATATTTGATACAAAGGGTTCCATATTTCCTTTTGAGATCTAGCACTAAAAAATAAATCGGAAACTTTCAGCAATAAATTCTATTGAAATTGCAATTCTTTTACTATTCTTTTGCAATGCAATGAAATGAAATAATGGATCATACAAAGGCAGAATAGCAATATATATAATAAGGATATATAGATTTTATTTAATTTTAATTTAGATAACATACATAGAAAGATAATATATATACATATATTTTTTTCTTACAATTTCATCTAGAAATGTCTAAATGCAGTTTTAAATATTAATACCCTAATTTAAATATAAAGCTACTAGTGGGTAGGTAGATAATTAATAAACACAAAAAATAAAGTATGATAACTAAAAGTTTATAATCTATGATTCATTTGAGTTAATTAATATAACTAATGAAATTCTTTTGGCTTCTTTCTGGTTACATGATATTCTTCTCGAGTATGGTATGGTGCATACGGGTCATCAACATAATATTTAGGCTTTTTCCAAAAGCTTGTAACCATTTTATCAAGCAATGTTGTTTGAGTGGAATTGCAGAAAACATGTTGCCTCAAACGTCGTTTATTAGGACTGGATTTCTTCCACAGTTTCTTATGGCGACCAATTTTTGTCCTGATCCAGCCACCCCAATGTAATCTAAAGAATCTCTTAACAGCTGCTTTAACTGTTTTCCTTTTGCCTCGTTTCAAACTAAATTTAGTAACTGTTCTTGTTGGGACGATTAAGCTTTTGGAAATATCTAATATTTGTGTGTTATACTCTGAATTTCCTTGAAATTTTCTATTAGTTAGCAAATTAGAAGTGTGAAGGGTGGAAAAGCACCTTGGAGCGTCATTTATAATTTTAGCAGCATTATAATAGGATGTCGTTACAGGTCTTATGCTCCGAAATGCTGTAACAAATAACCTCAAGTCAATATAACAGTACCTATAGGTTATCTTTTAAAGATTATAAGCAATAAAGATATTAAATATAAAATATATATAATAAAGAAAATAGTAACCTGCAACTGCGTATCGAAACATTTTGCCTTATATTTAAAATCAATTTTTATTTAATATTTTAAATTGTCATTATACATTGACAACTAAGGTATCTGATTGCTGTCATTTCATTTAGCACATAGAGGCACTGGTTCCAAAGAGTAAAGATTTTGAAGAATTAGAAGTATGAAGTATTAGATTGACTGGTTCATAGTTGAATTTTTATTTGGTATAGATAAATAAATTGTAGTTATTTTTTACAGATCAGTCTTTTTCTTGCATGCTGTAGACAAAATTATATAAATTCTATAGTGTAGACCTGAGGAGTACAATCTTTCAAAGGGGATGAATTGAAAAGGTCTTCACATGTAAGCAACAAATTATAGTTTCTCGTGTAGTAAATGGATTTATATTTTTCATGACTAACTACACAATACGGCAGAAGACCAAAGCAATAAATATAATGTGCAAGTGTAGCAAATTGAAGTGGCAGTACGCTGGACACATCTGTCGTACAACCGATTGACGGTGGAGTAAATGGGTTTTCGAATGGAGGCCACGCCTCGACAAGCGTAACGTTAAATGTCCTCCGGTCAAATTGATGAGGACGTCCACGGTAGACTACTATAGGCTGATGTGATGCGATATGATATGAACTAGATATAACACATACTTAAAAATCTTTGAAAAATCTTAAATATTTACGTAGTAGTAACACAGAAGTGTTTCTTTGCTTTTTTACTAATGTGGCGTCACCTTAGGTTGCTCCCTCTCAACGTACTTAATTACGGTATGGCAGTTGGATGGGTACTATAGAAGTCTCAACTCCTTAGCCCTTAATCCTTATATATAAAAGTGATGTCATTCGTGCTCAACACGCAGGTCTAAGGATAGTACAATTAACTAGAGAACACAGCAAAACCGAAAATTAATATTGAAAGTAAAAAAGAGATCAAGATATATCGCTGCAATAAATTATTAAACATTGAAAACAATAATATAAATATTCAAATAATTAATATTGTGTCAGGCTGTAATGAAGTATCATAGACTTTATAATTGACAATTGTACAACACTACTCGAGGGATTTTTGTCTATGGCGACCAAATATCTCTCGCTTTTGACAGCCCGAGTGGAAGAGATTGACTGCCGAAAATGTATAGATTTACAAACCATTTAACAAACCCTAATTTAGTTTTAGTAAGTACCCTTTAAACATATTAAAATAAAAAAAAAAAATTGTTAATTTATAAACCACCTTTTTATTTTCAAATATTTCTGGAAAATCCTATGTTTTTATATTTATGTTTTGGGTTTTATTAAAATTAGTACAAGTTTAGTTGTATTTAACATTAAAATATATGTTTTTATGTATATTATTTCTCATATTATTTGTATAACATAACAAACTTTGTTATTGTTGTGCCTTACATAACAATCGGCGGACGTCATTTTTGTAAATAACCTCCATATATACTTTAGAGATTAATGGTCAATGACAAAAAATTGAAATAATAAAATCTATATTGTAGACTATCTTTGCTGCATATAAAAAAAATTGTTTTTCAAATATTCTGATTATATATTGACAATGATATAAAAGACAAATCAGCTATATTTTTTAATCAAATTAATAAAATAATATTATTTTATTACGATAGAAAAAACTGTTGTATAAACTAGTTATTTTACTTTTTATATACATTTATGTCTGTAATGACTGGACTATATTTTATATTTATTAAAATATTTTCAGGTCAGAAAACAAATAGGAGATGGATCATGTGCTGCACTAATAGTAATGAGGGCGCCACATCGGCGATATGCTCAATGCGAAGAGGAGAAACGTAAAGAAAAACCTAAATCCCGTAAATTACTTTGGGGAACTATTGGTGCAACTGTTCTTACTGGTGCAGCTGTGGTCTATGCTAAGTAAGAGTTTAGAAACAAATTCTATCCTAAAATTATCTATCTTTTATGGACATTTTCTTAAGTCATTTATATCATAATTTCTCCAATTACTAAATTTAAACTGTGTCTCTTAGCAAAATTTGACATTTTGATTAAGAATATAAAATACTTAATATACTAGAATTATTCTTGTCCTGATATGAATTGCAATTCTCAAACACTACAAATTACATTAGCTTGTACCCACCCAAATATTATTCCTAAGAGTGATATTTTTCTTTCCCAAGTGTGAAATAACACTTTAAATAAATATTAATTTAAATAAATGTCAAATATAGTACATATATGTAGTATATTACTGCAATGACATCAGCAGCATGCCAATGAATTTTAACATTCTAAAATATTTCCAGATCAAGTCCTGATGCTCGTAATTGGTTACAAACAAATGCACCGTTGGCCAATGACTTTGTAGCCTTAGTATATCAAGAAAACACAACATATTGGAAATTCACTACTAACCAACTGAGCAAAGCCTCAACGACTGTCAGAGATTTTCTTTTTGGCAAGGTTTGTACACATGTTATTTTTATCATAAGTGTTGATTGTGAGTTAAGTCTCACTTAGGGGAATGATAATTTTTATTTATTATCAACTTCACCCTTTGGTACAACAAAACATATTGTTAAGCTCTGCCACATGCTGGCATTGAGGGAAATGAACAGGTGGAAATACTGGCATAAAAGGCAGCCAAAAACACCCATTTCAGACCAGAACTGTTTTGAGGTATTCCTTAACGCTTATCACAGCTTACCCTGAAGACATACTGCCACTATGAGGCCATTCAACTATGGAGGAATGCTCCTGGTTTATATCAAGATAAGGCACTCATTAAGCCCTTCAACAACAAGGCTGCCAGGCCTTATCTCTCAGCATGAACTGTCCTCCGTACATTGGTGAAGGTGCTAACTGGTCACTGTGGTATGAACAGACATTACTTATGTAATGGTGTTATACCATCCTGGGGAACATCAAATGTGCCCAGTCGAGGTGAAGACTCTCACAGCTTCAATTTTTTGCAGAAATAAATCTCGACTTAGAACTGTAGAGTGTGTAGAGTGAGATCACAATAGATCAACTAATAAAAATAAAATCCTAGGAAGAATAGAAAAGAATAAGCTCTGTTACATTACATGCAATGTCTTGGAACCAGAAGCTAAATAATAGAATATTTTGACACCATGTTCTCTTTGTCTACCATGCTTCCTAGGTTTGAAGAAGTTGGAAATGAACATAATAAATTTCCCAATAAAAATGGAAAGGAAAATTTAAAAAGATTATTAATGAACATCTTAAATAGGTTCTCATCTTAATGTGCAAGTTTTTTTTTGTCAATTGCAATTACAATTAACTTGTACCTACAATAATATAACTATACTATATTGATTAAGAAATCGTTTTTATTTTATCTAAAAGGTTTAAAACGTGTTTCTGTCCCCTTTAAAATTTTAGGAAATCTTTTGTTAAGCATATCACATGAATTACAAAAACCTCTCTATGAGCCTACATTCATGAAGCCTTCATGATAAATTCCAGTACTATACTTACAATTAGTCTAGCAAAGAAGTTAGAAATTTTATATAACTTGCTGTTTTGTTACAGGAAGGTGTTTCTCCATTAGATTTCCAACAAAGATCAGAACAGGATATAGAAAAAGATGCTGCTGAATGCTTTGCTAAAAAGACATATGAATGTAAGTCAATTTAAGTCAACTGGTTTTTTAGCTTCTATGTTTATTGTACTTTAAAAGAAATAAACATTAGTCATAAAATAACTCTAACATGGATATATTACGTATTTGAAACAGACAGCTTAATTTGCTGAAAAATAAAGCTAAAAATGCAATTTTTATTTACATGTAATACTGAATACAACTTAAGAAGTGGTTGCTGTGCTATGCTATTAACAAATTTATAACTTAAATTTATATTGTATGTTTATTTTGCATACTAATATTATATCTTCAATTTAATTTTGAACTTAATTATAAGTTTTGGAAAAAACAATGATTTTCATTAAATTAAGATATTTCTTTTAAAAATTACATTGATTCTTTTTTACACGCAGCTACAGATAATAAATCTGGTCAGGGCAAACCTAAGGGCAAAGGTATTGTATATATAGTAAAGATTAAAATTACATTATAATTTTATTATAAAGTAAGGATATAATTTTAAAATTTTGTCAATACTCAAAATTTTTAAACATGAAGGATAAAGTCCTTATGTATGTTTTTTTAAGTAATTATGTAATTATGTATGTTTTTTTAAGTTAGACAAAATTTAAATTTAATGTCAAAATAATATTTATCTTTATCATCTTCCTATTTTGTATTGCAATCTCTTTTTCTCCATACTACATGACATATTTGTAATGATCTGTACTCAATTAATATGCTTGAAACATTAAGAGCTAAATTGAAATTCCTATCAGCTTGAAACTAACTTGGCAAGCCTAGAATAATATATATTCATTAATGTTTAGTATGAGCATTTAATATAGAGTTCAACTCATTCTAACAGTACCACCTCCTACATTTGAGCCTTTATATGTTGAAGAGAAGAA
Organism: Dione juno; assembly: GCA_037127375.1. Taxonomy (NCBI): domain Eukaryota; kingdom Metazoa; phylum Arthropoda; class Insecta; order Lepidoptera; family Nymphalidae; genus Dione; species Dione juno. Next base: position 2,540,771 of record JAXRJS010000014.1, read on the forward strand.
GCTGGAAACACCTGAAGTTAAAACACCAGGTATTTTTGTTTATTTATTATTATATAATACTTGGCAGGGTTTTGATATATATTTTCTTTAGTTTCATGCTGTATTCTCCATATTACAGACTGGACACTAGCCAGATACTTTCTGTGACCTAGTGTCTGGTGTCAAATGCCTTGTTTTACTTTGCTTTGATCCTAATTATCGAATGAGTGTAATTATGCAAATTAATGAATAGTTAAAAATTATTCATTTCTCCCAGTGGGCATCGAACCCACAATCAGACATTGTCCCACTGCACCATGATGATATTATGTCACATTTATGACATATAATATATGGAAAAAACATAAATTGTTTTCTGTTTGTGTGGTAATGGTAATGATGAAGACATATTTTTTTTTAAATATAATTTTATTGAATTATTAGTTTTTTAGTAAAGCTTTGTAATCACAGGATGTAAGAATTTATTGTATGTATGTATCAAAGACCCCTAATATGTTGTTACCTTTATCTCTCTCTCTCTCTCTCTCTCTCATTAGTAAGAAATCCCATATCATTCTGACCTATAAAGAAAACACTGTAATTCAAAAACTACTTTTAGTAAAGAATTATTGAAACTATCTAAATAACATTAATATTTATATAACACAGTTACAAATAACATAAAATAAATAAATATTTTAAGAAATTCTCTCCTATATTCAATTTTCTTTCAGCTACACTCGTACAAACAGAAAAGTGTGAACCACAAACGCCGGCGCCAATCAGGATAACCAAAGACATGGTGGAGCTGGAGCACGACATGCACGAGAATACTAAAATAGCCGTGGAGAATTATAAGGAGGCGACTAAACATTGCGCTGAATATAATAAAGCTTTGTATAAGGTAAATAACTTAATTTAAATGGTTTTTTGTGTTTTTTGCCATACTTTTTGTGTTCCAGTAAAAAAAGGGGAAAGTGGCGAAGTGTCCATATAACACCATTCCTTACCTTTACCTTTTGTTAATCTTGATAAATATTAAATAACAATGAATAATTAAGTAACGAAGTTCTCATTATAAATCAATTTTATTTTATTTCATGCGATCCAATTTTATATTTGCCAAGTATATAAACTTAGTAACTTAGGCTAAGTTTTTATATTATCCTGATTGAATTAATTATTTTATGACTTTTGAAACCCTACCTTTGTTAAACGTTGACACTCCGCCCCTGGCGATAGTAAATTTAATAAAAAAATATAATATTATTTCAGATAGTAGAATCACCCTTAGAAGATCTAGACAAGAAGCACTTTTCATGTTTGCAAGGAGCACACAACGAACGCAATACTACTGTTAAAAAAGCTCAAGATGCTTCCGCTAAAGCTAAAGTTGCTATTGGTATGTAAATATTTATTTTGTATGGTGGATAAATATGGAATTGTGTAGTTTGGAGGTGGTCGCGGGTTCGATTGTGCCTTAAAGAGTTAGAGTAACAATTATTATTGTGTTATTAATTTTGCTATATAACATATTGTTGTTGGTTCTTTTTTTTTTACATCATTTGCATTCTTTTGGTCTATTTTCTTTTCCGCTTTATGTATGAATTCGGGGGACATTGTGCGTTGATTGATTAAACTCGCTTCTCACATACTTTATTTACAAAAATAATCAAATGGGTCCCACTGTCCCATCACTTCATTTTCTTTAATCTATACTAATATTGTAAATTAGAATGAGCTAATTGCTTATTACAGGACCTACTTTTTCCAATTGAAAATATATTTTTGTGCCCAATACACTATTTCTCGAGGATGACTAATGTCTATACTTCATAGTAATATTTGTTTCAATATATATCTCGGACGCTGAGAATGTCTCATGTGCTATTTACATTTACACAGATTTTTGTGGGCGATGCCGCAGGTTAATACTAGTGTATAATATAAATATATTTTTTTATTCCAGACACTCTAGATCGTATGATAAATGCGGGAGTCCAAGCTCCTCCAGAAAGTATTGTTGCAACGAAGAGATATATCAAGCAGTTTAGAGCCGATCTTAAACAAGTCGAGGACAAGTATAAGGAATGCACGGAAAAGGCTGTTTTGAGTGATAAATATTGGAACAAGGTCGGGTTATTTTACTAGTTACGTACGGAATCGAAGTCGAAATTTATTCTTTATAATATAGAGTAAATTGCGAAAATTAATTATTAGTAGTATGGTAGTCTAACAATAGTATCCTATCTTTTGTTATGTTTTGGTTATATTTGGTGATTTGGTATTCTTTTTTATTACAAAAACGTCTACATTTTCCAAATTGCAATTAAAAGTATATAACTTCAACAAAATATATCGATGTCGATAATTCTTACAGTATCCTTTTGTCTTGCATTCCATTCAATTTGCTGTCCATGGTAGCGAGAAAATATTTTAAAGCATATATTTTTATATATATATATATATATATATATATATATATATATATATATATATATATATATATATATATATATATATATATATATATATATATATATAAATAAATATTTCAGGTAGAAGCAGCTCGTACAGCGTACAAGGACGAGCTACAAATGCTGTTCCCCGGAGTGGACGTGAGCGCGCGCCGGCTGGAGACGCGCGGCGACACCGACTTACTGCTGCTGTATACTTTGAAACAGGTGCGCTTCGTGCGGCTTTGTTGTGTTGTTGTGGTCAAAAGGGATTAAGATGGTTTTCGTTAGAACATATTAAGAGGTTACATCCCTATGTTCTCTTTTTAAATATATTTGTGATTTTTTTTGTGTTTAAATAATAGCTTTTATTATATGTATATATTATTAATAATTATATTATATAATGCTAATAAAATGAACATAATGCAAATATTATTTTTAAAGCAATTAAAATATCATATATAACTCTAAAATATGAACAAAAATACGTTATTAATTTACAATAGTAACTTTTGCTTTCAGGTTCAATACCTCCAAAATGAAATTGCAGAGTTGCAAACATTGAGAGAATTAAAAATAAATAGAGCTATTGAATGTAAGTAAATATTTTATACCTTTAATTTAAGGAACAAGGTTCAAATTGTTATGTTAAACATTATATATATATATATATATATATATATATATATTCTTCTTATTAATTGAATTCATAAGAAATATATAATAATAATAAAATATATCTTAATTTCGTTAGTATAATAATATGCATGGACTTATTTACTCTGAGATAGAATTCACTACCTCCATTATAATATTCAAAATAATTATTTTATTAATAGTAAATTGATTTACAATTTACTTATAGGTCACGATGAAAAAGCAATAATTGAAGCTAAAGTAGATGAAGTTATCAAGAGGGAGAGGCTAGAGAAGGAAATGGAATATCAGAAAAAGGTAAATATTTGTGTTTTATTTATTTAAAATGTATTATTTATATTTAAATTAATTATAATTTATTTCAATATAAACAAATACCTATTAACGAAAAAATATATTTTTATATTTAAATTAATTATATTTCGTAAATTGTAATTATAACAATAAGAGCTTTCGAAAATATATACTTTAAATAAAATATATTACGATTAACAGAGCTTAGGAATCCAAGCTGAAGCGAACAGAAAACTCAAAGAACAACTGAAAAAGCAATTCGAAATTCAACAAGAAGTATTGCAAGACAAACTCGCTAAGAAGGAGAAGGAGGTGAGAAAATACTGTAGTGTAATAATGTATAAATATGTATATAATTTATGACGCCGTTGTGTCTGTTGTGACATGTTTGAGCTGTTGTAATGGTTTTGGGTTCGAATTCCACTCACAGTTAAGTTTATATATGTATTTGTATATGCTTTTTTTTTCTTTTTATTTCCTAAATCTGCTTAGCGTTTAGTTTCGCTATGGTATTTCTACCATATGCGACTAACCAAGTGCAATAGTGTTTCTACTATATAGACGATGTATTTATGAAGTAGCATTAAGGAGTCGCGGCGGAGTGGAAGCTTGGCGGCGTCTGACTTTAAACATGAATTATTTTTATTTTCCCGCTCTAGTAGTTAAAACGCGGTGTTAAATTTCCAGGCCAGTCCCGGAACTTGGGAAAAAGGCTAAAAAATTTAGGATTTATGTCCATACTTTCTAGATTGTTCTTACTGGAAAAGTAAATAAGTAAAACACTTTAGAATGTTATAATAAAAATAAATGTGATTAATTATTAGCCATAGTTGATTTACAACTTTATTTTTAAAAAATATATATTAGGTTTAAAAAAATGCATCGAATATATATGGGCTTATTTTGTGTACATTACTTAAATTTCATTAGATAAGTCTAGAATAATTTTGTACTTTTTTGTATTGTATTGTAATGAATTTAAACAGGTAATGGCTAAATTCAGTCGATCGGTGTCAGAACAAGTGGAGAAGGAAAAAGTGGCGTTCAAAAAGGAGATGGGAGCTATGGCGGGGAAACTGAAAGCCATTGAACAGACTCTTAAATGTAAGTGAATTATTTGATTAACTTAAATATTAAATATTTAATGTAAGTTATTCCTTGTAAATATCTCCATTTTGCTTCATAAGAATTGTGACATGCTTGCCTGCCTTGCAGCGCGCGCCAAGGCGGAGGCGGAGGCGCGGCGCTCGCAGGCGCTGTGGGCGGCGGCCGAGGCGCTGCACGCCGCCACGCGCCGCCCGCGCGACCGCGCGCCGCTCGACAAGGAGATCTCGGCGCTGGAGACCGCCGGTAATCTGACACTATGGCGCTGTTCTTAAAAGTTATATTTTGAGGTGTACCTGCTCGCTTCTACCTTCCATACCCCAGATGCCTAGAACGCGTCACGTCTCATACACAACTCTTAGTTATTTTCGTTTCAATACGCAGTCGAATTTACTTATAAAAACTTGGCTATAACATAAAAACGATCTAGAAATTACTTGCTTATTTCTTAATCTTTTTCTAAACTATTACTTACATTACATTGATTTTTTATATGTGAACAATTATTATGTTGAATATTAATATATTATTTCAGGTAAAGATGATAAACTAGTGCAGACTGTAATAAAGGGTATCCCGAAAGAGGTGCGCGAAAAAGGAATACTTACTGAGAAAAGTCTAAGGGAGAGATTTGACCAGGTATTCTTATATATATTTAAATTTTGTATTTATTTAAAGTACTATTTAAATAGTACTTTAAACTAAGTAAGGATAATGAGCGTGAAAGTATAAGTGAAGTAGCACTTACTCAAGTCAGATCTTAGATGGGTCTATCTTCTCTCTGTCAGTCAATCAAGAAAGGAAAAGAACTGAAAAAAATGCTCATGAACATATGGAGATAAGAAAGTAAAATTATTTGTCCTTAGGAACCCAAAAAAACCTGCGATGTCAACTCAATCAAATGATAGGTCTTATATTGTACTTTTGCCGCATATTAGAAATTTGGATGTGTGAATAAAAAAAGAGAGAGAATAAAAAAAGTTTTACTAATTTATATCCGAAAGCCAAATTTAAATTTATCAATTTTTATTTTTTATTGATTGTATTTCCCATTAGCCTACTATTATGAGATTGGTACGGTACCCTCGCTGCGAGAGTTCAACTTAAACTTAACAATTATTTTAACAACTACTGTGGTTTTCAATTTCAGAAACTTGATATATTTTTTTTATTATATAGTTAGAAAAAACAGCAGCGAAAGTGGCGCTCATAGGACGAGATGGCGCCTCCCTACCTGTATACTTCCTGTCGTGGTTACAATCTAAGTTACTTTTCCAGAAGGTACTTTGTTTTTAAATGTAATTTAAATCACGTGATAAAAGCTAGTTCCTAGCTTACTTAATGATATTATATGGTATAAAAAGAACTGCCACACTGTCTGAAATTCGGGCGGGAAACGGATAATAATGTCTTCACACTAAGTTTTATGTCTACTCTGCGGGATGCAGCGTGAAGTTATTTATGTATTACATATGTAATGTGTGTTCCTTTAATTTACTATTTTTAAATTACTATTATTACTAACCTCCTTTGTAAATAGAGTCGGACATTTATGTTATCATGATCAAATCTTCTGGCATAATCTGTTAAATAAATTCTGCATTACCGAAACAAATATAAGAACTGCTTTGAGGCCTAGATTTTGCCTCAGGTAGCAATTCCTCTTGATAATAAGGTGACTGAAAAGTACGCTTTAGTAGTAGAACAAGTTCTGTCCAATTATAAACATTTTGACGGTTATCCGGAAATCAGATTAACGCATCCCCCCCGAAAAAATCCAATGACGTGTCGCTATAAATCACCATCTGTGGCATTTCTGGCATTTTTGAGTTCATCTACACGTTCTAAAAAGGCATTAACACTAAATTTATTATCCAGAAAACTGGACACCCCATTGGCTTATCGGTATGTCCTTAAGTTTTAGTTTGTGCGTAAAAGAGAAGAAAAATGGCTGTATCGCCTTTGTAAGATTTAGATAAAATTATTTAGTAATTTATATAGGAGAGCTATTGACAAATCAAATAACTAACTAACTAAATAAACTTTTAATGTCGTTATTCTCTATTTTTCAGAGCAACGCCATTATTTTTAATGTTCTATTCCCTATAGCAGTGTCTTATAATATAAATGTAACTAGTACTGTACATGGAACATAGTATACATTATATAGGGACATTTATCAGTATGAGATTCAATGGTTGAAATTTAATAAGGAAAATTTTTATAGATACATATTATGGATATTTAAAATGGTTCGATCTGTTTGAATGAAATACGTGGCACGTATAATAATTATTTGAAATGAGAAGGAAATGAAAAGAAATATATTACTAGATTATTATATTTACTAATTTTAATAATCCAAAATGGGGACTGAACTCGCAAAAATTGCGTTTACAGTATGAGTGCGTTTAGACTGTGCCATGATGGCCTCAAGATGTGACAGAATATTAAAAAAAAAGTGTAATTTATGTAGTTTTAATGGATTCATTTCATTTTTCCAGTTCGCAGAAATACCTAAGGACGAGTTGGAAAATCTGCCGACGGACTTCTCTAAGTTGGACACTTTTGATATCATACAAAGAGCAAGGTGAACTTTTTATATTTTTATATATTTTGTAATTTTTTTTTTTTTTTACTATTTTAATTTGATAAGAATAATTTAAAAACTTGTACTTCATACTAAATTACTAACTAACCTGCTGAATATCTAGCAGCTCTTTTCAGCAGCACTGCCGTCTTTGTTTTGAAATATTGCAGCTAGTACGTTCTCCCGTATCCGCCTAATTTTCGAGGCATTGCCTGTAGAGCCACTACAGGAGCTCAACGCCGGTAGCACTCATTGCTAGTGTGAAAAATTGAAAATAATACATTGTCTCGAATAGAATCCGAACTCACGATCATCTCTTTTACAGTCAACTACTATGCAGCTATGCTACGACCCTCTACATAGTACATTATTATTGTGTATAATTAATGAATAAGAAATGTTTTATATATATATATATTTACAGATATCACATGGACCACGGTAACTTAGCGACGGCTTTACGCTATGTAAATCTGTTACAAGGAGCGCCGCGCGCCGCCGCCAAAGACTGGGCGGAAGCAGCCCGCCGCCATCTCGAAATTAAACAGGCGGCGGAAACAGTCATGGCGCACGCTTCCGTTTCCGGTCTATTGTATCTGTGAATAGTTTGAATTTAGAACGTTATTTATTAGTTGAACTGACGCCATTTTCTGAATTCAAATTGTGCAAACTGTTATAGCGTACGCGTCCAGTTTACTTTATCAGTTTGAATTTAATTAAGACGTTATTTATTAATTAAATCGTTATTGCGCTGCCATCTTGAATTTATATTGTCCAAACTGTTATAGCGTACGCTTTCGGTATACTTTATCTGTGCACGGTTTAAATTTGAAACGTTTTTATGTTAGTTAAGACGCCATCTTGAATTCCAGTGGTAGATACTGTCACGGCGTATGCTTTCAGTTTACTTTATCTGCGAATGAATTGCAATTTAGCAGGATTTTCATCTATTGCGCAGCCATCTTGAATTCAAGTTGGAAGCTGAAACTGTCATGGCGTAAGCTTGTTTCCGGTCTACTGAGTAATGATAACTGTGAACTATTAGTACTTTAATTATTTATGGTACCAATTGCGAAATTGTAAACAAATATTGTATTAAAGTTAAATTATTAATATTATTATTTGTTTTTTTTTTGTTTTGTTGTAGTAATATTTGACTGCCAGTTGGTTTAGTAATTTTGTTTCAGAATCACCTTGCGAATTAATAGTATGGACATTTTTTTTATTGAAACGCTTACATTTAAATAGTGGTAGTAATTTATTTTATATATATATTTTTTGCTTTGGTTGTTGAATTCATTTTTTTTCTGTTATTTCTTTAAAAGTGTTAAGTGTCTTCATGAACTGCATTATTAAGTACATACAAATACGTAATTCTCTGAATTTCTTTAGTATCAAATTATATAAGTACAAAAAAAGCAGTACTTTTAATAATATTAGTTAATATATGTCTTCATTTAATTTTTTGAATGGCTTCTTGGTTACATTTAAATTGTTATTTTTTTATGTTTACTTAAAGTCGCATTTATCAACATTTGTTTTGGAATTGGATATAAAAGTAAACTGGTATACAGCGTGCTGTAAATATGATAAATATGTATGTAATAAACGTTACAGTTTTATTCGAATATTAATTTTATTTCTTACCCTCGTCTTATAATATTTATACGGGATACGTCATATCTCGAAAATTGGGCGGTAAACTCAGCGGAGGCAAATCTGCTACATCCGGGATACAGCGTGTAGCTAAAACAATACTAGATGATGGAAAGTGAAGTGTCTACGCTAAGTTCTTCTCTCTGCTCTCTCTTAAAAAAATATATATTGGCAAATTCTGAAAATGTCACTGGCTACAAATCGTAATGGAAGAAGAAAAAATAGCTGTCAAAACAGACGGCCATCTTTTAAACTAACACCGCCTTCAAAATATAGACTACTAAGTACAAAAACAAAATATATTATGTTTCGGGTTAGAAACTATGCACTGAGTGTAAGGTATATTTTGGTAAGTACCTTTAGATATTCGATATACAGATGAAAACTAGAATAAATAATAGTCAAATAGGTTTTTACTTAATCAATGGTAATTGTAACATGGTACTAGTCAAGAGGCCATTAATAATAAAATTATATATCCTTTCTATATTATATATCATACCATATTGAAATACCTATAGTTTACGATTTATATACGCTTGGATAATATTTTATTCGATGTAGGTATATCCACTGCAATAAATAAATGCTAAGATTGCTTTTCGTCTAGCCTAATAAAGTAATAGTACCTTGTAATACAAATATTAGTAATTTATTTATATGATTTGAGCCCAGAACTGTTAGACTCATTAAGCTTTCATTCCAACTAATTAATGACGTTATGTTTACATTATTGTTAGCTTCTCGCTTTATTCCGCACGAAGCAGGGAAGCATTCATTTCAAGAGACTCCGTTTTTCCGACACATTTACATTGAAATTCGAGTGACTGAACTCTACGCCACACTTAGTTTTACCAAATAATTACTTATATTGTCCTGAGCGGGGACTGAACCCACGGCCACCGCTTTAATAGTCAGAGGCTGTGCCACTGCGCCATGGTGACGTTGAATACTAGTAACGTTAATATTAGGCAGACAAAACTCAATACATAATATTAAAAGAATCATGACATTTCTAAAATCCTGGTTCGAACCTATAACCTTCAGTAAAGAAATCTTACCAGAACAACCACGACCTCATATTTATAATTTTTTCACAAGTAGGTATGTTCACTCACATAATTATTATTTCAAATCAATGATCCGTAAATGTAATTAATATTGTGTAAACAGACAAACGCGTAAACGCACCCAACTTTTGTAACTACACTAATATTAATGATTTAATTATCATATTCTCGCAATGTCTATAAACGAAAATCCTATTAGCTAATAAAAAAATTAATCGTTTTCATAATTTCACTATCATCTATGTATATAAAAATTAATCTTAATTCCTCTTGGTCATCGCATCACGTGAATGGAGGGATCAATTTTGCTTTCTTTCAAAATAAAAAACTAATAAATTTACTTGTGTAGTTAATTTCGTACAAAATTAGTGGTCGTATACTACAAATTAAAGTTTACTGCGCGCGTGTACCTTATGCCTAGATAAAAATTTGCAAATAAAATGATAAGTTTCATTTACATACTTACATAAGTATATTATATTCCAACAATGGAAAATTCATACACAAAGTGATTCCAAAGGAAAATATAGAAAAGTTTATGTGAATTATAATAATAATATGTGAATTATATATGTAGGTAGATACATATTGTATTAAAAATGTACACTTAATAACAGTAATATATAAAAAAAATACTCGTGTTGTATTTTTAGTCGACTGTTTTTGAGATATAATGATATTAAAAATCTTTATATAATATTTAATATAGTTTAAATTATAAGTTATAACAAGTAAAACATTGTGTATGGGCTTGTACATGAACCCATAAAAATAGCAATAGTTATGAAAAAGAGAACATTACTACTGTAATGAAAGAATTATTCTCAGTAACGTGGTAAGTGGCACATACTTGCCAATAGTACGTAGAACATATACATAGGTACTTCATATACACCAGTACTAGCGTACAAGAACTTAAAGCACTTCAAATACCCCAGTACAAGTGTACGAGTTATTATTTCATTATTGAAATATTCAATATTTGGAAATTCCTTAAAGTTATCAGGCTATTACTAAATATATTTCCTCCAAATGCCGTTAATGTTTAATACGTGTAATAATGGTTTATTTGTTTTAAAATAGTATAAGTAAGTTAACGACCGTTAAGTGTAGCGTCGATTAGGTACATTTCGCACTTTACAATTTTTAACTGGTATTAGTACATTTTCCGCAGACTATAGACCTTCAGTGAATTAATTCTGAGACTAAAATATCGATATGGGTCGAATTTCTACTTTCTCTTCTTTACACTCAGTAAATACTAACAACACTAAAGTAGCCCATTTATTAAGGAATTTATAATATATTATAATTTATACATCATCACAATTAGGAGCATCACCAACGTATAAACAAATACGTGGCATCTCTCCACCAACACGCCCCCGTACTGTACAAGGTTCAAATCCGTGATCCGTGTCCCCAAAAGCCGCCGCCACCTCCTCCGAAGCCTACAGACGATAGTGCATTTTGGGGAGCCATGACTGTACTGTTCTTGGCTGGTGGCTTTGCTGTAATTGCAAAGTTAGTATGAATTTCATAATGTTCAGTTAAATAAACGTCGTTTGCTTTATTCTATATGAAATAGAAAAGTTTCCCAGTTTATTCTAAAATGTAGGACATAATTTGAAACAAATATATTCTAAATAGTTTCATTGAAACTTTTATGCACTTGTTTTCGTTTTTCTAGGATTTAATTATACCAGTTCTAAATTCCGATTGGATTATTAGGTTATTAAAAATCCTTAAATGTATAGTACATTTAAGGAAGTTTATTTTGGTCCCTTTCATATTATACTTTAGTACAAGTTTTTTTATTTTACAGGGGATCGCCTGAAATCCGGGACTGGCTGACAATCCACGCGCCCTGGTTCGATGATATCATTGCTATTGCGTACGAAGAAAACATGACATATGAGGAATTTGCGAGGAAATGCGTCAAAGATGTTAAAAATTATTTCAATTCTATTAAAAATGTTGAAAAACCTAAAGAGTGTTCTTTGGACGTTGACGATGACGACCAAATTGTTGAAGAAAAACCTATTATACGTAAGATCGTTATTTTTTATGTAATTTTAAATTGTATTAGGCACACATAAAGGTTTTCTTTTTTTTAAGTAACATTAACGGAAAATATCTTATCTAACGATATAAAATATGTTTTTTTCGTATGATGTTAAAGATATCGTAGACTGGTGAAATGAATGCCTTTTTTCTACATAGATTGTTATACTAAAGGTTTCTTTTTTAGCTTCACCCTACATTACAAATATACACTCCGTTCCCCGCTTTCCGCCTTTCTAGATGAGTGGCGTGGCACATTGCCGATTGAGTGGCGAATTCACATTCCCTGAGTGGGAATAAAATCCACAACGCGTCAAACGCTAAACTAAATACTCAAAAGTTTACGTATATCAGTTTAAGTATATCATTTTACTATGACAACCCACCAGAGCGTGGAAAATAAAAATAACTCATTCTCCTGAGTGAGCATCGAACCTACAAACCGTCGCGTTTACAGGCAAACGCACCTCTGCGCCACGATGGTATATATATTTATTATTTAGTAATATATTTTATTATGTTATAGCTGAACCAATTCATTGTGAAATCGAGGACAGGAAAGGCGGTAAGTAGATTACCGATTAAATACAGTTTCATTATGTATTTATATATATATATATATATATATATATATATATATATATATATATATATATATATATATATTATATATATATATATATATATATATATATATATATATATATATATATATATATATATATATATATATATATATATATATATATATATATATATATATATATATATATATATATATTTATAAATAAATATACTAATGTTTCTGTCATCGCCATTTTACGATTAACTTTGTCTTCTTTAAAAAAACGTATAATAACAACCTGTTGAAAAATATTAGCGTTTTATACAGAGTAATAGTTAATCATAATGCGGAAAATTCAGATCATGAGAATATTTTTAGAATAAACAAGAATGTTTTTCACAGCCTATTTAATTAAATTATTGTAAAAAAAAATAGATTTATAATTTAATTTGCCTATAACTTTTTGGATATACCTTGTTTTAAAGAATCCATAGAACCCGACACCGAACAATGTGAAGAGCCGCCGCCTATAGTAGTTACTAAGACAGCGTGTGAAATTATTGACCGTCTCAACGACCGTGGCAATGACGCGTTGAGCAATTACTATACAGCTACTGCAGCGTGCACTTTTTACAATCAGGTAACGCATAATATGCACCTAGCTACATACTATGAAAGTATATATTTATTCGGTAGTTAAATATATTGGTTTAATAATAATTGTAATATAGATATTTAAAAGAGCAACTGCTGAGTTTCTTGCTGGCTCTTCTCAACAGGGCTGACTTCCGTACCGGTCGGTGGTAACGAAATTCAAAAGTGCTTGAAAAAGTTGTTTTGAATAAAGATTAATTAGAATTTTGAATTTAAATCGTGGTAGTGTAGGTGTAGTGGTTTTTTTTAAAATTATGAACTAATTCATCTAGGGCTTGATAGCTGTAACTCTACTAACATAGAATCTATGTTATATAAACTAATGTATGATATATTTGTATATAATTTGTAATTTGTATAGCATTGTTAAATTAAGAGTATCGCGTGTCAGAGAAAGAGAGAAGAGTTGTTTTTCTTCAATGTGAATATATCATTACAGCGAGCGAAGCGAATAGTGGTCAGCGAGCGAATCCCTATTTTCACAAAATTATTATATTTGTTTTAATTTTCGCTCGTTATTCTTATGCGTTTAAAATATTTTAAAATAATTTTACATAGAAATATCAATATATATTACTAAAAGAAGTTGTTGAAATTTATTTTCAGCTCGTAGACGAAACGATGCAGGATTTTACCATTTCTAAGCTTAAACAGTTAAGTACTCAAATGCAAGAACGTTCGGAATTAGTTTGTGAGTCCATCAAAAACGCGGAGGAGGCTACTGCCGATATAGGTTAATAACTATACGTATAAGAAATATAACTTCTGGAAATCTTCTCTTAGAGCTCCCCTACTTGCTTATGTATATTCTCCTTGTGAATCTTAGAGCATTTCCCATCCAATTTTCATTTATCACCAGCCAGTAGCATTGTCGTTGAAAATTTGGTTAAATCAGTTATTACCTCAATATTCAAATATATTTCATCTTATATAGAGGACTTAGTTCGTTATTTGGAATGCGGAGCAACCGGAACTACAGAAGAGATTGAAGGTGCCAAACAATTAATGAACGACTACCTTCAGAAGATTACTGCATCGTGTATCCAATACCAGTGGGAGAATGACAAGTCTGTCGTTATGGATGCTCAGTGGCAAAAGGTACGTGTTCTTTTAAAATAAGATTACTTGAAATTATATG